>SJYT01002188.1:233577-278741 GCA_006410635.1 Cephalophus harveyi | reverse complement strand
AGGACATAGCAGCCTACCTTAGTATTCTAGATGGAAAATTCCATGACAGAAGAGCCTGGTGGGCTACAGTTCAGCAGGTAGCAAAGGGTCAGACACAACTGAGCATGCATGCACTAAACCTGTATGCATAGATCATATTTTCTCTTTGCGACCTCGTTCTTAACCTTTATTCTACATTCTCTTCCAGATCTTTGCTAAAAATAGATCAAGATATAGCTGTACCCAAACTGTTTATTTCATCTGCTTGTGGTTTCCATTATATCACCATTTCCATGAGGTGGTATCCTGTTCTCAGGCCAGTCAGGAATGAGGTATGCTTAGCCTAGGGACTTCCCTGGTAGCTCAGATGGTAAAAACTCTGCCTGCAATGTAGGATACCTAGATTTGATCCCTGGGTCCAGAAGATCCCCTGGACCATGGAGAAGGGAATGATAGCCAACTCTGAAGGTTCTGTCCCCACTCCAGTATTCTTGCCTGGAGAATCCCAGAGACAGGGGAGCCTGGTGGGCTGCCATCTATGGCGTCACACCGAGTCAGACATGACTGAAGCGACCTAGCAGCAGCAGCAACAGCAGGTTCTATCATCTTGTTTTTAATGCCTCTTTAATCTTTCAGAATATTCATTGGAAGGACTGAAGTTGAAGCTTCAATACTTTGGTCACCTAAATGCAAAGAGCTGACTCATTGGAAAAGATCTTGATGGTGGGAAAGATTGATGGCAGAAGAGAAGGGGACGACAGAGGATGAGAAGGTTGGATGGCATCACCGACTCAATGGACATGAATTTGAGCAAGCTCCGGGAGTTGGTGACAGACAGGGAGGCCTGGCGTGCTACGGTCCATGAGATCGCAAAGACTTGGACACTACTGAACTGAACCTTTCTGTAAAATAGACTCATGCCATTAGAGTTACTCACTCTACACTTAGCACAATGCCTGACACCCAGTATGCTTTCAATAAGCATAAAAGTATTACAATTACCATTCTGTTTCAGAAACTATCCTGGGTATTGCCAATACCAAAGTGAATAATCACAGTTATTATCTGCAGAGAGTTCATCATGATTTTGAATTTTTTGCTTACATCATGTTTCCATTAATGACTTAACTTTACCCTGAGAACCCTATGTTTTCTTTCCCAATTTCCCTCGGATGCAGTGAGCAGCAAATCACGATTCCTGGCTAATGCTGTTGGATGATATCAATACTTATAACCAATGAACGGAGCTCCCTTTGCAAAATTTCCTAAGAACTTCATCTGATAATTCTCTTCTTAACTCAAAGGAGGTTAAATATCATTTGAAAAACAAGGAACTAATAAGAATCTAACATAAACTGTCAAACCAGAGAGTCCACAGGACTATGAGGAGCAGGGACCCAGTTAGGCAGTCATATTCCTATCAATAAGACCTTTGTTCCACTTGTCAATATGAGGATAGCTATAGTTTGAAATAAATATTCAAGTGTTACAAAGGCAAATTGCTTGTATAAGAAATATTCTTTGAGACTTGAAAATTGACATCTTCTCATTGAAGATTAATAGCACTTAGCTTAGAAAAGTAAATATGACTCATTTTATTAATTTCATCAGATTGAAATCTCCTTAAGAAAGAGAGCATGCTTGCTCATTGCTTCAACCTCATTGTCTTACACATGCTTGACACAGAACCCAGGCTCAATAAAAATTCAGTGAAATAATAAATCCATTTTGCTACCAATTCACCACCTAGGAAAAAACTGGCAAGTGAAAGGAAATTTAAAAGCTATAGCAAATTTATTTGCAAGATTAGAAAAAAAGGCTGTTCTGAACACAATAGAAAATTTTAAGTGCCAAGTAAGAATAAATCCATACCGTCATCCATTATAAATCCACATTTGTTGTTTATTTCTATTGATAGTTATTTTCCCCAAGTTTAGAGGTATTATTAATGAAAAGAAAGAACTGAAATGCTGACTTCTTAAGACTTCAAAAAGTTGAGGGAGTTACTTTGCCTTAGTTCTTTAAGTTAATGAAATCTTGTTCAAACCCATCCACCAACCCTTCATTCAAATGTCACTTTCCTGATTGCTTTTGTTATGTGCCACTGAGTCATGGAGATTTCACGGCTGACTCATGCAGTGGCAAGGCGATAAATCATAACCACCAAATAACGTTAGAGAAATTACAAATGATAGACGGCATTTCAGAGGACTGCCTGTGGGAAACCAGGTATTTATTTTCACTTTGTACCCACTTCTAAATGGCCTGCATTTGGTAATGAGAGTTGTCAGAAAAGTCATAAGTTATTGTTAGCTCACTGCTGTTAAGGCACATAGGAAGGACCTGCAAAAAGTAGATGATTTTGCTCCTTTGTTGTTCTAGAAATTTAAAACTGAAGTTGAGAAGTAGAAATCTGAAGAGAAAGCAAAAACAGTCCAACATTCAGACTTTTGGTGAGGAACACCAATTGCTGCCACTTTTTAAGGAATGCTTCCCATATTTTCTTCAGCAGAGTGGAAAAAACAAAATAAAGTATAAATACTTTATATAAATACTTTATACATAATAAAGTATAATACTTTAAGTAATACTTTATACAAAATAAAGTATAATACTTTAAGTAATACTTTATATATAATAAAGTATAAATACTTTATACATAAATCAGTTTGGACTCAGTTTATTTTAGCATTATGTTGAGTTAGCCAAAAGTTCATTTGAGCTTTTCTAAACATTTTACAGGAAAACCCAAGTGAACTTTTTGACCAATCTAGTTATCACTATAGTCTGAGAATTATACATAGTTTCTGGAATAGCATTCCTGAACAAATGTTAGATACAAATACCAATCAGCTTTTAAATGACTAATTAAGACTATTAACCAGTGTGTCTCTGATGAGCATTTGCTTTATAGGTCTCACATAGTAACTTAGCCCTTAGTTATAGTCTCTTCATCTGGGGCTTCCAAACTATTTCGTTAACATTGATAAAATTATCCTGCTATTTAAGGGGAAATGGTTGTGCTTTCCAAGCAAATTTGGTTAAAATTTAAAATTTATAAAATTCCAATATTTGATTTACTACCTTATAACTTGATGTGATGATTATAGTTAAGCACCTCCAGTAACAAGAGGCAAAGGAATTTCAAGGAGAACAAACAAGTAGATTTGTGGGTCTTTACACCTTTATCCTCATGTCATTCCTGAGAGCTGGGCTTGTATGTGGTTTAAAACAAGGAAAATTTGAGTTAACCATTGTTTTGTTTGTTTCTTTTTTTTTTTAACTGTGTTTATTGGCTTTTCCAAAAATTTGTTTGGTTTCTAACAAAAGTTTTGGAAATCAAAAAAATGTGTGAAGGAACACTTTTTTTTTAAACCCATAGATCACCTGTACTGCAGAATTTTATTATAAGAATATTAGGCAAGAAAAGTCAAAATAGTAAGCTTAAGATACAAACAATCTATGCCATCTCACCTTCTGCAAAACTCACAACCCTCTGGGAAGGATGGAAGAAGAGGAGGAGGTGAGCTATTTACTATCTAAAAATATCTAATTAAAGTCACTTGAAGCTTTTACAGGAATATTACATTATCTCTCGTGGATGCTTAGAGGAACACAGGTATATAGATATTCCCATTCTCTTAAGAATTGTGCCAAGAAAGAAAAGCTGAGAAGGCATCTTCTTCAAAATTCTGAAGGGAAACTAGTCTTTAAGTAGGCACTTTTGGTGCACTATGCATTAAAGTGTTTTAATAGCATCCATTTATCATTTTAACAGCAAGCATTTACTAAAAGGTATATGACCAGATGCAAAGACGAAAGAACATAACGTCTCCTGAGGCCTAAATTTTCAAAAGACAATGTGAAGACATGTCAGAAGTGGGAAATGCTGCCCTTTTCTGTTTGCCTCAAGTGTGTAATTTTCAAGTCCCGGCTCTACAGGTGACAAAACTTTTTGCTCTCAACAGTCTATTGTATGAGAAGATGATTGAAATAAGACCCAATCACATCAGGTTAATTCAAGGTCATATTGGAAAGCTTTTGACTGTTAGCCATTATAACTGGTAAACATAGAAATGATAAGAACAGACATTCAAGAAAAATCAGAGCTTATTTACTGCTTTCACATATATTATCTGAGGTGGTTCTCCTAACAACCCTAAATATCTAAACCCTATCCACATTTGACACAAGCAATCCACAGAAAGCTAAGCTAACCTGTTGTCTTTGTTGGTGTATGGAACATATTCAAGTGATCGCAACCCAATCACCAAAATAATTTAAAGACCATTTCAAATTGTAGTCCCTCAAGAAACACTAAACGCTAGACCATTCAGGTATGACCTAAATCAAATCCCTTATGATTCTACAGTGGAAGTGAGGAATAGATTTAAGGGCCTAGATATGATAGATAGAGTGCCCAATGAACTATGGAATGAGGTTCCTGACATTGTACAGGAAACAGGGATCAAGACCATCCCCATGGAAAAGAAATGCAAAAAAGCAAAATGGCTGTCTGGGGAGGCCTTACAAATAGCTGTGAAAAGAAGAGAGGTGAAAAGCAAAGGAGAAAAGGAAAGATCTAAGCATCTGAATGCAGAGTTCTAAAGAATAGCAAGAAGAGATAAGAAAGCCTTCTTCAGCAATCAATGCAAAGAAATAGAGGAAAACAACAGAATGGGAAAGACTAGAGATCTCTTCAAGAAAATTAGAGATACCAAGGGAACATTTCATGCAAAGATGGGCTCAATAAAAGACAGAAATGGTCTGGACCTAACAGAAGAAGAAGATATTAAGAAGAGGTGGCAAGAATACACAGAAGAACTCTACAAAAAAGATCTTCATGACCCAGATAATCATGATGGTGTGATCATTCATCTAGAGCCAGACATCCTGGAATGTGAAGTCAAGTGGGCCTTAGAAAGCATCACTATGAACAAAGCTAGTGGAGGTGATGGAATTCCAGTGGAGCTATTTCAAATCCTAAAAGATGNTGGGGGCAGGAGGAGAAGGGGACGACAGAGGATGAGATGGCTGGATGGCATCGCTGACAGGATGGACGTGGGTCTGAGTGAACTCCGGGAGTTGCTGATGGACAGGGAGGCCTGGCGTGCTGCGATTCATGGGGTCGCAAAGAGTCGGACATCACGAGCGACTGAACTGAACTGATCTGAAGAAACACTAAAGAAATAATCCCATTGATACATTACAGCAAAATTTTTCATAGTCTTATTTCCTTCAAAACCCCATGCATTGAGTACTATTGATTAATTATATATACTATTAATATGTACTACTGATTAATTATAAAATGGGGATGATGACAGAGGATGAGATGGTTAGATGCCATCACGGACTCAATGGGCATGGGTTTTAGCAAACTAAGGGATATGTGAAGGTCACTGAAGCCTGGCATGCTGCAGTCCACGGGGGCACAAGAAGTTGGACGAGACTTAGTGACGAACAACAATTATAACATTATTCTTCAACATATAACTTCTCTTCAGACACATGCATGCCTTTTCAAAGTATACTATTTTCATGACCTGTCTTGTCTTCTGCCTGCAGTCATCAAGAGTTATTTATTTTACATTCTGGTGAAGCTGACTCATGTTAATACTCAAAAGATACCTGACAGTTGGCTCCTCTATACATATAAAAGACAGACTATTCCACTGTTGGTGGTATATTTTTTTGCAGTCTTAAATTTTATTTTTTTTAATTTGTATTTTATGTTGGAGTATAGTTGATTTACACCTGAAACTAACATAATGTAAATCAACTATACTCCCATTGTATTTTGAAATGAGATGTTTGTAGAAGTTCAAAGAATTTAAGAACAAGGTGGAAGAACAAATGACTAACTATCATCAGAAAGGGACTGATAGAAGTAAAATGTAGGAAAGGTTTTAGGCATTAATTGAGTCTGGGAGAGTTGACTGATGTTCAGTTTGGTGATTACTGCAAGAAAAAGAAACTAGAAATCATATATGACTTCAGAGTCACTGCCAGTGAGGAATTTCAGAAATGTATTTTGCTTCTTCTGTATGTCCTATGTTATAATACAATTCTTTGGGGCTTTTATGGGCTCCCATTTGCTGATCTCAATGTTTAACGTATTATGTGAGGCAATATAGCCATTCTAGATATAGAGCATGGGATGCAAATTTTTTTAAAGATCCAGATAGTAAATATTTTAGACTGATGAACCCTATCCATCCCACATGTTCAACTGTGCCACTGTAACAGAAAAGCAAAACAGGCCATACTTAATGGGTGTGGTTGTGTTCCAATAAAACTTTAGTAACCAAAGGAAACACTGACAAACCTTGCTTTTGATTATGATTATGGGTGCTTTCTATCTGCTATATCCAGATTCCATAGTGATTTCTGAACTGCTCCCACTTATTTTCCCTTTTAAAGTGTCAGCTAAGGACAGGAGGGTCTCAAATATTATTGTACAATAGCTTATCTTTTTATCACTTACTTTCACACTTGAGCAACCTGTGAGGCTCAAGGTAAAGGTAAAGGTAATCCTAAATTCTAAGCATGGATATCTGTCTTCATAACTGAGTTCTTTTCACCAGGAAAATTATTTTTTGAGGCTCCACAGTTCAATTCAGTCACTCAGTCCTGTCCAGCTCTTTGTGGCCCCACGGACTGTAGCACACCAGGCTTCCCTGTCCATCACCAACTCCCAGAGCATGCTCAAACTCATGTCTATCACTTTGGTAATGGCATACAACCATCTCATCCTCTTCTCCTTCATCTCATCATCGTCCTCTTCTCCTCCCACCTTCAATTTTTCCCAGCATCAGGGTATTTTCTAATGAGTCAGTTCTTCACATCAGGTGGCCAAAGTATTGGAGCTTCAGCATCAGTCTTTCCAATGAATATTCAGGACTGATTTTCTTTAGGATGGACTGGTTGGATCTCCTTGCAGTCCAAGGGACTCTCAAGAGTCTTCTCCAACACCACAGTTCAAAAGCATCAACTCTTCGGCGCTCAGCTTTCTTTATAGTCCAACTCTCACATCCGTACATGACTACTGGAAAAAACCGTAACTTTGACTACATAGACCTTTACTGGTAAAGTAATGTCTGTTTTTTTTAATATAAATTTATTTAATTGGAGGTTAATTACTTTACAATATTGTATTGGTTTTGCCATATATCAACATGAATCTGCCACAGGTATACACGTGTTCCCCATCCTGAACCTCTCTCCCTCCTCCCTCCCTGTACCACCCCTCTGGGTCATCCCAGTGTACCTGCTGTCTAGGTTGGTCATTGGAGAAGGCAATGGCACCCCACTCCAGTACTCTTGCCTGGAAAATCCATGGACAGAGGAGCCTGGTAGGCTGCAGTCCATGGGGTCACTAAAAGTCGGGCACGACTGAGCGACTTCACTTTCACTTTTCACTTTCATGCATTGGAGAAGGAAATGGCAACCCACTCCAGTGATCTTGCCTGGATAATCCCAGGGACGGGGGAGCCTGGTGGGCTGCCATCTCTGGGGTCACACAGAGTCGGACACAACTGAAGGGACTTAGCAGCAGCAGCAGGTTGGTCATAGCTTTTCTTCCAAGGAGCAAACATCTTTTAATTTCATGGCTGCAGTCACCATCTGTAGTGATTTTGGAGCCCCCCAAAAATAAAGTCTCTCACTGTTTCCACTGTTTCCCCATCTATTTGCCGTGAAGTGATGGGACTGGATGCCATGATCTTAGCTTTCTGAATGTTGAGTTTTGAGCCAACTTTTTCACTCTCCTCTTTCACTTTCATCAAGAGGCTCTTATAGTTCTTTGCTTTTTGCCATAAGAGTGGTGTCATCTGCATATCTGAGGTTATTGACATTTCTCCTGGCAATCTTGATCCCAGCTTTTGCTTCATCCAGTCCAGCATTTCTCTTGATGTACTCTGCATATAAGTTAAATAAGCAGGATGACAATATACAGTCTTGATGAACTCCTTTCCCGACTTGGAACTAGTCTGTTGCTTCATGTCCAGTTCTAACTGTTGTTTCTTGACCTGCATACAGATTTCTCAAGAGGGAGGTCACGTGGTCTGGTGTTTCCATCACTTTAAGAATTTTCCACAGTTTGTTGTGATCCACTCAGTCAAAGGCTTTGGCATAGTCAATAAAGCAGAGGTAGATGTTTTTTTGGAACTCTCTTGCTTTTTCAATGATCCAGTGGATGTTGGCAATTTGATCTCTGGTTCCTCTACCTTTTCTAAAGCCAGTTTGAACATCTGGAAGTTTCAGTTCATGTACTGTTGAAGCCTGGCTTAGAGAATTTTGAGCATTACTTTGCTAGAGTGTGAGATCAGTGCAATTGTATGGTAGTTTGAGCATTCTTTGGCATTGCCTTTCTTTGGGATTGGAATGAAAACTCACCTTTTCCAGTCCTGTGGCCACTGTTGAGTTTTCCAGATTTGCTGGCATATTGAGTGCAGCACTTTCACAGTATCATCTTTTAGGATTTGAAATAGCTTAACTGGAAGTCCATCACCTCCACTAGCTTTGTTCATAGTGAGGCTTCCTAAGGCCTACTTGACTTTGCACCCCAGGATGTCTGACTCTAGGTGTGTGACCACATCATCGTGGTTATCTGGGTCACGAAGATCTTTTTTGTATAGTTCTTCTGTGCATTCTTGCCACCTCTTGTTAATATCTTCTACTTCTGTTAGGTCCATACCATTTCTGTCCTTTATTGTGCCCATTTTTGCATGAAATGTTCCCTTGGTATCTCTAATTTTCTTGAAGAGATCTCTAGTCTTTCCCACTCTATTGTTCTCCTCTATTTCTTTGCATTGATCGGTGAGGAAGGTTTTCTTATCTATCTTTGCTGTTCTTTGGAACTCTGCATTCAAATGGGTATACCTTTCCTTTTCTCTTTTGCCTTTAGGTTCTCTTCTTTTCTTAGCTATTTGTAAGACCTCCTCAGAAAATCATTTTGTCTTTTTGCATTTCTTTGGAGGCTTCTACAACCTTCAATCATTTTGTCTTTTTGCTCTCGGAGCTTTTGTAATTGCAGATAACCTATTTGATGATCCCTTGCTACATTCTGACCTTAGGCCAACTCATTTCTATGGAGTTAAGTGATATCATTTGGTGATACACAAGTGAGCATAGCCTCTTATTAAAAGAAGACTCCCAAGACTGAAATGTCCTGAACATACAAAGAAGTACATTTCTTATTGTATAGTGAACATGCCATGTTAGAAATTAGAGATTTTAGGAGAAAGCTACATATGTAATCACACTTTGTAGGTCTTTTTTTTTTTTTTTAACCTACTCATAAGGCAAAGTTTGAAAATATTTTTCTCCTCTTTTTTTGTCATATTTGAGTTTCTGGCAAATCATAACCATGAGTGCCCAAGGCCACTTCCTCCATCTGTGTCCCACGTGTTCTTCCATGGTTCTCTACTGCCTTTGGAAACTGGAGGTGACACAGCACTCAAGGGTTATACTGACTCTTTGCCTGACTTTGGCATTAAAAAAAGGTGCCCATTCCTCTTTCTACCCCTCATTGAGCCCTGTCCTGATCTTTGCCACTAAAACTTCAACTTACAAATCTCTGTTCTTATGAAATGCCAGTATCAGGAGGAAAAAAATAGCAAAAGGAGGAAGCAGTACAGAGAGTAACTTATTCTATTCTCTAGTCTGACTATTTGGTGCTAAGAATGGAAAATTTTAGAGAAGGAGAAGGAAGCTACCAGCATCATAAGGATAAGCTTGGTTGTCTCAGTTGTGGATACAGGAAATAAAAAAGAAACGTATGTCTCTTTTAAATAGTGTTAACTCAAATGTATAATTCACACATCCAGATGCAGCTGCAGCTTCTTGGCTGGAAAAAAGAAGTCAGAATGCATGAGTTGGGACAACGGAAGAGCCCAGGAATTTATAGCATACACATACAAATCCCTTCCATATTCCACTTCTACACACAGAAACAGATGTGCTACCTCTCTGCAGTCCATGTTTTAAAACACAAATAAGAAAGCTGCCAGACAAAGACACAGACCCAAACGAAAAAGTCATTTCCCAGCAAGTGACACAGCAATCTCTACTTTGACTTTGACTTTAGCTCCACAGCTGTGGTGAAACTCACATTACGGCTGCAGGAAGGAAATTGTTCCCAGGTGAGAAGCAAATTTTCTGGCTTGGCACAGAAATGTTGAAAAGGCAAATTCCACCTGCTTTTCTCTAGGCAAGATATTTTTGCTCAAATATCTTCCTGCCACCTAGTCAAGCAGTTGCCCACTTGTCCAATTTACATCCTGATTCTGGAAATGACTCCAATTTTGTATTCTGTATACACATGGCATCTTTGTGTGAAAATATACAGGTAACCTAGGGCTGAATCCCACACCTTCTAAACCATTAAAGAGGGAGTTTTAAGAAACCTCAAATATGGATGTCTTGATTTATTGACTGATTGATTCATTCATTCATTCCCTTTTTCATTCAAAAAATGTTTCCTGTCTGATATCAAGCACTGTTTCAAGTTCTGGGACTGTATCAGTGACAGACAAGCTCAGTGGCATTGTCCTCACACAGGAAAACAATGAAAAAGTAAATGAGTCAANTCATTCATTCCCTTTTTCATTCAAAAAATGTTTCCTGTCTGATATCAAGCACTGTTTCAAGTTCTGGGACTGTATCAGTGACAGACAAGCTCAGTGGCATTGTCCTCACACAGGAAAACAATGAAAAAGTAAATGAGTCAATGAGACATTCATTCTTATTTATTTCACACTTAGCTGATGTACAGTATATGAGAAAACATTGTTCTAAGGCCCTGTGATAAAAGAGATGAGGAAAAGAGCATTACGACTTCTTCCCTAAAACACTTGAGTTTTATGGGGGTAGCAAGCGTTCAAACCCTATACTATAGCATTAATCTTAATGATCTTTATGTTCTTTAATAAAGATACAGAGAGAAATGTTGGAAGACGACTAAGGAAAGAAAAGATAATCTGACAAATAACAGGAGAAAGCAGTTATGAAGAAGTACTGGAAAAAGTATTGATAATGATTATGATAGCAACTAATAGTCCATGCAGTGCTCACATCCTGTCATTCACTGTCATAGGCACCTTTAATCCTGTCACCCTAAGATTAGTATTCTCCTCTTCCCATTATGTATACCCATACTGAGGCATAAAAATGGCAAAAAAAAAAAAAAAAAAACGGGGTGGGGGGAGAAAGCCAGAATGTAAGGGCACTAGAGTCCATATCCTCAAATGCTGCCCAATAGGGCTTATCACAGTAAAAGGAATTTTAACAGATAAGAAATAATCATCTAGTAGAAAACATAGCATAACCAAAGCCACAAAGGCTTCAAAGGTCCAGAACATGCTGGAGAAGAGTGAGTTGGACAATTGGGTAGGTAATCTGAAATAGGAGGATTTAAGGGATTTAAGACTGGAAAGGGAGGAATCCATGTGGAATTTATGTATGTCATGAAAAGTCATTTTACTCTTTAGGCTGGCAATGAGTAATAATGAAAAGATATGAAGATAAAAACACAAAAGGTATGAAGATAAAACTCTTGAGAAGAGTTTTATATGATATATACTTACTATATCCTGATCCTTGTCCTAGGCACCTTAGGTATATTGTTTCTAATTCTCATAAAATGGTACAACCCTTAGCACAGCTTTGGAGATGAGAAAACAAAGACTGCTGATATACAGCAAGGCCAGAATTTGAAGCTACATAATTTAGACTACTCCACTATTTCCTCTCATTTCTGTGAATTCCATAAGGTGGTGCTAGTGGTAAATAAACTGCCTGCCAAGGCAGGAGATGTAAGAGGGAAGATCCCCTGGTGGAGGGCACGGCAACCCACTTCAGTACTCTTGCCTGGAGAACCCCAGGGACAGAGGAACTGGCAAGCTCTAGTCAATGTGGTCACAAACGGTTGAACACAACTGAAGTGACTTAGCACACACGCATGCAAGCTGTACTGGGGAGGTAAAAAGAAAGCAGAAAGACTGCAGAAGAGACAAACCATGAACTTATTACTCTATATTATGCTATTTTATGAGTTTTAAAAGCTCATTATTAAATATCAATAGTGTACTTACATTGTACTTCAATTAAATTGCAATTTCAGTTTCGAAGCTACAGAAGTGGTTAGTTCAATTACTAAGACTTTGAGGCCCTATGAATCTAGCAAAATTATTCATTCATTTTTATGTTTAATATTATTTTAATGCTTACTGTTTGCCAGACTGTGTCTTAGGGGATACTGTGAGTGCTGTAACACACATAATCTTTCTCATTGCAGAGTGTGCAGTGTAATGAAGAAGACAGATAAAG
This sequence comes from Cephalophus harveyi, assembly GCA_006410635.1. Lineage (NCBI taxonomy): Eukaryota > Metazoa > Chordata > Mammalia > Artiodactyla > Bovidae > Cephalophus > Cephalophus harveyi. The sequence goes on along the minus strand of SJYT01002188.1, from coordinate 266,432 downwards.
ATAACAACAGTGGACATGGGATATCTGTGATAAATACAGAGAAACAGAACATGCCCGTCACAGTACAGTCATCTAATTTGGTGGAAGATTAGGTTTAAAAGGGGAGGGACGTGTGGGAGGGAGGCAAGAATGTATCTTGAAGAGGAGTTAACAAGAGCATTCACAAGAACGATGGAGTAGAGGACTTCCCTAGCTGTTCAGTGGTTAGGGCTCCATGCTTTGATCGTAGTGGGGCACAGGCTTGATCCCTGGTCAAGGAACTAAGATCCCTACATGCCATACAGCATGGCTAAAAAAATTGTAAAAAGAACAATGAAGTTATCTATCAAGCATCAGCTAAGTAGAAATGAGAAGTTTCCCCTAATTGGAAAATCTGAATCCACTGCTAGAGAAGTGAAGTCCCTGCTGCTACTCAAAGAAGCTTTAGGTGGCAGATTAGATGCCCAGAATACCAGCAGCATCTCTATGGTCAACAGCAGTCAGTCAGTAATAGAGTACTATTACTATTGCACCGGGTAGTGAAAGAGTGCAGGCTCAGCCCCACAATTCCAAGGCTAAGTTAAAGACGGTGGCTTAGGCTCCTTCAGTTCCTTCCTCCTGACCTGACCTTTTTGTGGCAGAGCTTACTAATCAGGTGTCTGCACCAAATGTTGCACCAACTGGCACTGGTGATTCAACAAAAGACTCAGAGGATCTTTGCTTTACTTATCATGGAGAAATGGTGCAGAGTGTAAGGCCAAAACATGGTAGCACCTTTGATTCACAGAGTCTGGTAGAACATAGTGTAACTTTCTGCTTTCAGCAAGTGACAGGTAAGAGCAAGCTGTCACATACAACATGGTCAGGAGTCTACCCAATCCAACAGGATACCAGCAAACCAATCAGAGTTTCCAAAACCATCTGGATTTACCTTCATTTCTGCAGGAAATGACATGTTAAGTCTATGTAGTGAGTGGAAAAAGAACAATACTGAATCATCAGTAACAGCTCTTTTGTAAAAAAAGGCTGCTCAGAGGTTAAAGCGTCTGCCTCTAATGCGGGAGACCCGGGTTCGATCCCTGGGTCGGGAAGATCCCCTGGAGAAGGAAATGGCAATCCACTCCAGTATTCTTGCCTGGAGAATCCCACGGACGGAGAAGCCTAGTAGGTTACAGTCCACGGGGTCGCAAAGAGTCGGACACGACTGAGTGACTGAACTGAGTCATGACACCTCACAACAATGTGCCCCATTGTTATGGAATACAGTTACAACCCTGAAAGGTGCTGTTTGTACAGAGAGGATGACATTTTCATGGACAAAATGACCTTCTTTCCCCTAAAGTCTTTGATTTATGCCAGCTGATTCGTGCCAGGATGAAATTTAATTGGTGGGAAATATCATTGACACTCATACTTCTAAGGTTTCATATTGAATTCCACAACTGGATAAAGTTCAAGGAAAAATACATATTCACTCTGCCTTGAACATTTTCTAGTTCCTATGCCTTTTTCTCTCTTTCCCCCTGAAGATATGTTAAAAGATCTTTTCTTGGGTTCTGACGGCTGACCTCTAATTATCCATAGCTCTGATCTCCCCACATGCTCCAGAAACTATTTAGATAATGTTACTGCTTGGGTGGCACTTAGACTTGAAATCTTTTTAAGTGAAATCTTGGGAGAAAAGATGGAAATTGTAAACTGGGACCATGCCCAATGCTAGAGTAATAATAATTTAAATTTTTATTTTATATTTACTGAGTAAATATATTTATTTTACATTTACTGAGACAATTACTGAGTACCATTATGTATCAGCCACTATGTTAAGAGTTACATAAATATGATCCTATTTATCTTATACAACAGTCCTATATAATAGGAGACATTATATCTCTACTTAAGTGAATAAAAAAATGAATATAAGAAAAGCTGACCAGCCTGCTGAAGGCCATACTTAGAAAGAAGAACTAAGAAACAGATCTTAGTTCAAATCAAGGTCTAACCTCAGCATTACTTGCTTTAATCAAATCTACATCATCTCCGTGTGTTAAGTGAATAGTCTCCTAAAAGTCACTTTTAGGTTTTATGTATATTTAGATTATACATACGTTTATATTCAATATGTCTACATATATATGTATATACATGTGTGTATAATATAAACTGTGCAGGCATACACACACACATATACATAATATGACAGATGTTAGAGCTGGACAACAAAGAAGGCTGAGCACCAAAAAATTGATGCTTTCAAACTCTGGTGCTGGAGAAGACTCTTGGGAGTCCCTTGGAAAGCAAGGAGATCAAACCGGTCAATCCTAAAGAAATCAATCTTGAATATTCATTGGAAGGACTGATGCTGAAGCTGATGCTCCAATATTTGGCCACCTGATGCGAACAGCTGACTCACTGGAAAAGACCCTGATGCTGGGAAAGTTTGAAGGCAAAAGGAAAAGAGGGTGACAGAGGATGAGATGGTTGGATGGCATCACTGATTCAGTGGACATGAACTTGGGCAAACTCTGGGAGATGTTAAGGGACAGGGAAACCTGGTGTTTTGTAGTCCATGAGGTTGCAAAGAATCAGACACAACTTGGCGACTGAACAACAATACACAATATGAGAATCTGTGTATTATGTTTCAGTTGCTTTGGCTGTATTTTGTATAACAAAAATTAATGGCTTAAAATAACAGTCATGTTTATTTTGCTCATAAATCTGTAATCTGGGCAAAACCTAGTAGTGACAGTTTGTTTCTACTGCACAAATCACCTAAGGTGGCTTAAAGGCAAGAAGCTGGAATTATCTCAAGACTCATTCACTCATATTTCTGACAGTGATCGGTGGACTGAGTTCTTAACTATGGCTGTTAGCAGAAACAACTACACATGGCTTCTCCATGTGGCCTAGGTTCCTACAACATGACTGCTGAGTTCTCAGGACAAACATCCCAAGAGAGACAGAGAAAGATGCATTATATTTCATAGCCTGGCTGCAGAAGTTTCACAGCCTCTTCTGCTACATTCTATTCACTGAGACACTCTCAATGACGTTGCCGGATTCAAGAGGAGGAGAAACAGACTCCCCTCTCTTGCTGGAGAATGGCAAGGTTCTAGGAGAGCATGTGAGCCCAGAAATACTTGTTAGGCCATTTTTAATCCAACCCTCTTCAATATGCAACTCATATATAAGACTATATATTAATGAGTTACTCATAAAACCCATATTTATAAATATAATACAGACTGTGTGTATGTGTGCAATGATGGATCCCGACATCATGAAAGTCTTCAATCTAGCTATGATGGGGAATGCAGAATTTAATAAGGCAATTTAGCAGAGACCAGTCAGAATTCAGCTACCATTAACTGCCATTCTTAATGAGTGCTTTTCTTCCGACACAGTTTCTCCTGGCCAACAGGATCTCAGCCCTCCTATTGCAGATGGTATTTGTTTTTGTGTACATTTCACCTGCATTATGTGTACAATGTGCCAAATGGTTCTGGAAAATAGGGTTACAGAGATGTGGAATAAAGGGGAAGAATAAACAAGGACTCAGACTGTGGTGTTAGATCTTGCTGGGAAATTTGGCTTCATTCTTACTATCTAAATAACCTTGGGAAAGTTGATCAACTTCTTTAAGTCTTCATTTTCTTATCCAGAAAATGGAAATATTGTAGCATTCTTCATAGAGTTACTGAAATAACTTTCATAAGTATTTTATGAAATAGTTTCTATAAAGTGATTGGGCAATACTCAGCATGTAGATGTCACAGAAAATTGCATCAAAGTGTTTTTTTTGTTTGTTTTTTTTTTGTTTTTTTTTTAATGTAATACAAATGCTTGCTTTATGGTTTATAAGATCATGACTTAGCCCCTGTTCATCTCCCTGGCTTCACCTTGTACATACTCCACTGAGTCACTATTGTCTAAACTCTATGACCTTCTTTCCATTTTTGGGAAAAGTCATCCTAGCCTCAAGGCTCTTCTATTTGTTCTTCTCACTCCTCCTGGAAGATCCCTTCTTCAAAGCATTGTACAATTACTTCTTCCCCGTCACTCAGAACAACCTTCCCTGGTGGCTAAGAGGTTAAAGTATCTGCCTCTAACGTGGGATACCTGGGTTCAATCCCTGGGTCAGGAAGATCCCCTGGAGAAGGAAATGGCAACCCACTCCAGTATTCTTGCCTGGAGAATCCCATGGACGGAGGCCCCTGGTGGGCTACAGTCCATGGGGTCGCAAAGAGTCCACACGACTGAGCGACCTAACTTTCACTTTCATCACTCAGATAATTTAACTCACCTCCTTAGAGAAACCTTTTCATGATCAACCTCTTATTCAAAAAGCCCTTGTCCTTCCTAATAATTCTTTATCATGTTATCATATTTAAAATCTAATAATTTTTGACTCATAATTTTCTTAACTATGGATTCATTAACTTTTCAATTATGTGGTTCTCCCCACAAAACTGTGAGCTGTGTTAGACAGTGATCTTCTGTCTTATTATGGGCCAGAGGAATAGTCAGTCCTCAGGACATGTCTGATTGATGGATGAATGCATAAATATGTATGTGTGTCTCATAAAAGGGAAAGTTAAAAAATTACAAGATTTCAAACAAACAGCATATAAAATTGTATTTCTGTGTAAGAAATGAGACTGACATTTACCTGCTGTCCCTTGTTGGAGGGGTATAACAGAAAAGGAAGTGGGGGACCGCTTTTTGTTAGCTGGAGGGCTCACATCAGAGACAAATTTACCCCATGCTGCAGTGAAATCGTAAGTCACCTTTATCTTTTCCTTGATGCTCTTCATCCTTTCCCTCAGGCCTTGTGAATGTGTGACCTAGAGATTATCTCTCTTCCTTTCACTTCTGGTCTTTTGGATTTAACTCCAGGTATCTGGCTGCATGCCTCTAAACCAAGAAAATTTGCCTTCCTTTTCCAGGAAACAGTATTTCAAGAGTCTCAAAAAAAAAAAAAAAATGCACTGCACATGCAAATCATTCTTCCAAAAACAAAACAATTCTAAAAATTACCCAAGCTTGCACAAAAATAAATGTTAAATTCATTAGACTATTTTCACTTTTCTGGCCTTTTCACTGGAGGTATTTTGGCAACTGAAAATTCATCAGTGTATAAATGAATTTATATGCTTGTTGTAAGAAGCTTCTAATTAGCACATACAGTGAAGTGTGGAGAGTTTTCTATAGAACAAACTCTGGCTGAGGTTTAAAACCGAGGTCTGTCCTCTGAAATATGTGGACAGCTGCTACGCACTTAAAAAAAAAAAAATAGAAAGGAAATAAGTTGTTAACTTGGGATTGTGGAGCAGAGCTTGACTGTATCTCTAGAACAGATGTTTGGGGTCTGCGACATTTTGCATGGAGTCATTAGAGACTTTGTATTCAAAGGCTCCTGGGGAGCTGTCTGACTGTTTTGTTTAATTAATAGATCTCTTTGCAACTCTAGAAGCAGAGGAGCCAGGGGACAAATAGAGGTGTACAATACTACTTTTCCACTTGAAAAAAACTTCACAGTTACCCTAGGTAGCACTGGACTGGTCACCAGGCCTCTCGAGGTCTCCGTTTCCCTCTTCAGATCTCAATTTCCCTGTCCTTAACTGAAGAGGATAGGAAGCCTTCCTTGTTTCACAGGGATGTGTCAGAGGACCTCAACTAATGAACTGAACCAAAATTGTTTGCTGACAACCCTATTTTAAAATCTTTACTGCCTTCTTTTTCTTTATGATCATGATAAACTCAAGGCTATAATAATTGGGGGGATTAGAGCTATATGATTTGAGAAGGAAATAACAACCTAATCCAGTATTCTTGCCTGGAGAGTCCCATGCACTGAGGAGCCTGGCAGGCTACAGTCCAAGGGGTCGCAAAGAGTCAGACACGACTGAGTGACACTCTCTCTCTCTCTCTCTCTCACACACACACACACACAGAGCTATACTCCTGTTAGGTTAGTGGCATTCAACAGTTTACCTTTTATAATTTATGTTCAGTCATTCAACAACAGACAAATTTAGTGTTGAGTCATTTCACAGCAATTTCAAAAAATAATTGAGAACTCTGCTCTTCTGTTCTCACCAGCCACTCTTTTCTTCACAAGCTTGGACACATGGAGAACTGAGAGACTGAACATGAGCCACTTAATAGGGTGCTTTGCACATCAGCTAAAAAGGCACCTTTCTTCCTGTTCGGCTGATTTACAAAAGGATCGATGATGAGCAACAGCAATAAGCTCCATGCCCCTAGCTTTGCAAAGTACCACTCGTCAGCTATTAGGAGGATATTGTTTTAATATTGACAGGGAAATCAAAAGGTTTCACTGAGTGGTGGTTACATGTTTTCTTCCTGCTGGAATATGATTTCTTAGTGTCCTTGGGAGGAGAGCAACACTTCCCTCTCCACACTCCCCACCCCACTGGAAATATTTCCACTCTCCTTGCTTCCTCTAAGGAAGAGACTTCCTATTCACTTAGTTTAGCTCCCTTGTGACCTGAAGCCATTTCACCTATAGAAGACAGATGACTTCAACCCTCAGTCTTGAGCTTGAATTGCAATACAAACCAAATTAGATAAAATAAATCAATAATACCCTTGCAGGCCAAATTCACTTAAGTAACATTTACAGTACAATTGCCCACTTTGTCCATATACCTTAATCCATTAACACTCTACATCTGCCACCTGAATAAATATGTTGCTCCAGCTGAATATAAATGAACTAGGATCCCATCATTATTTGTGTTGAGTGAAAGGTTAGCAAATTTCCATTTCTTTAAAAAACGATTTTGAAATGAAGCAAGAAGCTGCTGAAACATGAAGCTCTAAGATTTTGCTTGAATGCATCTTGCAATATCCTCAAAGCTCATTGATGGTTTAGAAGTTTATAACTGCATTCATACCTCCTACATCATGAACCCCAAATGTAATATACAGCCCAATACATTTGTATTTGGATTCTAACTTAGAAAGTAAACCTTAGATAAGGAACAAAAGTCACACATGCTGAACTGTGACATGGAATAGTTCATGGTGGGTTTACAAAATTACCAGGACACCTAAAGATGACTGCAGCTAAAACAGACATAACTGAAAGACCATAGTTAAGTCCATTTTGTTCCAACTTCACACACACTACGAGTCAGTCAGTCCCCCCAAATACCAAACTACTGATGGAATGTAGAATATTATACTGTGGATAAAAGCCTTGTTTGATCATTAACTTGAACTTGGAAAGAGCTATCAGACAATTTCAACCAGTATCAAAGCCATAGTAGCAGCAAAACTTGTTTTCTACAGAAAAGGTACGAAACATAGTTCCAAGGGTTTAGGAAACAGAATACATAAATAGTGAAGGTATATTCTTAAGCAGATATATTTAAGTTCACTTCAGCCAAAGGCGTGACAAGACTGGGAGTGATGTAATTTCCACTGGATTCGGTACCTAAGGTTCTTAACCTTTGTTCCAACCCACTCTCCATCACATGCTGCCAAGGAAGACTACTCTCAGGCAAGTTTTATATCATAACACAAAGGCCAAAGAAAAGCTTCAGTGTTAAGAAGCCTAGGTTCAAATATTGGCTATATTCTGAGTGACCATGGGGAAATCATTAAAACTTAACTAGGTTCATTTGTCACTGGGATTTTTTTTTAAGACCTAATCTTTTTTTCTTTTTAATTAATTACTATTGGAGTACAGTTGCTTTATAATGTTGTTTCTCTGTGAGTGTGTGCTTACTCACTCAGTTGTGTCCAACGCTTTGCAACCCATGGACTGCAGCCTGCCAGGCTCCTCTGTCCATGGGGATTCCCCAGGCAGGAATACTGGAGTGGACTGGTCCTCCAGGGGATCTTACTAATACAGGCATTGAACCCAGGTCTCCCACATTGCAGGCGGATTCTTTACTGTCTGAGCCACCAGGGAAGCCCAAGAATACTAGAGTGGGTAACCTATCCCTTCTCCAGGGGATCTTCCCAACCCAGGAATTGAACCAGGGTCTCCTGCATCGCAGGTGCATTCTTTACCAGCTAAGCTACCAGGGAGGTAGTTTCTACTGTACAGCATGTTGGTGGGAATGTAAATTGATAGCAGTCATTATGGAGAACTCCATGGAGGTTCCTTAAAAAACTAAAGATAGAACTACTATATGATCCAGCAATCCGACTACTAAGCATATACCCAAAGAAAACCATATTCCAAAAGACAATGCACCCCAATGTCCATTGTAGCACTATACACAACAGCCAGGACATGGAAGCAAGCTAGATGTTCATCCACAGATAAAGAAAATGTGATACATAAAAAGACAGAATTCTTAAGGGTTACAGTGAGAATCAAATGAGGGATAAAGGGATGAGGACAAAAAGGAAGGGGCAAGAATGAACGAAAATTTAAGTAGGAGGCAGGTCTGCTTACCATTGCTTTAATGCAGGTAGGCACAGAGTGGGAGGGAGACAGGCCATGGGAGACTTGAGTCTCTTGTTTCCTTGGATATTCCAAATATACATGCCTCTTACACTATTAGCCCAGCTCACCATGATGAGCATGATCCTCATATTTGAGCATATATGTAGTTCATGATGACCAGGGAACATGATTCAAGTATTTTATCTGATGCTCAATCAAAAGCAAGCCATCTGTTTCAACACTAGGAGAAAAACTGTGTTTTACTTGGAACAGTAGTATGTAACCCTGCAGCATAGCACCTACGTAAGAGATTTTTGGTAGTTACTTGATTATACCTAATTTTCATCATAGGTGAGAACTTTAAAATTTTACCCAGAATAGCACAGAACCCTGCCGTCTAGGTCAGACCAAATTCTAAGTAGAGAGCACCAGTGAGGTTCATGGATCAGAGCATACAAACTGCCACACACTGAGGATTAAAGTTTCTTCAGGACTACTAACTGGGTATATTATAGCCTTGGGAAATGACTCTTCCATTTAAGCCAGCTCTAAAGTTCTAAGATACTTAAAACTGAGTCACGGATTCAGTAGAGAAAGCCCATATTTCAGAGATAACTCATAGTACTTCTCTAGTAAATTGTGTGGATAAACGGGAAAATTAGCTGCAGAGAGAGAAGAGAAAACATTTGTACTACAGCCTAAACCACACGAAAAACAATTTACAAAATGAGCATTTTAACAGACAAAGCAGAATGTTTTCACTGGTTAAAAATGCTGCAAAATGTTGGCAACAATAGTTTGCATCCAAATAGTCAAACCTAATTGTTTTTGAATGTAACATAATCGCGCCGTCATTGTGGAGCTTTAAGAAAAGCAAGGAATATAACATGAGTTTTCATGACATTAAAAATAAATAGTTCGTGTAGAGTTATTATGTTAGAAGAAACACACACCCACCAACCCATTAGATTTCATTAGAGACAGACGCAAACTGTTAAATGTTTTGTTTTGCTTTGTTTCAGCTTTGAACTTCACAAAAGATAAAGCTCATTTCTTTGGAGCATTTTCTACTCTGTTTCCTTAGAAGTAAGCTTTCAAAGTGGGTATTAAAGCTGTACGTAAGGTAAACATGGCATGCATAATTACTGCTGCTGCTGCTTCTGCTAAGTCGCTTCAGTCGTGTCCGACTCTGTGCGACCCCATAGACAGGAGCCCAACAGGCTCCCCTGTCCCTGGGATTCTCCAGGCAAGAACACTGGAGTGGGTTGCCATTTCCTTCTCCATTGTGTGAAAGCGAAAAGTGAAAGTGAAGTCGCTCAGTTGCATCCGACTTCTAGCGACCCCATGGACTGCAGCCTACCAGGCTCCTCCATCCATGGGATTTTCTAGGCAAGAGTACTGGAGTGGCTTGCTATTGCCTTCTCCAGCATAATTACTAGTAGCTGTTAATTCTATTAATCAGCTCTCAGTGGCATTTATAATACCATCACAACTATCGACAATCAAAAGCAATGTCCAAAAAACACTTCGAAATGTTGAAAGTCATGGACTTAAGTGCAAATTTACACTGTTAATGAAGGTATCTGGAAACTAGTCAGGAAACAAAGGAAGACATTCATATTAACCTGGATGAGAACCAACAGGAACCAACAACAAAGGAAAAATAAACAAATGTAAGTGACTTTCAAGAACTTTAAGATGATTCTCAGCTTTTACCTTTTCTGAGCCCTATTGCACACCTAACATTGAAGTGAGAAAAAATTAGGTGCAGAGGCAAGTTATGGATCACACACTCTAGTGTAATCAAACTCTAGCAGTTACAGCAAGCACAAAATGTCAACTCTAACTACCTTATTGAATTCCCTAAATCTATGACCCACAAGATAGTCATATTAATTTGGTCATGACCAGAGCCCAAGGGAAATCAGTCAGAGAATAAAGGATATCCAACAGGAATAAAATGAAATGCAAGTCAGTCTTGTTTGTAATATAAACACAGAGTCATTTGGCCATAATGACCAGCTTGCCTGGTTTGCTAGGGAATCCCCTGGTCTTAGCTCTGAAAGTCCTGCTGCTGCTGCTGCTAAGTCACTTCAGTCGTGTCCAACTCTGTGCAACCCCAGAGACAGCAGCCCACCAGGCTCCCCTGTCCCTGGGATTCTCCAGGCAAGAACACTGGAGTGGGTTGCCATTTCCTTCTCCAATGTGTGAAAGTGAAAAGTGAAAGTGAAGTCACTCAGTCATGTCTGACTCTTAGCGACCCCATGGACTGCAGCCCACCAGGCTCCTCCGTCCATGGGATTTTCCAGGCAAGAGTACTGGAGTGGGTTGCCATTGCCTTCACCTCTGAGAGTCCTACATCCTAGAAAACTTCAAATCCCATGCAAACTGGGATAATTGATGACCCTCTATTTAATCTGAGCTTCTCATGACCGCTGACTTAACCACCTGAACTTAGTTTTGACTAAATATAGAGAAAGCAGTGGTTCTCAGATTTACTCTGCATAAGGATCACTTTATGCAGACTGTGTATTGTCACCCTGCTTATTTAACTTGCATGCAGAGTACATCATGTGAAATGTTGGACTGGATGAAACTCAAGCTGAAATCAAGATTGCCGGGAAAAATATCAATAACCTCAGATCTGCAGATAACAACACCCTAATGGCAGAAAGCAAAGAGGAACTAAGCCTCTCAATGAGGGTGAAAGAGGAGAGTGAAAAGCTGACTTAAAATTCAATATTAAAGAAACCAAGATCGTGGCATCTGGTCCCATCACTTCGTGGCAAATAGATGTGGAAACAATGGAAAAAATGACAGACTATTTCCTTGGGCTCCAAAATCACTGCAGAGGGTGACTGCAGCCAAGAAATTACAATATGCTTTCTCCTTGGAAGCTATGACCAACCTAGACAGCATATTAAAAAGCAGAGACATCAGTTTGCCCATAGATGTCTGTATGGTCAAAGCTATGGTTTTTCCAGTAGTCATGTATGGATGTAAGAGTTGGATGATGAAAAAAGCTGAGCACTGAAGAATTGCTGCTTTCGAACTGTGGTGCTAGAAAAGATTCTTGAGAGTCCTTTGGGCAGCAAAGAGATCAAACCACTCAATACTAAAGGAAGTCAACCCTGAATATTCACTGAAAGGACTGATTCTAAAGCTGAAGCTCTTATACTTTGGCCACCTGACTTGAAGAGCCAACTCACTGGAAAAGTTCCTGATGTTGGGAAAGACTGAGGGCAGGAGGAGAAGGGGGCGACAGAGGCTGAGATGTTTGGATGGTATCACTGACACAATGGACATGAGTTTGAGCAAACCCTGAGAGATAGTAAAGGACAGGGAAGCCTGGTGTGTTGCGGTCCATAGGGTCACAGAGTTGAACATGACTGAGCAACTGAACAACAAAGGATAACCTGGAAAACTGTTAATACACAGTGTCCTGGGTCCCATCCCTTGGATTCTGATTTGATAAATTGAAGTGGGACCAATGAAGCTGTATTTCTATGAAGCTCACAACTAATAGGAATGCTTCTGGTTCAAGTACCATATTTTGAGTAACACTGGTTCAAATTTCATTTACCCCTTTCATTTCCCAATGTTGCTTCCTATGTTTTTGAGTTTAGCTCTCAAGAGTACTTAAGCATGAACAGATATACAGGTCTTTGAGAAGGAGAAATATCTCATCTTGGCAGAAATGATGCCAGTGTAACAGATAGAAAACATATCCAATAAACTGAGTATTTATACAATGTTAAAAGATGTAATTGTTTTATTTATATGAATTTCATCAATTATTCCCATTGTAAAACCTTGGGGGGAAAAGTGAAAATGTTAGTCACTCAGTTGTGTCCAACTCTTTGTGACCCCTTGGACTGCCCACAAGGCTCCTCTGTCCATGGAATTCTCCAGGCAAGAATACTGGACTGGGTAATCACTCTCTTCTCCAGAGGATCTTTCTGACCCAGGGGTTGAACCCAGGTCTCCTGCATTGCACGTGGATTCTTTCCCATCTGAGCCATGAATATCATCAATTATTCCCACTGTAAAGCCTTACTAAAATTCACTTAAGGGATTAATAGAAATAATAGGAAAACAGAGATAAGCCTTGGTTATAGCCACTGCGAATATGCTGCTGTAAAACTAGCAATAATCACAAACTATTTGAAGAAGCTCGGCAAGGATTTGTAAGGAAAATCTCAACTAAATTACTTTGGCAGGTCGATGATTCTCCAACAACAACTAGGTGTCCAACAATTAAATTCTGACACCAAGGGTCCAGAGTTAGTGCACACCCAACAGGTTAAGGACTCATTCCCACAAGACTGCCCCCTCTTCATATGCCAGGGGGCAACTACACTTCTAACCAACCACCTATAAATCTGGGGGGTTCCTGTGACCCTTTGCTCAGGTTCTGAAATTGCTAGAATGACCCACAGATACAGGAAAATGTCATACTCTCATTTATTGGCTTATAAAGGATGCAAATCTGGAGCAGCCAAATAGAAAAGATGGTTGAGACAAGTTATAGGGTGTGGGCATGCAGAGCTTCCATATCCTCTCCAGACAAGCCACCCTCCCAGCCATGTAACATGATTATATGAAATTATATTTAAGAATCAGCTATACTGTCAATATGTTTCAAAGAATGAATACATATGGAAAGGAATTCTGGGATGACAAATGACTTTCCTTCTCAGTTTCAGGACTACCAATGAGGAAAAACAGTACCAATGGCAAACCACTCCAGTACTTTGGCCTGGGAGGCTGGCAGGCTACAATCCATAGGATCACAAGAGTCTGACGAGGCTGAGCAACTAAACAACAACAATCTTTAGGTGTGGCCTGACTATGCCAAAGCCTTTGACTGTGTGGATCACAATAAACTATGGAAAATTCTGAAAGAGATGGGAATACCAGACCACCTGACCTGCCTCTTGGGAAACCTATATGAAGGTCAGGAAGCAACAGTTAGAACTGGACATGGAACAACAGACTGGTTCCAAATAGGAAAAGGAGTACGTCAAGCTGTATGTTGTCACCCTGCTTATTTAGCTTATATGCAGAGTACCTCATGGGAAACGCTGGGCTGGAAGAAGCACAAGCTGGAATCAAGGTTGCTGGGAGAAATATCAATAACCTCAGATATGCAGATGACACCACCCTTATGGCAGAAGGTGAAGAGCAACTAAAAAGCCTCTTCAGAAAAGTGAAAGAGGAGAGTGAAAAAGTTGGCTTAAAGCTCAGCATTCAGAAAACAAAGATGATGGCATCTTTTCCCATCACTTCATGGGAAATAGATGGGTTGGACTGTGAAGAAGGCTGAGCACCAAAGAACTGATGCTTTTGAACTGTGGTGTTGGAGAAGACTCTTGAGAGTCCCTTGGACTGCAAGGAGATCCAACCAGTCCATTCTGAAGGAGATCAGCCTTGGGATTTCTTTGGAAGGAATGATGCTGAAGCTGATACTCCAGGACTTTGGCCACCTCATGCGAAGAGCTGACTCATTGGAAAAGACTCTGATGCTGGGAGGAAATGGGGGCAGGAGGAGAAGGGGACAACAGAGGATGAGATGGCTGGATGGCATCACCGACTCGATGGACGTGAGTCTGAGTGAACTCTGGGAGTTGGTCATGGACAGGGAGGCCTGACGTGCTGTGATTCATGGGGTCGCAAAGAGTCGGACACGACTGGGTGACTGAACTGAACTGAACAGATTTCCTTCCTAATCTACCTATCTGTTTTGGTGAAATAAGATGCCTTACTGTAAAAATAATCAGAACTGAAGTATTCACCAACCCAGAAGCCGGTCAAACACTATCACAGAGGGAGTTTTATTGAAATGTCATTGTGTAGACATATCTGACTGAGTCATTGGCCATTTGTGCATGAGCTTCATCACCAGGCCTGGTGTGGGGGCACAAGATCCTGAAAGTTCGAAAACTATGGTCACTTGTTTGGTTTTCCTGGTGGGCAGCACCATTCTGAAGCTATCCAGAGCACACACCCCCTGCCCCCGTCCCTGCTCAAGAATCATGTCATTAGTGTACAAAAGAGCGAATTCAAAGCATTTTAGGAGCTATGCCAGGAACCTGTAACAAAGAGAATAAACTTATCTTTTTATACTACAGCAAAAAATGGTTTTAAATTTATCTCACTCAAAAGCTACAAGTCATGAGAGAAAAGGCAATCTTTTGTCAGAGACTCAGCTCTGTCTTTAGCGCCCATAACCATAGTTTGAACCAAAGACCATGACTGTCCACAGCAATGTCACAGGGTTATTGGGCTCAGTGTACTCTTGGAACCTTGGTAAAGAAGCAGTGAATACATTTTATAGAGACTTCTCCAAAGCCAAAGCTGAAACTAAAAGATATTCTCAGGATAGATCCATTTAACTGTAGAATATCATACCTTAGTGACAATTTTAATTTACTGAATGCTGAATGTGTTATTTGTTTAAAGATAATCTTTATAAATTCAACATATTTTTATAAATGGTAGCATTCATAAAGAGCCTCCAACTTATTCATTTGCCATTTCTCATGTAATAAATTAAAAAAGCAATGTATAAGCATTCAGACTCTCATACACTATCCAGTCTTCATTGGCTACATATGGAGATAAACTCCTGGTGTTTCCTCTTAAGCTGAAAATACTGCCCAATCTCTTGTCATAGTTACAATTTTTATCCACATTAACATAAATTTCCAAAGTTTTCTCTAAGTTATATATTACATATTATTTATTCAGTGTTTCCCATAGTACTGGCCTATACTATGTAATTTATTTTAATTATTACTGTTCATCCTCACCAGGGCCAAGACTTAAAGTGAGATAAGTGAAGCTTTCACCTTGGGTTCAAAATCTGAAGAGCCATCAAAAACTTAGTAATCAAGACTAATAATATTTTAATGTAACATTTCTTAAAAGTGAACACTAATGAAAGATTCATGATAAACAAAATGTTAAAATTTTAAATAAAGACTAGATCAGCATTCTTGATTTTTTCTTGTCCCTCAGGCTATAATATGGTTCATCACTCTTATTGATTCCTCACAACAACTCTACAAGGTACAAAATAGTATCATTCTCACTTTATGAAATGAAACAGAGAAGTTAAGTACCTTGTCCAAGATCACACAGTTGGTTAACAGAAGAACCAATATATCTGACTTCAAAACTCTTCCACTATGCTGCTGCAGCACCTGTCAGTATTTACTTAATGCTTTTTATGTGTGCAATGTTAGGGGTTACAGTGCCCAACCTGAGGTCTATGGTTCATTAGAAGGGCTTGCAGTTCTCATTCAAAGCTGTTATACTCATGATCATATTTCATGACAGTGAAAGGATATAGATTATAGTCAGGCCAAGTGAAGAGACACATGGGGCAGAGTCCCAGAAATTCCCAAATGTGGAGCTTCTAACTAATCTCTCCCAGTGGAGTCATGGACAGATTGACCTCTCCCAGTAATGAAATGTGACAATATGCAAATGGTATTGTTAACCATTTTTCACTAGACCACATGTCAGCACCATGAGCAGGAGAGAAGCAGGGTATGAATTAGACTACAGGCACCTCTGTTTGGAAGAGAAGCTATGTCCTAAGTAATGATTACATGAAATTCTACTTAGGATTCAGCTATATTGTCTATATACTCAGGAGAATAAATACATATGGAAAGGAATTCTAAGCTGGCAAATGACTATCCTTAGTTTCAGGACCACCAACAGCAGAGAGAGTACCTAATCTTTAGGAGTCTGATTTCCTTTCTAAATCTTCCTTTCTGCTTTGGTGAAAAAAGATGCCCTAACTGTAAAAAAGAATCAGAACTGAGGTAGAGAGATCAAAGAAGATGAATACACATCTGTATATTATTCATAAATAGCATCTGTCTTGTTTCATGACCCTTAATATATTTCCTTTGGAAGTGTAGAACATTATCCCTGTTGTCCTAGCCTAGCAATTATAAGAGTGTCTAAAAGGTGGGAAGTACACTGCTGGGGTATGAGACGGTTTTAGATGTTATTGGGTTGGCTAAACCCTTCATGAGTCACAGCCTTGTTGTGACAAATGGGCTTGGGTAACTCAATGAAGCTATGAGCCATGCCATGCAGGGCCACCCAAGTTGGACAGGTCACAGTGAAGAATTGTGACAATACACGGTCCATTGGAGGAGAGAATGGCAAACCACTCCACCACTCCAGTATCCTTGCCAAGAGAACACCATGGACCATATGAAAAGGTAAAATGATATGACACCAGAAGATGAGCCAAAAATTTCATTCAGGTAAGATCTTATGGGAAAACTCAAATGAACTTTTTAGCCAATCCTGTACATAAACAAATAGGTTTTTTGTTTTTGTTTTACTGAGTGTGTACTCAATCTTGTCTGACTCTGCAGCCCCTTGGGCTATAGCCCACCAGGCTCCTCTATCAGTGGAATTTTCCAGGCAAGAATACTGGAGCAGTATTGCCATTTCCTACTCTAAGGGATCTTCTCGACTCAGGGGTCGAACTGACATCTCCTACATCAACTTGCACAGGCAACCGGATTCTTTACCACTGTGCCACCTTGGAAGTCCAAGTTTATTTTAATAACCATGTTTTATTCACTGTTTATTAGAAAGTTTTATTATAAATATATTAGAAACATGCTAGGGAAATTATGTAAGCTTTTAAAAATTGTAAACCTAAAGATATCAAGTAACTAAAAAAACTAACAGGAGAGGTCATACTCAGTACATGACAAAAGGAAGGAAGGAAGAGAAAATAATTGAAGCTTAGGAAACCATGGATTAGTTAGATATAGATTTTATCCCATCTTTCTACGTGAAAAAGGATTTAAATTCTACGACTGTCAGAAAAATCAGTTTCTGAAGGGCAAATCTAGCCATGTTCAGTTTAGGTTTTATTGACTTAAAACTTTCTAAATTGAGGAATTTCTAAGGGGGCAGGGTGCGGAGGAGGAAGGCAGCATTCTTTCTAACCAAATTCAGAAAATCTGATCATCCTGAAGTATTTTTAGTCCCAAATTGCCTAAGTGATGAAATGTTCTTTGGCTTAAGTTTCATCTATTGCTAACCATTATCATCCAATGTTGTAACCCACCTTCCCGGGGCCCTGTGGTTGTCTCTCTGATCTAGAAAATCCAAAGATGAGCTGAGGTGGGAGCAGGTGAGCTGGGGGAGGGTACCCATCCCCCAGGGTTCTTCTCCCACCTCAGTCTGACCTTGAGAAAACTGTTCCTCCTCCCTGTACCTCACTTTCACCATTTGGGAAGGATGGAATGGTGACCTTCTCTGCACACAGTGGGAGGAATGAGCTCCTGTCTGCTGGCATCCTGAAACTCCTGAAATGAGAAGAGGAGGTAAAGGAACAGCAGGGCTTCTGGCAGAGCCTGTGATCACAAGAATGAACAGAGCAGGTGGCTAGTTGATGGAATGCAGGGCCCATTCTGAATATGGAGGAAGTTATGGGCTGTACCTGGAACTCCCACACTCCTGTGTGGTAATAGAGCTCAACTAGATTAAAATGAATGAGCAAATGTTGAACTGGGGGTGGGGGGAGTACGGGTAAAACCATTTCTTGGATTTTTCTTTTTTTTTTTTCTTTTTTGGTTTACTTGTTTGTTTAAAATGTACTAGGAAAAAAGCATTATTGGAGATGACTGGATTTTAAGATTCATAAACAGGAAGTGTGCAATAGCATCTTGACATCATCACTAGTTATAGAGGTTTTAGAACTGGAAAGGTCTGGTCCTCAGTCCATTACTTCCTATGTGATATTGAGGAAATAATCTCTCAGTTTCCTTGGTGTCAAGTGAGTATAGTAATAGTAACAGCTTCCTGCTTTATTTGAGAGACTTAAATGAGATAATGCAGTGAAGCATACAATACCTGATGCATAATTCTGCCTCTGTTATTATTGTTATTATTAGTTTAGTTTAACCTCTCAAAGTTGCATTTCCTCATCTGTAAAATGATAGCAATAACTATCAATACTTCATTATGTTCCTGTGAGAAGCAAAAGAGATAATGCAGGTGAATTATCTGTAAACTCATGTCACTCAGGAGCCTTTCTGCCCCTTGGAGCTTTACATAAAATTGGCTTGAATGTTCTGAATTTTAAAATGTGTGTGTTATCAGTGTTTACTAACACAAACACACACACGTGAGTTTCGGCAAATTTCACATCTTTACTTTCTCACTGCCCCCTTATCTCTAGGCCTGAGTTTTCATGGGTATCTACCAAAACCCCCACATCAAATCTGAACACAAAGCTCTGTTCTCATTCTATTCTCCTAAGAGGAGCCATCAAACATTCACACTCTTAGAGCTTTACTGAAGAATCATAAGATGTACTCTTATTATTGTGCTCCCCTGGCTTCTTTTCTGCCACACGCCACCAGTGTCTGGATTCCCAATGCCTATCTGACCATACGCCATCCCCCCGTCACACAGAGCTGGCTGGGAAAGGCAGACTAATGTCTATACTGTGACTGCTTTTAACGGTACTCTCCCTCCCTCTTGCCTCCAAGTATCTCCCTTTGAAAATGAAAAAGCACCAAGTAATTTCAAAGTATCAGGATATGCAAATTATGAATAAATTGAAATTTTAATCCCAAATCAATTCAGGATATATTTATGGATGCTCATTCTATGCCATAGACGGTGCTGGTTTCTAAGAATGCAATGACTAAAGCATATTTCCTGCTTCCAGAGAGCTAGCAGCCAGGTACAGAAAGAGCCAGAAAAAAAAAAAAAAAATGGCATCAGGACAGCTTCATCAGTGAACAGCCAGGGATAGGAGGAGCAATAAAACAATAGGGGGTGGAGCCCCACCTTTGGAGAAGGTGAAAAAGGCACAGCAGGGTATGGAAAAGAAAGATAACCCAAAAAAGAAAAAGAAAGATAAATGGAAGCTCACTGTAGGAAAAACCAGTGTGAAGGGACAAAAAATTTAGAAACAAAGTTATATTAGGGGAACAGAAAATAATTCTTTATGGTTACAGTCCACTTGAGGCATTAAGTTTGGATATCTATTCCAACAAATAAATACTTCTAAAAATAAAAAAAAATTGATAAGGCCTATATAAATACTATTTAGATTAAAAATAATGTTCAAATCTAGCTCAGAGTTACAAGGTAAGGTAAAGTCACTCAGTCGTGTCCGACTCTTTGCGACTCCATGGGCTGTAGCCTACCAGGCTCCTCTGTCCGTGGGATTTTCCAGGCAATAGTACTGGAGTGGATTGCCATTTCCTTCTCCCCCAGGGGATCTTCCCGACCCAGGGATCGAACCCGGGTCTCCCACATTGTAGACAGACGCTTAACCATCTGAGCCACCAATGAAGTTAAAGCAAGTCCCCAAATTTGAGGCTTATTCTCACAATATCTTGCAGTAGATTGGACGAATAATTACATGAACTTAATGAACTTGATATCTGCAGAGGTGATACATAAAATATCTGCTACCAAAAAGCATGACTCTTTCATACTTTGTGCAGAAACCACAATACATAGGGCTTTAGAAGGCACAGGTCGATGTAGTCTTGCATGCTAAGTTCAGTTCAGTTGCTCAGTCATGTCTGACTCTTTGCAAACCCATGAACCGCAGAACACCAGGCCTCCATGTCCATCACCAACTCCCGGAGTCCACCCAAACTCGTGTCCATCAAGTCGGTGATGCCATCCAACCATCTCATCCTCTGTTGTCCCTTTCTCCTGCCCTCAATCTTTCCCAACATCAGGGTCTTTTCAAATGAGTCAGCTCTTCGCATCAGGTGGCCAAAATACTGGAGTTTCAGCTTCAACATCAGTCCTTCCAATGAACACCCAGCACTGATCTCCTTTAGGATGGACTGGTTAGATCTCTTTGCAGTCCAAAGGACACTCAACAGTCTTCTCCAACATTACAGTTCAAAAGCATCAATTCTTCAGTGCTCAGTTTTCTTTATAGTCCAACTCACAGATAGACCTTTGTTGGCAAAATAATGTCTCTGTTTTTTAATATGCTGATTTGGAGTGGGTTGCCATTTCCTTCTCCAATGCATGAAAGTGAAAAGTGAAAGGGAAGTCACTCAGTCATGTCCAACTCTTCACGATCCCATGGATTGCAGCCTACCAGGCTCCTCTGTCCATGGGATTTTCCAGGCAAGAGTACTGGAGTGGGGTGCCACAGCCTTTTCCATCAAAATTAGTGAAGAGAATATAAATATCATAAAGAGAGGAAAGAGAGCATTAAGTTGGACGTTATGAAGGTCCAAAAAGAACCAAACTTATCAACACAGAACTCAGAGAAGACCCTCATAAGAAAGGTTTCTTGTACAACCCTGGAGAGATGAGCAATGTCATATGTTTCCATTACATAAAATCACTTCTCTTTCTTAATTATTGCAAATATAATTTGGCTTGAAAAGAAATCTAGACATGCATGAATCCCAGGATTTATTCATCCCAAAATAATCCAAGGAATGGCCTCTGGTCTTTAGACCTCCCTGGCCCGATATGCCCAGTCATACTTCTTTTGTTCAAGCTTGGGTCCAGCAATCTTAATTTTCCTTCCAATGCATCCATATCAACTGAGTGATGAGCATTTATTTAAAATGGCTTTCATCCACACTGTAAGAGTACTTGAATACATTTGAAATACCCTAATTAGGAATCCATACTCCAAGTGTTTCACTAACAGTTGTGTACACTCCAGAGGTGGTGGCATTAGTGTTTTAAAAACCACTGTATTGATTTCCTATAGTGTTCACTAGTTAGCACAGAGGATATTAAAAATCAGTTTCCACTGTGGAAAAGCCACAAAAGTGGCTTTGTGAACAAAACTTTGTTGAAAATTATTGCTGATGAGCTCAATGCTTTAATGCCTTTTGATTATTACTATGGAACTATAAGGGGCTATTACTACAGAACTATAATAGACTCTCCTATGAGACAGTCTGTTTCCCCTCTAAATGGAGGAATCTATGGCCTGATCCAACCAGTAGTTTTGTTAATCCTGACAGGTATTCCTGGAAATGAATCTTTCATACAAGAGGAATTTTTTAGAAGGTCTAAAAGAATGGAAAGTCTTTCCTGAGCATAAGGAACCGACTGCATGACTGTTTATGTACCTAGTTATTAATGTTGGATTATGTGCCAGATTTTCACTTGAGACTAGATCGCATTGAAACATTACACTTGAGAGTTTTGCTGGACTAGGTGAAGACAGATAGTTCCCACTTACCTCCAACTGTTGGAAGTGATCAATATGCACAAAAAGAACTAGACTAATTATGAAATCTAAATGACCTTTGCCTGGGTTCTAGAAATTCCAGCCTCTGTAGATGCACACAATTGAAAGCATCACTTAACTAAAATCCTGCCACTTTAGTGCTATGGTAACTTTTTTCCCCAGGTAAGATTGGGAAACACCTGCCTGTTCGGTAGAAGGCAGGCATCCAGCTGGACTCAAAACTGCCAGGAGAAATATATCAACAACCTCAGATATACAGCTGATACCATTCTAATGGCAGAAAGTGAAGAGGAACTAAAGAGCCTCTTGATGAGAGTGAAAGAGGACAGTGAAAAAGTTGGCTTAAAACTTAACATTCAAGTTACTAAGATTATGGCATCTGGTCCCATCAATGTATGGCAAATAGAAGGGAAAAAAGTGGAAGCAGTGACAGATTTTTCTTTCTTTGGGCTCCATAATCAATGCAGATGGTGAATGCAGTCATGAAATTAGAAGACATTTGCTCCTTGAAAGAAAGCTATGACAAACCTAGATAGAGATATCACTTTGCTGACAAAGACCCATATTGTCAGAACTATGGCTTTTCCAGTAGTCATGTATGGATGTGAGATTTGGACCATAAAGAAGGCTGAGCACCAAAGAATTGATGATTTTAAACTGTGGTGTTGGAGAAGACTCTTGATAAAGTTGGCTTAAAACTTAACATTCAAGTTACTAAGATTATGGCATCTGGTCCCATCAATGTATGGCAAATAGAAGGGAAAAAAGTGGAAGCAGTGACAGATTTTTCTTTCTTTGGGCTCCATAATCAATGCAGATGGTGAATGCAGTCATGAAATTAGAAGACATTTGCTCCTTGAAAGAAAGCTATGACAAACCTAGATAGAGATATCACTTTGCTGACAAAGACCCATATTGTCAGAACTATGGCTTTTCCAGTAGTCATGTATGGATGTGAGATTTGGACCATAAAGAAGGCTGAGCACCAAAGAATTGATGATTTTAAACTGTGGTGTTGGAGAAGACTCTTGAAAGTCCCTTGGACTGCAAGGAGATCCAATCAGTTCATCCTAAAGGAGATCAGTCCTGAATATTCACTGGAAGGACTGATGCTGAAGCTCCAATATTTTGGCCACCTGATGCGAAGAGCCGACTCACTGGAAAAGACCCTGATGCTGAGAAAGATTGAGGCCAGGAGGAGAAGGGGACAACAGAGAATGAGACAGTTAGATAGCATCAGTGACTCAATGAACCTGAGCAAACTCCAGGAGATAGTAAAGAACAGGGGTGCCTGGCATGCTATAGTCCATGGAGTTGCAGAGTCAGACCAATGGAGCAGCTGAACAACAACAATGCTGCTAAACAACCCTCCAACAAAGAACTATCCAATCCCAAATATCAACAGTCCTGATGGTGTGCAATCCTGTAATTATGATATAGTTGTAAAAGATATACAATTCAGTGACTAGAGTTGAGAACACTGTACTATATAATCGAAATTTGCTAGGAGATGTTCTCATCACTCTCTCCCCCACCAAGATAAATATACGAGGTGATGGAGGTGTTAATCAAGTAGATAGAGGGAATGTTTTCACAAAAGGAAAAAAAGATA
Source organism: Cephalophus harveyi (assembly GCA_006410635.1). Lineage (NCBI taxonomy): Eukaryota > Metazoa > Chordata > Mammalia > Artiodactyla > Bovidae > Cephalophus > Cephalophus harveyi. The sequence continues at coordinate 243,170 of SJYT01002188.1, read as the reverse complement.
CTATGGGGAGACCCAGACCCTGAAACTTGCTGAAACCCTATCCTCCAGTTCTTTTTCAAGGCAGGCAATTTCTCTATTTCCTTTCAAAATATTCTCACCATCCTATCCTAAGTTCTCCTTTCCCTCTCAAATAAAAATCTAGGTGAAGGAACTTTTTCATGAGAAGAGCTCAGGAAAAAAAAAATAGACCAGTTCATAAAATATATAAGCTTGTTCATTCCTGGTGAAGCAAACGCGCCCTGAACTGAAACCATGCTGCTGCTGCTGCTGCTACTGAAACCATGAAGACCTTCCAAAAGGGATGGTATGTGAGCAGAGATGGGAATATTTGCATCCTAGTTTTTAGACGCTTGAAATACTGAGAGCATAGTAAGCATTAATACCTCAATAAACTATCTGTCCTCATCACTGAAGAAACCAAAAAATCAGTGCAAATGTTTTGGGCATTGACATTACATTTTCTTTGTTCTTATTTTTGTCTAGAAGGCAGGAGAGGCAAGTGTGGTAGTGATATATAATCATGTCAATAGTAATAATGGAGGTGATGATAATGAAGATGATGACAGCTATTTACTGCTCAAGAATTATTTCTTACAAGCTGGGCACTGTGCTACAAATATACTTTATGTTACATTTTTATATCTATTTTATTAGAATTGCAATTTCCATCTTGCAGATGAAGTTATGAAAGCCAAAGGAAAGGATTTAGGCTAAGTTCACACTGATACTTAATGAAAGAGGTAAGGTTCAAATCCAGTTCACAAATCTCTTATATACACACTCAAAACTCATTCAACAAAAACATTAAGTATATATCATATTGGGGGCTACCCAGGTGACTCAGTAGTAAAGAATCTGCTTGTCAATACCAGTGACGTGGGTTTAATCCCTGGGTTGGGAAGATCCCTTAGAGAAGGAAATAGCAACCCACTCCAGCATTCGTGCCTGGGAAATCCCATGGGCAGAGAAGCCTGGCGGCCTCAAGTCCACACAGTCACAAAAGAGTCACACATGACTTAGTGACTAAACAACAAAGCATTTATTTGGGATGCTTGAGATAAATCAAAAAGGACAGACATCTCTTAACCACTAAGTTATACTACCACTAGTATGAACATTTCAGCTGTAGTCTTGCAGTAAACTGTTTTCTTTGCCTATAACTAGATTTGATTCTCAATTTTTTTTTTTTTTTTCATTCTACAGGCTTGTCACCCTTTGGTTCTGATTCAGGTCAGATGTCATTGTTAGAAGATTCTTGCTCAGCCAAACATAAGCATTAGACAGAGTAAAAATCTTTCTGATTTTCTTAGCCTATTAAATAATAAAGCTTAGAGGAGACCTTCATAAGCTAGAGCACAAGTTCTCGGAAGTAGAGACTTGGAGAGGAAAGCATTTACTAGAGGCAAAATTCTCTTTTAAAGTCTACATGAGGATCTTATTGAGATCCAGGATTCTTTAATCATGAAAGATGATTTTTTTTTTTTTTTTTTTTTTAACTGTTGGCAGACCCAGTATTCCCATTCTGACCCACGCAAAAATTCTCTTTGTTCTTAGTAGCTGAGGGTGTGTGATTGGAGATTAGCCAGAGGAAGGACCATTGAATCAAACTTTTCAGAAAGGAGGAAGATTTTCAGAAACACTGGTTTTGTCTCATGGCAATGGGCTCACCAGCCATGGAATTGTAAACACTAATCCATTTTATCCATCAGCAAATGTGACAGTATCGCAGAATTGTTGTAGAAAAATGTGAAAGAGTATCCATTTTGAAAGAGATGAAGGAGAGATTCAGGGCCCAAAGAACACAACAAATCTTGGTCCACACAGGGATGTAACCTACAGCCATCCAAATAGTATGTTCACATCTGGAAAAATGAATGCTCCCGGGAAGGGACTACTGTACATGGTTAAACTGCTAAACAAGGCTCTCACTACTGATCTATGACCTCCCAGCTATGTCACTGAAGACAAGTTACTTACTTGACAATTTCGCAACCTAGTTTTTCTCACCCATAAAAGAAAAATATTACTAGTTCTTACTTTGGAAGATAAAAATGAAATAATGTACCTAAAACACTCAGCAGAATTTCTGACACATTCTGACAACAAATTTAAGGTACTGCTACTGTTAGTTGACCTTCTCATTAATTCAGATAAATGCATTCAACAAATGTTATGAAACCTAAAATCAGAACTTTTCCTGCAAATAGTTTTCCCTGTAAAACATGAGAAAAGGTACTTTGTTTTCCAATGGCTTTTCAAAATCTAAGAAGCTGGAATTATCTTATCAGGAACATTTGGATTATAGAAGGAAATTTCAAATCCCCTAGAATACACATGTAGGTTTGCCACAGCAAAATCGGTAACGCCTTAATCATTAAACTAGTCCCTTATCTTTACTCTGAAATAAACTGTTTCTCACTTTTTAAATTTTCTTTGTTTTCTTCATAAGGGTATTCTAAATTTGAAGAAAGAAATTCATAGTTTTGTATATGAAATATTCAGGAAAAGATGTTAAACTAGGAAAGTGAAGAATGCTCTCTATCAAAATGTTTTATATTCTGTAAGGGAATAAGTATACTTACTCATGAACTATAGGAGAAAAAGTTGGTTACTAAATAATGCTCCAGTGGACTCTTACATGAGACAGATCATTAAATTGAGATTTAAACTGGAAAATACCAAAGGAAGCAATGAAAATTAACTTAGACAGTCCAGAAAGTAAAACTGAAAAGGCAAGGAAATGAAATGTACAAAGGAAATAGAAAACCACAATATGAAGGACTGCTCCTGTGGATATTAGCATGGTGGAAACTGAGCTCCTAAGTGCTTTATCGATAAGCAGAGCTATCATTAATCTTTTGTGACAAGACACTTTGGAGTAACCAAATTGTGATGGTCCCAAGCCCTGAATATCCTGTATTATCCTTAGGATTGAAGATGACTTCTATATACAGTAATTACTGTATCATGTTTCTCCACTGCAGTAAATTTTAGCAGAAATGGCTTTCAAAAGCTGTCTTAATAAAAAGTGATTTAGGAAAAAAAAATAAGTGTCCAACCCCAGTTCTTTCTTTCTCACAATGTTCACCTAGATATATTTGATTTTGAATTTCTTTTTAAAGGCACAGACCTCCTATGTCATTTAAAGTTAAAATAAGAAATGGGAGGTTTGTAGTTGGTTGAGGGTTCTAACAGAAACCTCCCAGCCCTTGAATCATATAATCAGTGCTGTTTGCACATCTTCTATGAATTTTGATTTATGACATGTAAGAAGTTCATGAGAGAGACTTCAGGAAGAGGTTAAGATCAAAGTTGCACAAATAAAATATAAACAAAGGGAGAAAACCCAGAATTTATAGTATATAAGAAAGCTTTTCTTAGCAGATGAAGTACATAGAGGGACTTCCTGTTTGCTGCAATAATTATAGAAGCACACAGAAAGATGACAAATGGGAAAAAAAAAAAAAAATACAAAAATCAGTACCCCTGACTCCCACAATGTACTCTTTTCTCATTAGTTTTTTCAATAGCTGGGCCAGGAAGGCAAACTCTGGAACCACCCCCTGTATTTTATCTCAACTCTAGTTCTTATCAGTGTGGCCTTGAGCAGATCATTTAGCTTCTTTGAGTCTCAGTTACACCATCTGCTACATGTAGATAATAATAGTACTTATTTTATTTAGGGTTTTGAGAATTAAAATAGTTAAGGGAGACATGCTTAGCAAGTGTCTGTCATATAGTAAATGCCCGTTGAGGGTAGCAATTTGTTGGAGGTTGAATGGTGGACCCTCAGAAAACACATCCTGCTCTCAATGTTGTAAATGTGGCAGTATTTGCAAAGTATCTTCCAGACATAAGTTACTCTCTAAATAAAATAAACTATCCTTATAAAAGACAAAAGAGGGGAAGATAAGGTAAAGCTGGAGGCAGAAGTTGGAGCAATGTAACTACAAGTCAGTGGATGTTAGGGCCACCAGAAACTAGGAAAAGACAAGGAAGAATTGTCCCCTACAGCGTGTCAGAGGGAACATCTTTTGACACCTTAAATTCAGACACCTGAATTTAAGTTCCTCGAGAACTGTAAGACAATTAATTTCTGTTTTTTGAAGCTATGCAGTGACTATTTGGTTATAGCAATCTAAGGAAACTAATATATAGTTATTTGTAACAGCTTTTATTAATCCACATATTCTACAATTTCAAAGTGTGTAATTCAATAAGGGTATATTTGGAGGTATATTATATTATCCATTTTTTATATTATAGCAAAATATATATTACATTTTAACCACTTTTTAACCACATAGTGGCATTAATTACATTCACAAAGTCATACACCTATCGCCACTTTTTCCTAAGCTTTTCATTACCAAAACCTATAATTGTCTATTTTCCCCATCTCCTAGCCCCCAATACCATTTAATCTACTTTCTGTAATATGAAACTTTTATTTACCTACAAATCCAATTGTATTTCCTCTGCCCTAGCAAAATATTTGGAGTTGTGATGTACTTCTTCAGTTACTAGTTGGAGGTGACTTTAGCAAAAGGAATTGCCAGACAGGGGCCTAAAATTATCTGCCAATTCCCCCTTTGTGTGCTACAATGTGATACCAATCAGCCAATGTGTACCTTGCAACTACACAGCCAAACAGAGTTGACAAAGCTCTCAAGGCAATTATGCAAGAAGTGGTAGCTTCCTATCAAACTCAAATGTTTATATGGTGATATGACCTTGCTTTATCAGTGGATTTAACCCTACTGTTCTCCTAGGTATACCTGCTGAGCAATTGTGGTCTCCATAAGTCTTACCTATAATCCTTAAACTCTCTGCTATATTGACCATGAGCAGGATCTCTAGTTCACTTTCCTTCTGATATAAAAATTGCCTATATTTTACCACTACTCCACTTGCCATTTCCTCTTCCATTTAGGGTATAGTTTTTAGGGAGATAATATACAGTATTTGTTCTATGCTTCTATTTATTCACAAATGTGACAAATTTCAATTAGGAGTAATGAGACACTATTCTAGGTACTATAAAGGAGATAAGTATTAGTAATTTACTTGGTCTACACTTTTATTTATTATCATAACTGCTGTCTACCAGACTGTGGAGCCTGTAAAAACCATAGCAAGTTCTTTTCACAGTATCATTTTTAAGATAATTATACATCGTGGTTGAGGCTTAGATCACAGGAAATCATATTTCAAAATATTTCCCAGAAAGCTTTTCTATCCTTTAGAAAATCTGATGCTCCTGTTAAGCCAGGAAACTCCATTATGGTGTAATGGATGTCGAGAGTCATATCTGGGCTTGGGTTCTAGTTTTGCTACTAATAGCTGAGGCACCTTAGGAAAGAAACTTCATCACTCTCGGTCTCATTTTCCTCTTTCTTAATAAAGGATAATGCTTGAATCGACTTCTTATGGTTATGAGAATTAAATGAGATAAATTATCTGTCACTATGAGCACAGCATCTTCGACATGAGTGTTTAAGAAATGATGCCCCAATGATCTAACTACAAAGTTAGAGATCTACTATAAATATTAGGGAGTCTTCATTTTCAGGAGGTTTCCTCTCTACACATGATGTTTCATTGCTTTAATTAAATCTTTGGTTTGAAATGAGACCTAGATGGAACAGTGAGTTCCCTCAGCAAAATAGTGCCCTCCTCATTCATCGATCCAATGAACACTTACTAAATATGGTCTCCAGGGGGCTAGGTTCTGAGCTATGTCTCAGAAGTCCATGGTAATGGTGTGTATAGTTACATGAACAAATTGTTGAACAATAAATATTATATTTAAGAAGGTGTGCAGAGCACTAGGGCACTTAGTGTGTATTTACTCTGTGTTGTGTAACTTCTGGTTCCTTTAGCCAAGATGCCTAGTCCAGCTGTTTTTTTCCTCCAGTTAATCACATCCTGGGATCCAATGTATAAATCCAGTATTGCATGTCTTTCTTGTACTTAACTCTTCCAAGGAATTTTATGTACTATATGTATCAGAATGGTGTACTCTGCCATGTAATGTAAAAAAGAAAAATCTATATTAATAATGCAGCCAACTAAGTATTATACCAACTAAAACAATAAAGAAACCTTAAGTACTGAATCTAAAACAAAGAAATAGACTCAATCCCACCTTGCAAAGGCAGAGGAGGTGGCATTTCAGAGGAGTCTGACATTATATACAAAGGCAAACAGGAAGAAATGAAAGATAAGGTTCAAGGCACAAAAGAGGGCATAGCATGGTTAGAGACTTTTAGATTGGTTTCTGTGTGAAAGCCAGATACCCACAGGAGTGTGGTCAGAGCTGGGAAAAGCTCTGATTTTATAAAAGACAACCTAGATCTAGGGTCTTTGACTTCTCTCTCAAAGATAATGGGGAACAATTGTAAATTTTTTAATAATTAGACATCTGAATCATATTTCCTACCTACCTTACCTCTTCTACAAACACTTGCAGAGCATCTATTTTGTGTCAGTTGCTTTGCATGATGGATGGCAGAGTCCTGGCTCGCAAAGAATTCACAGTCAAGAGAAGAGCACTGGGTAAGAATGCAGTCTCATCACAGTATTACACTAAGTTACAGAGGTGAGCAGAGGGTGTTTTATGGGAGAGGGTATGGGGAAAAGAGAACCCTCTTACATTGTTGGTGGGAAAGTAAATTGGTACAGCTTCGATGGAAAATAATATGGAGTTTTCTTTACAAAACTAAAAATAGAACTACAATATGATCCAGCAATTTCGCTCTAGCATATACCCAGAGAAAATCATAATTCAAAAAGATACATGCATCCCAATGTTCACTATGGGTTTCCCAGGTGGCACTAGTTGTAAAGAACCCATGTGCCAATACCAAAGACATAAGAGATACGGGTTCTATCCCTGAGTTGGTAAGATCTCCTGGAGGAGGGCTTGAAAATCCACTCCAGCATTCTTGCCTGGAGAGTCCCATGGACAGAGGAGCCTGGTGGGCTACACTCTATAGGGTTGCAAAGAGTCAGACACAAATAAAGTGACTTAACACACACACACACAATGGTCACTGCAGCACTGTTCACAATAGCCAGGACTTGGAAGCAACCTAAACACCCATCAGCAGAGGAATAGATACAGAAGATGTGGTATCTATATACAATGGAATATTATCCAGCCATAAAAAGAAATGAAACTGTGCCATTTGAAGAGATGTGGATGGACCTAGAGATTGTCATACAGTGAGAAGTAACTTAGAGAAAAATAAATAATCATATATTAAGTCATACATGTGGAATCTAGGAAAATGGTATAGATTAACTTATTGGCAAAGCAGAAATAGACACAGACAGACAGAACAAATATATGGACACCAAGTGGGGAAAGGAGTGTGGGATGAGTTGAGAGATTGAGATTGACATATATACATTACTGATACTATGTATAAAAGAGATAACTAGAAGAATCTACTGTTGTATAGCACAGGGAACTTGACTCAATGCTCTGTGGTGACCTAAATGGGAAGGAAATTCAAACAAGAGGAGATACATGCATACATACAGCTGATTCACTTTGCCATACAGCAGGAACTAAAATAACATTGTAAAGCAACTCTACTCCAATAAAAAAGAAAAAGGAAGAAGGCATTTTGTGAGAACAGTAAAAAGGCACCTAACCAAGTCTTGGCAAGGCCAAGGAAAGAGTTCCAGGGAAAGTCTTCTCTACACTAAGCCTTCAAAGATTCAGTTCAGTTCAATCGCTCAGTCGTGTCCGACTCTTTGCGACCCCATGAATCACAGCCTGCCAGGCCTCCCTGTCCATGACCAACTCCCGGAGTTCACTCAGACTCACGTCCATCGAGTCCGTGATGCCATCTAGCCATCTCATTCTCTGTTGTCCCCTTCTTCTCCTGCCCCCAATCCCTCCCAGCATCAGACTCCTTTCCAATGAGTCAACTCTTCACATGAGGTGGTCAAAGTATTGGAGTTTCAGCCTTAGCATCATTCCCTCCAAAGAACACCCAGGGCTGATCTCCTTTAGAATGGACTGGTTGGATCTTCTTGCAGTCCAAGGGACTCTCAAGTGTCTTCTCCAGAGGAGGTTAGCTAAGATGGCAGAGGAATAGGGCAGGGAGACCACTTTCTCCCCCACAAATTCATCAAAAGAACATTTCAACGCTGTGTAAATTCTACAGAACAACTTCTGAATGCTGGCAGAGGATGTCAGGCACCCAGAAAAGCAGATCATTGTCTTCAAAAGCAGGTAGGAAAAATATAAAAGACGAAAAAAGAGACAAAGGAGGTAGGGAGGGAGCTCCGTCCCGGGAAGGGAGTCCCGTCCCGGGAAAGGGGTCTTAAAAAGAGAGAATTTTCCAAACACCAGGAAACACTCTCACTGCTGAGTCTGTGGCGAGCCTTGGAAGCACAGAGGGCAACATAACGGGGAAGAAAAATAAATGAATAATTAAAACCAACAGATTACGAGCCCAACAGTAACTCACTCAGCGGAGAAGCAGCGCAGACGCCACGAGCAAGTGGGGGCTGGACAGGGAGGTGCAGGCTGCAGGGCTTTTTAAGAATCGGGCCGGAATGCCCCGAATGTAACCAGAGCGAACTAACTTGGGCTAGCATACCAGACTGTGGGATAGCTACCACGCGAAAAGCTCTAACATAAGCCACCCAGGACCGCGCACAGAACAAAGGACGGAACAGAAATAGCCGGCTACAGACCATTCCCCCTCCGGTGACAGGCAGCCAGAGCCGTAAGGGCTGGAAGGGGGCAATCGCGGCCCCAAAGAGACTTTACCTACCAAACTGCAAGCAGGCTTCTTTGCTAACTAAGACTTCTGGGGTTCTGGACAGCCACCATCTGCCTGACAAGGGGCGCCAGCGGTACACCCAGAAGACTGAGCAGCAGGGAAAGGAGATAAGTTGCAGCGACCCCACTCAAAAACACCTGAGCTACTCGGTCCTGGGAAGGGTACAAAATGCAGGCCCAACCGATTCTGTGCCTCTGAGGGCTACCTGAGAGCCGAGCCTGAGGGGCTTAGACCGGGGAGGTGCATGCAGCCTAGGGCCAGCCTCAGATGGTTCCCGGCGGAGCAGCGTAGAACCTGAGTGGTGTGCGCCATGTGCAGGGGCAGGCCCAGCGTGGCTGAGACACTGCGAGCACATACCAGTGTTATTTGTTTGCAGCATCTCTCCCTCCCTACAGCGCGACTGGCAAGTGAGCCTAAAAAAAAAAAAAAAGTGTCCACCACCACCACCCTTGTGTCAGGGCGGAAATCAGACACTGAAGAGACCAGCAAACAGAAGAAGCTAAACAGAGGGAACTGCCTTGGAAGTGACCACACACTGCCCACAACACCAGAGAAAGTCCCAGAAATATCTTTACTATTTTTATGACCATTCTTTTTTGTTGTTGTTGATCTTGTCGTTTGATTGTTTTTTCTTCTTTTCTTTTTCTTCTCCTTTCTTTTAGCTTTTTAAAATTTTTAAGTCCTCTATTTCTCCTTTAATTTTAATTTTTATAACCTACTATTACTTTTCAAAAAAAAAGACCTTATTTTTAAAGCAAACACTGTATATATATATATATATATATATTT
>SJYT01002188.1:194943-227036 GCA_006410635.1 Cephalophus harveyi | reverse complement strand
CCAATCCCTCCCAGCATCAGAGTCTTCTCCAATGAGTCAACTCTTCGCATGAGGTGGCCAAAATACTGGAGTTTCAGCTTTAGCATCATTCCTTCTAAAGAAATCCCAGGGCTGATCTCCTTCAGAATGGACTGGTTGGATCTCCTTGCAGTCCAAGGGACTCTCAAGAGTCTTCTCCAAAACCACAGTTCAAAAGCATCAATTCTTCAGCACTCAGCTTTCTTCACAGTCCAACTCTCACATCCATACATGACCACAGGAAAAACCATAGCCTTGACTAGACGGACCTTAGTCGGCAAAGTAATGTCTCTGCTTTTGAATATACTATCTAGGTTGGTCATAACTTTTCTTCCAAGGAGTAAGTGTCTTTTAATTTCATGGCTGCATCACCATCTGCAGTGATTTTGGAGCCCAGAAAAATGAAGTCTGACACTGTTTCCACTGTTTCCCCATCTATTTCCCATGAAGTGATGGGACCAGATGCCATGATCTTCGTTTTCTGAATGACCCAGCAATCCCACCACTGGGCATACACACCGAGGAAACCAGAATTGAAAGAGACATGTGTACCCCAATATTCATTGCAGCACTGTTTATAATAGCCAGGACATGGAAGCAACCTAGATGTCCATCAGCAGATGAATGGATAAGAAAGCTGTGGTACATATACACAATGGGGTATTACTCAGCCATTAAAATGACTACATTTGAATCAGTTCTAGTGAAGTGGATGAAACTGGAGCCTATTATACAGAGTGAAGTAAGCCAGAAAGAAAAACACCAATACAGTATACTAACACATATATATGGAATTTAGAAAGATGGTAATGATGACCCAGTATGCGAGACAGCAAAAGAGACACAGATGTATAGAACGGACTTTTAGACTGTGGGAGAGGGAGAGGGTGGGATGATTTGGGAGAATGGCATTGAAACATGTATAATATCAGGTAAGAACGAATCACCAGTCTATGTTCGGTACAGGATAAAGGATGCTTGGGGCTGGTGCACAGGGATGATCCAGAGAGATGATATGGGGTGGGAGGTGGGAGGCGGGTTCAGGATTGGGAACTCATGTACACCCGTGGCTGATTCATGTCAATGTATGGCAAAACCAATACAGTATTGTAAAGCAAAATAAAGTAAAAATAAAAATTAAAAAAAAAAAGAGTCTTCTCCAACACCACAATTCAAAAGCATCAATTCTTCGGCGTTCAGTTTAGCAGAGTAGAATGTTAACACAGAGGAGGTGGGAGAACGCAGTAGGCAGAGGAAGTTGCACACACAAATCTGCTGTGCCAAGGAAGAGAGAGATGTGCAACTCAGGAAACCAAGAGGCATTCCTTCTTACCAGGGCTTATACTGGAAGGTTGGAGACGGGAAGAAACTGGGCTGCAGAAAGAGATGGAGTCATTCTGGAAAGAGCTCTCTAAGCCGTGGTAGAGAGTTTTGACATTAATCTGAGGGCAACGGGTGTCTTCAAAAGGTCTGTGCATAAAAATGTCAAGTCATTAGCTATCTATTTTATACAGAGTAGTATGTATATAAGAAACCACCTGTAGCACAAAGAACTCTCCTCAGTACTCTCTAATGGCCTATATAGGAAAATAATCTAAAATAAGAATGGATATAGGTATGTGTATAACTGATGCACTTTGCTTACACCTGAAACATTACATTAACTATACGTCAATACAACATACATCAACACTACATACAACATAACATCAACATTACAAATCAACTATACATCAATAAAGTTTTAAATAAATAAAATTTATATTTTTTAAAAAATAGCAAATCATAAGTGTACCTTAAAAAAATCACTCTGGCTATACCTGGGAAGTATTTGAGGTAAACCTGGAGATAAGGAGACAAGAGGCTGGTATAATAATCCTTGAAAAAGATAAGAGGATCTTACATAGGATAGTGTACACCCGTGGCTGATTCAAGTCAATGTATGGCAAAACCAATACAGTATTGTAAAGCAAAATAAAGTAAAAATAAAAATTAAAAAAAAAAGAGTCTTCTCCAACACCACAATTCAAAAGCATCAATTCTTCGGCGTTCAGCTTAGCAGAGTAGAATGTTAACACAGAGGAGGTGGGAGAAGGCAGTAGGCAGAGGAAGTTGCACACACAAATCTACTGTGCCAAGGAAGAGAGAGATGTGCAGCTCAGGAAACCAAGAGGCATTCCTTCTGACCAGGGCTTACACTGGAAGGTTGGAGACGGGAAGAAACTGGGCTGCAGAAAGAGACGGAGTCATTCTGGAAAGAGCTCTCTAAGCCGTGGTAGAGTTTTGACATTATTCTGAGGGCAATGGGTGTCTGCAAAAGGTCTGTGCATAAAAATGTCAAGTCATTAGCTATCTATTTTATACACAGTAGTGTGTATATAAGAACCCACTTGTAGCACAAAGAACTCTCCTCAGTACTCTCTAATGGCCTATATAGGAAAATAATCTAAAATAAGAGTGGATATAGGTATGTTTATAACTGATGCACTTTGCTTACACCTGAAACATTACATCAACTATACATCAACACAACATACATCAACATTACATACAACATACAACATTAGATCAACATTACAAATCAACTATACATCAATAAAGTTTAAAATAAATAAAATTTATATTTTTTAAAAAATAGCAAATCATATGTGTACCTTAGAAAAATCACTCTGGCTATACCTGGGAAGTATTTGAGGGGTAAACCTGGAGATAAGGAGACAAGAGGCTGGTATAATAATCCTTGAAAAAGATAAGAGGATCTTACATAGGATAGTGGTAAGGGTACTGCTTAGAGAGACATTTAGGGATCAGAAGTGGTTGGACTTGCTGATGTAAGAAGCGATATACAAGGAGAAATTTAGAATAAAACCAATATTTCTGGTATGACAGTCTAGTGGCTGACTACATTTCCATTCTGATGGGGATCTCCAAAGGAGGTGTTATGTTTGGGGAGACAATTATGAGTTTGCTTTTAAACTGGAAAGAATATACCTATGGAATATTCAAACAGAGATAGATAACTAGTAGGGAGTTGGCATTCAATATGGACTAGATATACAAATTTGGGATTCAGCAGTGAAGAGGTAATCACAGAAGCCTTGGAATATTTGAGATTGCAAAGTAGAGGAAATAAAATGAAAGGAAATTGGGATAAGATAGAACCTGTGAAAAACCTGCAAAACCTGGTGAAAGTGTCGTTACCCTAACCAAGAAAAGGGTAACAGAAAGAGAAAGAAGTCAATATTATCATGAGCTACAGACAGTTAAAATAAGAACTAAAAAAATCATTTAGACAGATAATTATAGATACATATGAATAAAAGTCAGTAAAATATTAAGAATAAAGTTTATAAAATCAGTTAGCAAACTCATACACTTGTCCAAGAAAAGGATGATAAGATCTGGACTAGTGCCATAGTAATGGAATTATTAGCAAGGGAAAGACTTATAGACTAAGGACACATTTTGGGATTCTAGATGACAAGACTTAGAGATGAGGGATGAGGAGAAAAAATAATCAGGTAGAGAGACATTTAGTTAAGAGATTGTTGAGTCTGAGGAATTATTGACATTTACAAGTAGTATACTAAGTGAAGAAAAATGATCATCTGATCAGAAGTTGAAAAAGAGAGATACAGTGGAGAAGCACCACTTATCCCCATGAGAGAAGAATGTGTGCAAAATGAAAAGAGAAGAGACACAGGAGAGGATTCTGGGAACACCATCTGAATGGGAGTAGGAAGAATACCCAAAGCACTGAGAGAGGGAGAGAGCCAAGTGAACAGTGTTGTCCAAACAAAGAGGAACAAGAAAAGGAGTAGCCCCAATTATCAAAAGCTGCAGACAGCTTCAATTACACAGGGGAGTTCTCCAAGATGGAATCAAGGAAATTCAGTTCTTATTCTAGACATTTACAGTGTGAAGCTATAAATTATAGAATACCCCTGTAAACACCCAGGACACTAGAGTTAACAAATTAATAGAGACAGATAAACAGGATATATGTATATAGTGAAAGTGAAGTCGCTCAGTCGTGTCCGACTCTTCGCGACCCCATGGACTGTAGCCTACCAGGCTCCTCCCTCCATGGGATTCTCCAGGCAAGAGTACTGGAGTGGGTTGCCATTTCCTTCTCCAATATATGTATATAAACACAAATATTTCTGGCAGAACTTTAAGGTTTTAGTCTTCGTGAAGTTCATTGTCAAAGTGCTCCTTTAATGACACATCAAGTAAAAGCTAGAGGGATGAATTGATAAACAAAATGAATGGATAGACTCTTCAAGGATAAGGGAAAAAAAAAAAAACTGTCTAAACAATGATTTGAAGGCACCACAATATGAAATGTTACCTGACATATTAGGTGGCCACTCTCTAAATCCCCAAGGATTTACACAGCTGTCTGTTGAAGCCAGAGTATAGCTAGGAAGCTGACATCCAGCACTCTTTAAGACTCTTATATATGTTAGAAATATCCTTTATTCTAGAAAAATAAATAAAAAGTTTAATGATAATCAGCAACATATTCAACATATTCTGGCTGAACAGAATTTCAAAATAAATAATCTAGAGGAAGTTTAAAATGTTTAAACAACTGTGAATGAGAAAAAATTGAATACTGTAAACCATGGAAAGAGAACAGGATTAAGTTCAGAAAGTGTTCTGAAAGCCACAGGCATTATAACTCACATTAACAAGATACTTTGGTCGAACCTAAATGTCTTAAATGACATAATGATTACATTAATGGATAAATACATTAACCATAATATAGGCTTATCTTCTTCCATGCACAAGCAGTTTTCCTTCATGCACTTGCTAATTTGAATGTTTTCATATATAATTAAATTGGTACCTCTAATAAGATAAATGCTACATACTAAATGCTAGGTTGATCATGAAATATAAATTGCACCCTGATGTACAATGACTGCAGTGAGAATTAGGTATACCTCAATGCACTGGATCTGTTCCCCAGAATAACAACAGGCTTGTACCACTCTCACCAACTCAACCCCATCCTCACACCTCCCACCTGTTTCTGTACTGAAAAACACTGAATTATTTGCAGTTCAAAAAGTCGGGAGAGGGTGGGATGATTTGGGAGAATGGCATTGAAACATATATACTATCATGTAAGAAATGAATCGCCAGTCTAGGTTCGATACAGGATACAGGATGCTTGGGGCTGATGCACGGGGATGACCCAGAGAGATGATATGGGGAGAGAGGTGGGAGGGGGGTTCAGGATTGGGAACTCATGTACACCCGTGGCAGATTCATGTCAATGTATGGCAAAACCAATACAGTATTGTAAAGAAAATAAAAATAAATTAACTAATTAATTTAAAAAATAAAAATTGTAATTAAAACAAAAAAAAGTCCTCCTATTATGAATTCAGATAGCTTGAACCTGATGTCCAGATCAACAATCTCTCAGCCTATAATAAATTCACAATGGACTTTACAAGCAACAGCAACAATCATAGGACGTTTTGTCCATTTAAACTAACGTTCTGAACCACTGGCAAGCTTAGTGGCCAGGGAAGTTATGTTTTAGCTCCAGACCATTGTAAAATGCCTCCTATAGCTTCAATAATAAAAAGGGAATCTCTAACTTCATGATAAAACTGCAGGGGTTCTTGTTGCCACATTCAAATCTAATAGAGTAGCCATGACTTCATATTTATTAACATCCATATCATCATTTTAATACAGTACTTCATCTTTCCAGGGGAGTGCATAGAGTGCAGCGAAAGCCATATTTTACAAGCCAATTTTAAATGCCTTTTAATGATGATTCACGGTGCTCTAATACAGATTTCTCATCAATATCACCATCCTGCAGGCACGCATTAAAGCTGCATATCATTTCTTGGGTGGTGCTACTGTCAGACTCCAAATGTACTATAAACATAACTCAAAGATCTGAGTTAAGCATCCCCCTTGGATGCAAGGGGTATAATCTGATTTCTGCAAACTGGAAAGAATGCCAGCTATGGCAGAGAGAGATTTGAATGCCCTTGATTGGAAGACATGCCTGAGTCTCTCTCTCTCTCCACCCCAGATGAAGAACAGGCATTCTTCAGTTCAGAGCTGGCCCACCACCCCTCTGCGCTTCCCAGTGGCTCAGTTGGTAAAGAATCTGCCTGCAATGCAGGAGACCCAGGTTCAATCTCTGTGTTGGAAAGATCCCCTGAGAAGGGAATGGATATCCACTCCAGTATTCTTGTGTGGAGAATTCCATGGACAGAGGAGCCTGGTGAGCTATAGTCCATGGAGTTGCAAAGAGTTGGACACAACTGAACACCTAACACTTTCATACCATTCCTCCACAGGGTAATCAGGAGTTGAGCTTCTGTCTAGGTTCCTTCAATTTGTAAATTGTTTGATTATTTAAGTCTTTCTTCCCCTAGTAAGTGTTAATCAGCATTCTTGATAGTGGTCCTTAGGATTGTTACCAGGGAACTTGTAAATGATTTCAGAGATGTAGCTGAGATACAGGGAGACACCTGTGGATGAGTTCCTTCCAATATTATTAGCATAAATCCTTACAGGCCAATTCCTGCAACATTGTGATAAACTGCTGTAAATAGAAATGCTTGATACACAACATGGTGGGAAGGCTTAAATTGTTCTGGGTCTTTAGCATATTTTCACGTTGGTATTAAGAATGTTAGAAATAATTTAATCATTGCCTGATTATAGTGATGTTGGGAGTAATGAAATCCTTGCCTTATTACATATGGACTCATTCAGAGCCTCATTATTTATTTGGCAAGCATTAAGCATCAAATCAATTTAGTCAGATACTTGAAAATGGGAAATTCAAGATGAAAGTTAAAGGGAAGATTAAAAGGTAAAATTAAAACTATTTATTTCTAGCAGGCACGGAGTCATTTTCTTCATAAGCAATGCATCCCGAGAGAGTTTAAATGGGAAGAGAGCAAATGACAGAGTCCATCCCAAAGAAGGGAAATTAAAATGAAGAAGAATTGGCAAAGCAACCCCTACTTACATTTGCCTGGGTCAAATGACATAGGAAGAAGAGGGTGGTAACTTTGATTTGTAGCTATGGAATGTACTCTGTGCTTTTATGCAACTGATTATTATTGGAATGGTTTCCATTTCCAGCTCAATAGAAATGGGAAGAAGGGAAGTACATGTGAATCACTTGGGAATCTGCCATTTCATTCTGTATATGAAGATGTACTGACATTAGTAGAATGTAATAAATGTGCTCTGTAGCGTTTTGGTTTCGGACTTAGCAGCCACATCAATGATACCCATTTTTACATTGCAGTGTATATGGGAAAGTATTCCACCCACACTCAATTGAGGCTGGAGATAATGCCAGTGTAAGCAGCTCTCTGGCTGCTCCTTGTAAGGAAATTTTCTAAAGTATTGATCCATGACAATCATTATTGGATTGTGTCCCAGGAAGCTGATACCCAATGCATGATGGGGAATAATTGCCAATAAAATTATACAGGAAGCTTTAAGGAAAAAACCACTTCTTCCTTTTGAACAGAGATGTAATAGAAGCAGAGCTGAGACCATCATAGGGCAGTATTTGGATTTGTTAGCCTGGCTCTCACAAAACAGAAAGCGATACATATGCTAACACAGGTAACCAGTAGCAGATGGAAGACTTAATTCTCTCTTTTAGGATAAGGTGAGAAGCTAGACATTTAGATTAAATGTTGGAAGTGTGTCACAGAATTAATTACAGAAAGAGTCATGTTTATTACTGAAAAGAACATTGTTTAGCCCAGGAACACATGGGGCATAAATTCTGTATTAACGAAATAGGGCAAAAACAGAACAAAACAAGAAAATGGAAACCAATGCTAGTATTGAGCCAGGCACTAGTTTAGAAGCTTTACCTATAGCACATGCATGTGGTCCTGTCCACCATTCAGGCTGAGGAGGGTTCAAATTTGATAGATAAGGAAACAGATTTAGGCAGATTATGTCTCCGCTTCAGATCATCCTTGTTGGAAACGATTGACCTGGATTTAAAACTAGCTGTCTAATTCTAAAACGTATGCTTTTTAAAAAATTATACCCTTGGCTTACTCAGCATGTACCATCAGGTAAAATAAACACTGCCTCCGAAAAGTATCATCACCCCATTGCACGGATCCCATGCTGGCATCCTCCACGTTTCCGTCTGCCAGCTACAGAGGCTGATGGAGAAGACCTGAGGTCAAACAGCTTCTGTGAAGTGACCCCAAATTCAATAAAAAGTCATTTAATCTGCTGAAGTGGTGAAAGTGACTTTAGTCTCAGTCAGAAGTGGATCAATTTATCCCCACTGGAATTTTTTTCAATGCTTAGATTTTACCAGTCAGCTCATTACAGGGCCAAGAGGAGGTTTTAAAGGAGGAAATTCTTTTAAAATCTACTTCTGTTTCACTCGTGTTTGCTTGAGGATCATACTAAAAAGATAATATTAATGTAAAAAGAGGGAACTAATGTGTTCCTTTGCTGTGGTTATCTTTGGGCAATATTCTGAGGTCAAACAGCTTCTGTGAAGTGACCCCAAATTCAATAAAAAGTCATTTAATCTGCTGAAGTGGTGAAAGTGACTTTAGTCTCAGTCAGAAGTGGATCAATTTATCCCCACTGGAATTTTTTTCAATGCTTAGATTTTACCAGTCAGCTCATTACAGGGCCAAGAGGAGGTTTTAAAGGAGGAAATTCTTTTAAAATCTACTTCTGTTTCACTCGTGTTTGCTTGAGGATCATACTAAAAAGATAATATTAATGTAAAAAGAGGGAACTAATGTGTTCCTTTGCTGTGGTTATCTTTGGGCAATATTTTTACCTTTTCTCCCTGTGCTATTTTCAGGAAAGACCTATTGATGTTTTAAATAACTCAGCATTACTAGGTTGCAAAATTCTCTTTATCATATCAAGTTTTGCCTTGTTTATACCATGACTAAAAGCAGGCAGCTGCCCAAGTATAAACAAACATAGATGACAGTCAGTGTACTACAAATGCTCTTTGTAAAAGAGCACTGTAGTACATATTCTCAGTGTCTTCATGAGTAACCACTTTATTAAGAAGTTTGCATTCTTCCCTCTTAAAGAAATTTTATCTCCCCACTACTTCATGAATCCACAGTTTTCCATAAGATTAAGATTAAACTAGACTTGCTACTCTAATAAAAATTTGCCATTCCATGTGGTCATTGTAACCAAGTCAAAATAGTTTTGCTTTGTTTCAATTTTTGAAAATAAAGATTCTTTGCCAATAAGAATTGTTATTGCTACTCAGCCCTTTTCTTTTGTCTGCCCAGCCCTGGAGAACATTAGCATCAGGGAATAATTCTAACTGTAAAGCTCCTCTGGCATCCTCCTTGCCCGTGGCTTGCTTCACCAGTTCCTCAGAGCTGTCTAATAGCCACGGCCCTGGCTTTAGAAGTCTTAATTACAGAGATGGAGCTTAATCACAAGAGCTGGTCTTCTCTTGTGTCAAATAAATACCAGTGGCTGCAGGTTGACCTTGGAGAGAGAATGGAGGTCACAGCTGTGGCCACCCAGGGAGAATACGAGCATACTATGTATAAACTTAGGGACATTTATTTTATATTTTGGGTTATAATCTGATCATATGTTATTTATTTAGATGTTTTTCAACAAGTTCCAGCTTTAATTATTGGGCAAGCTTTCGGTTAGCTCCTATATTCCTTTTATATACCTCCATCATTTTGTTTTTTGATCACTTCCTACTTTCTGGAACCACAGGAAGCTCCACACTCATACTGCCCTGGTCCTAAGATCAGTCACTTTTCCAAGGATCCCTGGTTCCTTTTAATGGAAAATGGTATTAAAAATTTAAGGTCTTGGAACTGGATGTGCTCATTGTGAATGGGATGTTGCTTCTTCTAGCCCTTTCAGCAGACGGAACTAGGAAATATATACGTGTGTGTTAGCCGCTCAGGCACGCCCAACTCTTTTCAACCGCATGGACTGTAGCTCACTAGGCTCCTCTGTCCACGGAATTCTGAAGGCAACAATGGAATGGGTAGCCATTCCCTTCTCCAGGGGATCTTCTGGATTCAAGGATTGAACCCTTCATTCTCTTGCAATGAAGGCAGATTCTTTACCATCTGAGCCACCAGGGAAGCCCTGTGTATATTATTAGTACATACTATATATTTTATAAATATGTTATAAATATGTTCATGATGTTCTTTTACATGAATACGAAAAGGAAAAAGAGAAAAGATCTAAAAGAACCTCAAATGGACCTCATAGAGATGAAAAATACAGTATATAAAAAAAATTAGATAGTGCCAAGGAAAAAATACTATGAACATGAAGACACGGCAGTTAACACTGTTTAAAATAATGGTGAGAGAGAGAGAAGACTGAAAAATCAAGTCATCTAACTCAGATATAATTGAATTACCAGAAAAGGGGAGGGGTTGGAAAAATATATACAAAGAAATAATGGCCTAAGTGTTGAAAAGCATGTAAAAAAACTGGAACTCTAATACACTATTAATATTGATGAAAAATGGTAAGCCACTTTATAAAGAAAAAGTTTCTCATGAAGTCAATTATACACTCACCATTCGCTCAGTCATGTCCGACTCTTTGCGACCCCATGGACTGCAGCCTACCAGGCTCCTCCATCCATGGGATTTTCCAGGCAAGAATACTGGAGTGGGGTGCCATTTCCTTCTCCGATATCATAACATAGTAATAGCAAATGTCACTCAGTCATGTCCGACTCTTTGCGACGCTATGGACTATAGCCTACCAGGTTCCTCTGTCCATGGCATTTTCCAGGCAAGAATACTGGAGTGGGTTGCCATTTCCTTCTCCAGGAAATCTTCCCAACCCAGGGATCGAACCCAGGTCTCCTGCTTTGTAGGCAGACGCTTTACTGTCTGAGCCACCGGGGAAGTCACTTGAAAAGTGCCTATGATAACATATGTCTTCCTAAAAATGTTACGTGGCTGTTCACAGTAGCTCTATTCATTCCAGCCAAAACTGGAAGCAAGAAAATGTCCATCAAGTGAAGAATAAATAAGCAAACTGTTACATATCCATACCAGGGAAATCTACCCAGCAATAAGAGGAACAAACTGCTGGTACATGCAACAATGTGAAAAAATTCTCATGCAAAATACTAAGTGAAAGCAGCCAGGCACAAAAAAAATGTATGCTGTATGGTTTGATTTTTAGAAAATTTAATATATAACAATAGAACTTACTATATATTATATTTTAAAATAATTGCATACTATATTCTCATATAATAGGATTTATATGAAATTCTCAGAAAGTGTAAGGACAAAGTAAAGGCAAGTGATTTCCAGGATGACAAAGGGAGTAGGTGATTTTACTGCAAAGAAGCAGAAATGTACTTTCTGGGATAACAGAAACTGTGTATCTCATTATTTGTGGTGTGGCTACTTGACTGCATTCATCAATGCAGTACAGAATTATCAGTTTTACATGCAAATTATGCCTCAATAAATATGAATTTTTAACAATATTCTTTGGCCTAAGCTTTAAGGGGAAGGCTAGTAAGCAATATTCATAATAATAACAGTATGGTCAGTGCTAACATCAGAGGTGTGTACACATACTCTGTTTATTCAGCTTGTAGCTGTGAGCCTGGGAACATACTAAGTGCTGCAAAGACAACTGTCTGCACAGAACTTAATATCTGGGAAACAGAGCAAAAAAATAACTATCTCCAAGGTCTCAAAAAAAGACTTCTTGCAGGTTATTTCTGACCAAAGTCTCAATAATTTCACCAGGCAAAGGAATAAGCACGTATAAAAACACTAGGGGTCGAACCTACATCTCTCTTGTCTCTTGCATTGGCAGGTGGATTCTTTACCACTGTGCCACTTGGGAAACCCCAACTTCTATTAATAGAAGGATCATATCTAGTTTTTTCACCACTGTATACTGTAGTGTCTGAGATACAGTAAGTGTTCAATAGATGCTTCTGTTGTTGGATGAATATGAAATCATTTTCTGACAATTTACTCCAATTGCTGTCTCTTCAGATTCAAGAAGAGTATCTGTAGATCAGTGATCCTGACCATGAGCTTTTTAATTTTCTCTGGTGATTTCCACTGTAACTTTCTAATAAGTAGATTAGAATATAAAAATATTACAACTATATGTTAAATTTGTGAGCCTAATACACTTCATCCCTAATATACTTCATCTTCATTTCTTCATGCAGGTCGGAAGCAACAGTTAGAACTGGACATGGAACAACAGACTGGTTTCAAATAGGAAAAGGAGTACGTCAAGGCTGTATATTGTCACCCTGCTTATTTAACTTCTATGCAGAGTACATCATGAGAAATGCTGGGCTGGAAGAAGCACAGCTGATACAAGCTGGAATCAAGATTGCTGGGAGAAATATCAATAACCTCAGATATGCAAATGACACCACCCTTATGGCAGAAAGTGAAGAGGAACTAAAAAGCCTCTTGATGAAAGTGAAAGAGAAGAGTGAAAAAGTTGGCTTAAAGCTCAACGTTCAGAAAACGAAGATCATGGCATCTGGTCCCATCACTTCATGGGAAATAGATGGGGAAACAGTGGAAACAGTGTCAGACTTTATTTTGGGGGGCTCCAAAATTACTGCAGATGGTGACTGCAGCCATGAAATTAAAAGACGCTTACTCCTTGGAAGGACAGTTATGACCAACCTAGATAGCATTCAAAAGCAGAGACATTACTTTGCCAACAAAGGTCCTTCTAGTCAAGGCTATGGTTTTTCCAGTGGTCATGTATGGATGTGAGAGTTGGACTGTGAAGAAAGCTGAGAGCCGAAGAATTGATGCCTTTGAACTGTGGTGTTGGAGAAGACTCTTGAGGGTCCCTTGGACTGCAAGGAGATCCAACCAGTCCATTCTGAAGGAGATCAGTCCTGGGTGTTCTTTGGAGGGAATGATGCTAAAGCTGAAACTCCAGTACTTTGGCCACCTCATGCGAAGAGTTGACTCATTGGAAAAGACCCTATGCTTGGAGAGACTGGGGATAGGAGGAGAAGGGGATGACAGAGGCTGAGATGGTTGGATGGCATCACCAACTCAATGCACATGAGTTTGGGTGAACTCCAGAAGTTGGTCATGGACAAGGAGCCCTGGCATGCTATGATTCATGGGGTTGCAAAGAGTCGGACACGAATGAGCAACTGAACTGAACTGAACTGAATACACTTCAGATTATAGATGAAAATCAGAAAAATACTTGTATACTTAAGAAACCTGTATTTTCTTTATGTTTGTTCAAATACTTCATATTGTCTCTAAATCTAGACTATATGAAGTATTTGAATAAATACCAGTGGCTGCCAGAAGTCTATATCTGTCTCACATAAGTAACCTAGTTTATGTTATCATCAGAGGCATATTGAACTGATAAACCATGGACACTTACCCTGCAACCTGCCTGCAAATGCTCTACAGCTGTTAAATGCCTTGCAACCCAAATGGACTGTAAATGTTTATTTCAACAGTTTCCAATTGAACAGGCACGATTTTACTGTGTGGTATCTATGGTGTGGTACCTGGTCTCATCACAAGTGAATGAGATGAGGTTCAACATAACTGCATGCAGATAATGGGTCAGACTTGCTAGTGATGCAAGAGCTAGTGAATCAGTCCAGCTCACTTCTGACACTTTGTCACAAGCTTTTTTTGTGTGTTTATCTTTTTTTTTTTTTTTTCTGCCGTCACATCATATGAGCAGAGAATTCCTTCCCTTTTTGAAGGGAAAGAAAACAACAGTGGTAAATTCTAGATCCCCTTTACATTACTTTCACATGACATTTGTGACCATAGAATTGTAACACTGATAATTTTTTCTATTGTGGCTGCAGAGGTGAAGAAATCCAGTCACTAAGATTTAATCTTGGTTCTCTGTCCCCACTCCCCCCAAAAAAGTCAGCTTTAGGAAAGTATGTTTAATTTTAAATTAATTTTCAATTAGTTGAAAAGCAGGAACATGATTAACTAAACAAAATTTTCTTATGGAACTAGCAACAACAGATGCTTATTTCACAGTGTTAAAAAGCGCATATTTAGGTAGAGCTTTGGACTGTAATCTAGGAGGTCTGGTTTGTTTGCCTTGCAATAGGCCATTATCTAACTCTGAGACTGTGGATAAGATCCTTGAATAGTGTGTATTTCATTTTCCTTATCTGCCAAATAGCAATGATATTTTACATACCTCTACAGAATTTTCTATGAATATCAAGTCTGATAATATATGAGAAAATGCCTAAGAAAGTATTATGAAATGTACAAATATTTATCACACAGGCTCTTTTATGTACCCAGAGCATCGTGCTGTATCTTGTACAGAAGTTACTCAGGCAGACAAAATCATCAGGGCTAGTCTATCTCCCTTTGGTAACTACTCATAATTCTGCTATGATCTCCCAAAGAGCAAAAAATAGCTCACCAGTTTTTGTAATCTCTTGATGCTGAGTAATTCAGAATCGTGAAAGAGAAAAAACTAGTTGAACCAGTTAAGTGCTTTAATAGAAATGAAGACGACAAATGATTCAAGATATACATTAAATATTGACTATAATACTATCCCTTGCCTTCATGGAGTTTAGAGTTTAGCTGATTTATGGATATAAAAATCAAAATGTTATCTTTTGTCAAAATATCCTCCAAATGCAAATTCATAAATTCAAGAGTCCTTACTCTCCTACGCTTCTATCCTTGTGTTTTCTCCTTCCAACTGCAGCAATCATGCATAATACACTTGTCCTGACCACACTGAGATTGCCTGTACCTTTTATCCCTATGCTTCTCTTTCTCTGTCAGCTTCATCCAAGGCCTTTCTCATGCATTCCTATCCAGCTTAGACTTCACATTAACCATTTGGACTCCCTCTTAAAATATTCTCAACTCATTTTCACTATGATATTCCTAATGTTTATGTCAAACTGTCTTCACACTCAGAAAATATGGCCTGGGTCAATGGAATAAACTAGAACATACTGGAATCTCAGTATTCCATCCAACACTGACCCTGCCCTCATCTTTCAATGTTCCTTAGTCTGCTCTCTCATCTACTCCACAAAGTAGCGATTACCAACTTTTTTGTTCATTTCAAATCTATTCTATCAACTCTAATCTTTTCTACTACCACAATGGAAACAGGTCAATTTAGAGGAGAATTAAGTCAGTGTTTGCTGTAATTCTACACATATAACTGTATCTCTTTTGAATTACTAGATATTGCCTCTTTGCTGGCTGTTCCAACTAATTTTTAAACATGACTGAGTGATGTCACCAAAATGGCCAAATAAGACATCTCTTATATGTCCCAGCAACCCCCAATGATAATTTGGTATCCATCTACAGACAAAAGTGCCTACCTGTGAACTTTATAATTCAGGTAAGGGACCCAGTGCAGTCCCTAGTCCAAGACTCAGGAAAGTCACATTTAAAAGCTGGACTCATATCCAGGTGTCTCACTTTCTGGCTATGATCCCAGCTACAAAAATAGAAACAGCTCCATACCCTTCAGAACTCAGCTACACCCCCATATGCCTTTGGGTCTGTTACAGCACCATACACCAAGGGACATGAGAGGAGTCACATTCACCTATGCATTCGGTAATACACAGAAACTGGTCCTGGAAATAGATCCTGAATTAACTTGTCAACTGGCTCTCTGGAGCAGTATCTAGGAGTCTCTCAAGCTAAGTCCACTAGACATGATCAGACTGTAGATCCTACAAGGACCCTGTGATTGGGCTGCAGCCTGCCTAACCAGTCTGTAGATAGTTTTGCTGGCAAGGAACCCTGCAAGAGAACTCCCATCTGCATCCCCAAAGATCCTAAATGGCCCTATACTGAGTTCCAGGCCCTCACAGACACAGATCACAAGCATCCTGACAGTGCTGAGACCCGCTAAGCACAGCTCCGGCCCCTCCAACCATGATCAGGGATGTCTAGTCCGCTGAGAGCTCTGGTGGGAGACAGGCTGATCCATGCCTCAAGAGGCAGGTGTGCAGACCTGTTGGCAAAAATGTGGTGAAATGGGAACCCTAGTGTCCTATTGATGGGAATAAAAATTAGTTCAACCACTATGGGAAAAAGTATGAAGTTTCCTCAATAAATTAAAAAATAGGATTATCATATAATCGAGAAATCCTACTTCTGGGTATTGTATCTGAAGAAAAAAAATCACTATCTCAAATAAATATCTGTGCTGTCCCCACGTTCACTGCAGCATTATTTACAACAGCCAAGACATACAAACAACTTAAGTTTAATGAATAAAGGAAGAGTTGTACATATACAATGAAATATTAGCAATAAAAAAGAAGAAATCTTGCCTTTTGGATTTGAATGGACCTTCAAGCTATAGTGTTAAATGAAATAAGTTAGAGAAAGATACATATGATCT
Organism: Cephalophus harveyi; assembly: GCA_006410635.1. Lineage (NCBI taxonomy): Eukaryota > Metazoa > Chordata > Mammalia > Artiodactyla > Bovidae > Cephalophus > Cephalophus harveyi. The sequence continues at coordinate 210,596 of SJYT01002188.1, read as the reverse complement.
CATATGTGGATTCTTAAAAAAAAATCCACATTTACAGATAAAGAGAATAAAATGAGGATTGCCAGGGCTTGGAACACATAGGAAAGTTGAAAAGATACAAACCCAATTATAAAATGAATAAGTTCTGGGAATCTAATATACAGTATAGTTAACAGGACTGCATTATATATTAATACTTGAAAGGTGCTAAGAAGGTAGAACTTGAATATTCTCACTAAATACACACAAATTGTAATTATGTGCAGTAATGAATCTGTTACCTAACCTTACTGTGATAATCATTTTTCAGTGTATACATGTATCAAACCATCATGTTGCTTACTGTAAAATTATGCAATTTTATATGTCAGTTACATCTCAATAAAGTTGGAAAAAAAACACCATTAACTTAAATTCATTTTGAGTTTAAAAAGAAAAAGTTCTCTTGATTATACGACCCTCCAACTATGGCTTTATCTTTCTTCTCCTGCCCTTAGCCAAATCTCTCGGGAGACTTTTCTATGCTCACAGCCATCTGACTTCAATTCCTGCAACTCTACAAAACGACCTCACAACTACACAAAGTGAGTCTCTGCCAAAGTCATCAATACCTTGATTCCAAAATCCACTAGACACTTTTCACTATTTAATAATCTTACCTGACCTATTAGTAAGTACAGCTGAAAAATGTTGGCTACTCGCTCCTTCACTAAAAACTCATCTATTTGCTTCTGTGATATCTTCCTTTTCTGTTTTTTCCCCCCTATACCTTCTGCATCCCAAATGTTCTTGGCACCCAGCCCCCGCCTATTGCACTGCCCTGAAATGGACTCGCTCATCTGCACTCCTCGGCCAGTGTCCAGTGATGCCCTCTACTCATCTAATACATAAGTCTTCACTTCCCTCGGTTCTTCCCTCCCCCTCACACCTCAAACCAGTCAATCGCCACACTGACTTCATTTGACTCTACAAATATTATTGGATCCAAATCTGTCCAATCTTCTGCAGCACCACTTCTCTTTCTCTAATTCAGTCAGTTAGAGTTCTCTTGAAATGCTCACTCCAGGTCAAGCATTGTGTTAAAAACAAGGGGGAAATACTGCTGATCAAACCAAATATTATTTGACCCTTCAAGGAGACTCTGTCACCTTTCCTGAATTATTCCAGTAGCCTCATAAAGTGTCTCTTTTTCTCCAGATATGTCAGCTTTCAAATCTTTTTTTTTTATACTTAAGCCAGATCATTGCTTGCTTAAAATGAAGTTTCAGCTATAATACTCCTCATCCTAACCTTTCAGTGGCTCCCTCATGCTCTTAAGAAAAATTCTAGATTCCTTAATATAACCTACAAGACCCAGAAGGATTTAGCCCCAACTCATAATTCTGGACCCATGTCACTAACACTCCTTCCATAGTTTCCCCTATTAACTTGAACAATATAATCCAACCATACTTCCAACTTTTGTAAGCATGATGCTTTTTCTTACTTAGACTCACTACCTTTTCTTCATGAAACACCCTCCGTCCCTCTGGATCTAGCTGCTTACTTCTAGAAAGCAATCCATGACACACTAATTTACTATATTTGTATTTTGTTCCCTTCCTCAATGCTCTCCATGGTATGCACTTCACATTTACATTTTTCTTATACTAACATTATCAAATTATACTCATAAAAAAACCTATGTGGGGAATTTCCTGGTGGTCCAGTGGTTAGGACTCCATGCTTTCACTGCTGAAGCCCTGGGTTTAATCCCTGGTCAGGGAACTAAGATCCCACAAACTGCGTGGAGTGGTCAAAAGAAAAATAAAATGAAGATTAAAAAAAAAAAAAACCCTTGTATATACCAGTCATTGTGCATATCACTGTAAACAGACAGAATATCTGCCTTGAGGGAAATAAACTGTAACCAATGTGTGCAGATTTATCTGTGGTGATTTAAAAGCATAAACGTCTAGATGAATGACTAAACCGGATAGATAAAATCACAGTTTCTGGGGTAGAAACCAGTTATAGGTTTTTTTTTTTAAATCCTCAACAATACTGATACTCATTTCTGGTTAAGAAACACTATACACTCCCCACTGTCCCCCACACACCCACATTTTTTTCAAAAAAAACATGCACCTGATCACTGATTTTCATAGTGTGATCCCTGAATTTGCAGCATCAGCAACACTTGGACACTTGCTAAAAACCACCAATTTCTTGACCACACCCAAGATACACTGACAGAAACTACTAGGTACCAGGCCCCAGGAATCTGCATTTTCACAAGCCCTTTAGGTGCTTTTGATACCAATTAATATTTAAGGACCATTGCCTTAGATTGACCTTACAATAAGGATGTATTCCCCACCTACATTATACATGTGTGCGCATGGGCACACACTCAGTCACTCAGTTGTGTCCAACTCTTTGTGACCCCAGGGACTGTAGCCCACCAGGCTCTTCTGTCTGTGGGATTTTCCAGGCAAGAACACCAGAGTACACTGCCATTTCCTTCTCCAGGGATCAAACCTGCATCTCCTGCACTGACAGGTGGATCTTTACCAGTGACCACCGGGAAAGCCCTATGTTAGTCATGCATAACATGGTTTGGTGTTTGACTAGAGAATCCTTTCCCTGTGAGACCAAGTGATGGTCTCAGAAGCCTTCTCAACAGAGAGATACAGGAAGTGATGGCAGTTAAGTCAGAGTTATACCTTAAGTTGAAATCTTTCTGTGATTCTTACTATAATTTCCTATAGGATTCATACAATCAATACTTCTCAGTGCAGGAAAAAACTTAGGACATAGGCTCAAGCAATGGAGGAAAGAGGGGTGGGCATGAAGATATGAACTTTAAGATAACTTTGAGGAAAGAAGAAAAGAAGTGATTCGGAAGAAAGATTCTCTAAATGTAGAGAGAAGTATTGGTGGCCAACAGTGGAGAAGAGATCCAGGTAAAGAGGAATTTTAACAGGGCAAAATTGGCATAATGGACTGGAGACCAGAATGAAGAGAGTTTTTTTGATACTCTACCTTTTATATACAATTATATTCATTTACAGGCTACATTAATTCATTCATTATAGGCTTGCCTGGTGGCTTAGATTGTAAAGAATCCACCTGCAGGGTGGGAGACCCGGGTTTGATCCCTGGGTCAGGAATATCCCTGGAAAAGGGAATGGCAACCCACTCCAGTATTCTTGCCTGGAGAATCCAATGGACAGAGGAGCCTGGTGGGCTACAGTCCATGGGGTCACAAAAAGTCGGACACAACTGAGCCACCAATTCTTTCTTTCATATTCATTTATATTCACAAACTATATTGAGTTCTGTAACTGAGGGCGTTCTGCCTGGTTTTGATGTTGTATAATGGCAGAAATTTTCCTAACTGGTCTTACTGAACAGGAAAGGGAAGGCCAATAAGTACTTTCAAAGTAGTTAAATTTAAGGCACTATTTCCAAATAGGCTAAATTTAAGAAACCAAGACAATTTTGAGAATTTGAGTTTTAAAAATATCACTATAGTGGGTTTAATACAGTTAATACTAAGGTCTTTAAGTCTCACTTATTTTACTGCCATTAGAAAGTCCTTTTCTTTGATAAATGGCATTACCTATGAGCTACTAAATGCTTCTCCTTTTTTGTGAGAACAGTACATTTTATGGGAACAGGGCAATTTTTATTTATCCAAGCCTTTATATGTTTGAAACCTCAATAGATCCAAAGAAGTTACAAACAGGAGTAACCAGAGAGCTTGAAATGTATTTATAATAGCCCCATTTAATAAATATCTCTTATATTGTCCATTATTTTACAGATATTTTTAAAGCTCGAATAGTCTCATTTGAATGTACATTTCCAGGCTAGAATTTGTGTAACTCTGCTGTCACCAACAGGTTCCTGTGTGAATTAGATGGTTTCGTCTCAGTATGTTTTCATTGTATCTAACACTTAAAAATCAAGGCATAAACTATACTGTTATTTTTCTTAAACTTAAGATGCTCTGTAGAGTGCAATTAAGCATTAACATATTGCATCTGGAAAAGTAATTATTATTTTTTGATTTGCTTGAAGAGGATAGTATGGACATATATCAGCCAAAGAGCCATTTGTATTTTTTTTTTCTCTCGCAACAGATTTATTTCTCCATTAAATGTAGAAAGATCATCAATATCCACTACATGGCTTCAATTAACTGAGCATTTTGTCAACCACCATTATTCTCCAGCTGCCAGAAAAACCGTATGAAATAATAGAGACCCTGTACTGTTCTCTCTTCTTCCTTCTCAATTAAACAAAAGAAAATAGAATGACAAGAGGACATTAAATCTAAGCCTGCCTTTTTAGTTGGCAACTGCTCTTTCTCAGACAATTTATAAAAAGTTACATAATGGAAGAACCAATATAAAGGCAAGAGCACGAGGGGATTAAAAATATGTCTTTCCCCCACCTCATTTCATTTTGAATGACCTTGGTTCCTATGCCTCCTTCCTATGCCTCCCATAAAGTCTCAGCATCAGTAGGCATAAAAGAGAGGGATTCAGAAAGCATTACCTTTTGACCAAGAAAGAAATAGCCAAGAAAACTACTGGTCAACCACAATATAACACAAATATTTCATTAATGCAATTCCATATTAGAACAGAACCCATTGTTCCTTCATTTTTAATAATCCAGGCAGTTTTATCACTATCAACTGAGTACGATTTCTCAGGTTTCATTAAGCCTAAAACATCCCAGATGGACACAGAGCATATTTAATGGAGGTTCATCTTTTTTTAATAAGGAATGTATAAGACTTTAGCTCAACATTCAGAAAATGAAGATCATGGCATCTGGTCCCATCACTTCACGGGGAAACAGTGGAAACAGTGGCAAACTTTATTTTTCTGGGCTCCAAAATCACTGCAGATGGTGACTGCAGCCATGAAATTAAAAGACGCTTACTCCTTGGAAGAAAAGTTATGTCCAACCTAGATAGCATATTCAAAAGCAGAAACGTTACTTTGCCAACAGAGGTCCGTCTGTTTAGTCAAGGCTATGGTTTTTCCAGTGGTCATGTATGGATGTGAGAGTTGGACTGTGAAGAAAGCTGAGCGCCGAAGAATTGATGCCTTTGAACTATGGTATTGGAGAAAACTCTTGAGAGTCCCTTGGACTGCAAGGAGATCCAACCAGTCCAATTAGAAGATCAGCCCTGGGATTTCTTTGGAAGGAATGATGTTAAAGCTGAAACTCCAGTACTTTGGCCACCTCATGCGAAGAGTTGACTCACTGGAAAAGACTCTGATGCTGGGAGGGATTGGGGGCAGGAGGAGAAGGGGATGACTGAGGATGAGATGGCTGGATGGCATCACTGACTCGATGGACGTGAGTCTGAGTGAACTCCAGGAGATGCTGATGGACAGGGAGGCCTGGCGTGCTGTGATTCATGGGGTCGCAAAGAGTCGGACATGACTGAGCAACTGAACTGAACTGAAGACTTTAGGATCACATACATGAAAACATGAAGGTAAGATCATAAATTATGTTTACTGTATTACATTGAAGTGTAGCTCATATGTACAGACTGATTTTGATAATGTAAAAGAACTTCTCTATTTTTTGTGCTCACATTCATGTATTCAATCTCCTAGAAAATGCTTGGTAGCATGATGAACAATTAGAATACAGATCTTCACTTTTAGGCAAACGTCTAGTTGAGTGTGTGTGTGAACACAAAGCAGATATTCATAATATAGTGCTACAAGAATCATAAGAGATGTGTGTGTGTAAGCAATAGAGATTGATTATGAATTTGAGAATAAAAAGGAAGAGAATCTAAGGCATCAGGGAGTGGTAATGGAAGACTTCCTGGAAAGAAAACTAATTTGAGTTGAGTTTCCCAGCAATCGGCTAGGGTACTCCAGAATGAAAAAGCACTTGGATTAATACATGAGGATATTTCTTTATTATTTTTGTCTTAATTAAGCATCTACAAATGAGGCCTTTATGCTATATGCTTTAAGAAGGACACCTCTTTTGATCCTTCCAATCAACCATGAGACATTTACTGTTATCATCTTCATATAAAAAATGAAAAGTAAACAATTTGTCAAAAGTCAATCATATTGGATTTTATCTCAGAATCTGATTCCATTTGGTACAACACTAGAGATAGCATGACACCTCTAGGAATATACTAGAATCTAGTATTGGATAGTGGAGGGCACTATAATAGATAGCACAAATCAGAAATGAAAGTGTGAAAGAGTGGATCTTTTATGTGAAAATGCACATTTTGACTTTTCCCTATTGGCTACATGGTACAATTTCAGGATTTAAAAAAAAAGGATAGAATTATGTATTACTTTTATAAGAGCTAATTATTTAATAGCTTTATAGTAACAGTACAGAACATAGACAAGGGAAGTAATGATTAAACCTAGGAGATAACTTAAGAAACTATGGCAGTATTTTAAGCAGGAGATGATAGTTTGAACTGAGTGAGTGGGATTTAAAGAAATATGGGCAAATTCAGGAAGCATTAAAGAGGAAGAATCCACAGGGCTTTTAAAAAAAATGAATTAGATGTGTGGAGAGGTGGAGAAAAGGTGAAATTTGCAGTGACTCTCATATTTCTAGCTTGAGTAATAAAATTTGGATTGTATTGACATCTGCTAGTAGACAATATAGGAAGAAGACACATTGTGGGTAAAATAAGGGAAAGAATGGCTCCTCTTTGGAGCTGATCTACCTATAGAGTATCTTGGCAACTGACTAGAATGGTCTTACATGCAGAGAGATGCTGAAGTCAAATATATATACATGTGTCACAAGTTCATAGGCTATGGAAGTTGTTTCAGTTGGCAAGATCAATCAAGGAAGTATGTAGGAATAGAAGATAAAGTTGGCCTCGATATCAGGAAAAATAGAATCCCATGAAAAAAACTGAGACATCAGTGAAGAGAGGTGGAAGCAGAAAAAACATATGGAAGAGATAATTCTGGAGTACAGGCAATAGTATCAGAGACACTAGAGACAGTGTAACTTAGATGTATCTACCAAACATACCCCTAGAAGAAAAGAATGCGATTGAGTTGCTTAAAGAAGTTAGACCACACTTAGAGGAGACAGAGATTTGTGTGCCCAGAAAATAGGGGTGCTGAAGTGATACACCATGACGTCCGGGTGGGCTAGGGAAGAAATTAAAGCTAGGTGAAGCCTAAGAACTGGAGGTTGTGATGAATTTAAGTAGTAGAAGTGTTACCATCAAAGTTCTGAGGAAACTATGAGACAAAGGCTATGATGGGGAAAAAAAAAAAAAGTGCCACTAACTTTAAGACCTCAGAGACGAGAAATTTCTAAGCAATTACATTATCCAGGCTTTTGGTCACAAATTGAGTGACAGAGAATGGAGATGAAGGTCACTAGAAAAGAAATGATGAGAAATTGAGGTAAGTGGCCATATAAAGATTTGAAGTACCTGAGGTGGTTGACAGGAGTTGGAGTAGAAGGGGAGACTGAGGCAGAAGCCAATTCACAAAATATACAAGGTTTGGGGAACAGAGGGATGTAAGAGACCAGACAGGTGGCATGTGCTTTATGTAAGAACAGCTTTCTCAAAGGGCTGAATAAATACTAGTTTGTGCTATGTGAGCTTGTTGCTCAGTCGTGTCTGATTCTTGTAACCCCATAGACTGTAGCCTGCCATGTTCCTCTGTCCATGGGATTCTCCAGGCAAGAATACTGGAGTGGGTTGCCAGTTTAGCAGAGTGGAAACGGGGAATTAAAGAAAGTCAACATCTCCCACCACCTCCAACATATGTAGAATGTGAAAAATCAAGTTATCTTCACTAAAAAGAACAGCAGAGTAGAAATTAATTTCCTCCTAGAAGCCCACTGTGAGCTGCAAACTCATCCTGTAGAACCGGGAATCCCTTCTACATAATATTTGCTGTATTTATGATAACAATCGTGTATTTGCCTTTATCATATTTCATTTATATCAGACTACTGGATTGTTTTGTTCAACCCTGAATCTTCCACAGAATACATCTCAGAGCTATAGACATAATAACCTTCTAACAAGTACTATGTGAAAGAAAGATCCGACATGTATTGATCAGAAACTCACCCGTGTCTTTTCCAACTGGCTAATGTAACAACCACAAAATGGGTATATGGCCTCCTCTATCAAGATATTAACACATTTGCACTATTATATGTGTCAGTAAACAAGCTAGCTAGGGCTTCAAAGTATTTATTCCAGCCTAAACACTGATCCAACTCAGCTACACAGCTTGACCAAATTAACAGGTAATATAGCTATAACATTTATTTCAGTTTTTGGGTTAGCCAGAAAGTTCATGTGGGCTTTTCCATACGCTGTTACAGAAAAGCCCAAATGAAATTTTTAGCCAACCCAATATGTTGTAAATAAAGAGACACAGAGATGAACAAATCAAGTCAATTAATTAAAAAAAAAATCTAGATACCAAAAACCACATTTATTACAAAAAAAAAAAAAATTGGGGATAATGTCAAAGAAGTATTATGCGTTTCAGTTTTAACTTCAGCCTCCCAATTTAGTTCCCTTTAGTCCATCTCACTTTTATATTTCCTGGTGATACTTCCACTTGCAGTTTCGGAATCTGAAGTTACAACAGCAGGGACATCATCGAAATTCTCAATGCTCAGAGTGACTGTTGTAACGAGTGAGGCTACAGATTCAGCCACTGTTTCAGTAAAAGGATCAATATTTGTATCTTGTCCAAAGTCTGCTGCCTTTCCTTGACAATAACTTCCACTACTCCCTTGAGGAATAACCTATAAATGTCTGCAATTTTCTGTCTCCAGGCCTCCTTTCTCTCTCACTATCCATTGTCTTGGCAAAATACTTTTCTTTCTCACACTTCAGAGACCTCCCTTGTTACTCCCTCATCCAGTGTGGCATTAGCACTACTGTTAGATAGGACACCTGTAATAGTTAGAACCTCATCTCAGAAAGGTTGGATGCTCAAGTTGGTATTCAGATTTTTTAAAAATATATTTCCTATCAGTAAAATTAAAGTTTTCTGATATTGAGCCAGTGACCAAATGCAGAATGGCAATATGGGATCAACATTTGATTAGTATTCTTCACAAGCATCAGTTTTATGAAGCCAAAGCTAACAGCTGAAATAGTCGATCTTTCCCATCAATTAACAGATCATATAAGTAAAAGATAGGATTTAATTCCTTTGATAAATTGGAGCTTATAAAAAGAGCTGATACCTGCTTTAAAGCTTAGAAAGGATTTTAAAATATGATAAAAAGATAAATATCATGAGTCTGCTTGTATCAGGGACCCTGTAGTATTTTAATGATGTATATAGTCAGCCCTCCATAACTGCAGATGTGGAACCTGTAAATACCAAGGACTGACTTTACTACACCATTTTACATAAAGGATTTGAACATCAGTTGATTTTGGTATCCTTGGAGCTCCTGGAACCAAACCCCACTGGATAACCAGAAATGACATGCATTTAGTTTGATCTTTTATTTGAATTACTGACGGCTTAGAAGGAAATGGAATCATCAGCAAAATACATCATATAGTAGTAGAAAACAACTGGGATTAGGAGATTAGATTCTCGGATTCTAACCCTACTCTTGTGTGTGGCATACAACTAGACCATGGTATGAAACAGACTAGATAGCAGTAAAAAGTATGGATGTAAGAACAAGAATGTAGGGTTCACACCTACCTCTGCCACTTACTAGCTATAAGACCATGGATATATCATTAGACCTTTTTGTGTCTGGGTATGCAAATATGTAAAGTGATGATAATAAAAGTACCAATTTTACAAGGTTGTTGTGACAAATAAATGGATCAATACATGTAAAGCCCTTAAAATGATGCCTAACCCATAGTAGAAACATTATTGTTATTAATTACAAATGCAAGCTAATATAGACATGTATACCTATGGCTGATTCATATTGATTTTTGGCAGAAATCAACACAATGCTGTAAAGCAATTATCCTTCAGCTAAAAATAAATAAATTTTAAAAATAACATATTTTATACAGCACTTCAAAAATCTACTTAGAGAATCTTCATTGCTTCTCACATTATTATTATCATGATGTCTATTTTGCTGATGAGAAATCTAAGAGTCAGAAACTTAACATAGTCTTTCAGAGTCACATGGGTAGGCAATGGTTCAAACACAGGTCCTAATGCCCAAAGTCATTTGCCACATTATACGTCCTTATGGCTTTGGCTGGGAATCTATACTAGGTCACTATCATGGGAGTTGAGAATTTTACCAAGTCCTTAGTAGGAAATATGAGTACCAGCTTGAAATAAACAAATAAATAAATAAGGCAAGAGTTAGATTCAGAATTCTACTTCTCTTCTAGAAATCAAAGAGCAATTAGGAGAATGGAGTAGGTGTAGATAAACTGTGGGCCTCAGGATAAATTCAGCCAGCAAGCTAGGTTTGAATGGCCTGTGAGTTGAGGAAGGTTTTCCCATTTTAAATAGTTGCGAGAAAAAAAAAATCAAAAGAATATTTTGCGTCACATAAAAATTATTTTAAAAATCTAAATTTATTATCCATAAATAAACTTACTTGGAGACAGCCACATCCATTAGTCTACATAGCGCCTTCGGCTGCTTTGTTACACAGGGGGACCTGAGACAGAGGCTGCATGGCCCACAAAGTCTACAACAGTTACTATCTGGCTCTTCACAGAAAAAGTGGACTGTTTCCCTTGCCTCTACTGCATCCTAGTATAGCTGGCACTAGACTATTGAGGAAAAAAAATCATTTTTTTATGAAGATGATGATGAAACAAATGTCCTCAGAAACCTCACACACACTCAGCACATTCCCTACAATAATGGCTATCAATGCTAGGCTCTACTCTGATTAAGAGTACCTGGAATTATTGGAATACAACATTGAAATATTGACCTTTTGATTACAGATCTTTACACTGTTATTAAGATGTTTTCACATAAAAGGCTGCCCAGTCTAATTTTACAAAGAATACAGAATGGAGATAACAATGTAGGTTCAAATCTAAGGCATGTTTGCGTGTGTTCATGCAAGTTCAGTTGCTTCAACCATGTCCGCCTCTGTGACCCCACACACTGTGGCCCGCCAGTCTCCTCTGCCCATGGGATTCTCCAGGTAGAATACTAGAGTGGGTTGCCATGCCCTTCTCCAGAGGATCTTCCTAACCCACGGATCGAACCCGTGTCTCCTGCATTGCAGGTGGATTCTTTACCATCTGCTGCTGCTACTAAGTCGCTTCAGTCGTGTCCGACTCTGCGACCCCATAGACGGCAGCGCAGCAGGCTCCGCCGTTCCTGGGATTCTCCAGGCAAGAACGCTGGACTGGGTTGCCATTTCCTTCTCCAATGCATGAAAGTGAAAAGTGAAAGTGAAGTCGCTCAGTAAGTGTCTGACTCTTCGTGACGCCATGGACTGCAGCCTACCAGGCTCCTCCATCCATGGGATTTTCCAGGCAAGAGTACTGGAGTCGGGTGCCATTGCTTTCTCTGTTTTACCATCTGAGCCAGCAGGAAAGCCCTAAGGTATGGACACTTGAGCTGAAAACTGAAGGTCCCTAGGCTGCCAAGCTCCTATATATAGTGCATACTGAGTGTGGTATCTGGAGACAGAGGAAAAGTCTCGTGTGTCCTAGATAAAAGACGGCACACTAACCCTAGACTCAAGTTGTAGAAATCAACTGACTTTCTGCTTGGAGGGTAAGGAGCCAGATGATAATCACGTGTTCAGAACCCTGGGACTGATAAATGATTAGATTTGGTATCAGTTCAGACAACAGTGTTCTCTGGTTTAGCATTTCTAATGACCTTTTGAAACCATAAGCTCAACATTATTTCTTAATGAATTTCCTTTGTCCTGTTTCAGGAGCTCTCAGGGCTCCTTGGTTACACTTGGGTGACTCATAATTAGTTCTGCAATACTAACATAGATTACAATTTGAAAAAAGAGAGAGTAAAAACAAATATGCTTTCAATCACAGCAGAGGAGGGAAAAAAAAAGAATTGTAACAAAATGTGTTGGTATTGCAAATTACCTAGTCTTATTACTTGTTCTCTTATTTATTTAAATTAAGATTCTAGGTCGGTCCTTTAATCCAGGCTTATTCATTTTTTTCAGGATTATTCTTTTAAAGACATTCTATTTTCAAAGTTTTGACACAGTGATTGTAAAAAAATATTCTTTTAAGTTTATGGAAGTTTGCTTAGACAAGCCACCCTGGCCGTTAAACTTGATTTCTTTTTTAACAGAAGTATTTTTTTTTTTTTTTACTTTACAACATTGTATTGGTTTTACTATACATCAGCATGAATCTGCCATGGATGTAAACAGCATGGTGATTTTTGCATGGCACATCTAAGAGTCAAAGAACTGAGTATCACTGAGCATCATGGTAGAACCTGAATTAGATGAAGACCACTGGCTTTGGGGACTGACAAACCTCAGTTGGAAACCTGTCCAGCTACTCAATAACGTAATCTCAAGTAATTATTGTAACTCTCTCAGCCTTGGTTTCCAAGAATCTGTCCTCATAGCTGTGATCAGAATGAAATTGAGTAATTCATCTGAAGTGTCCAGCACAGAATTGCTCATTAAACATTTATTATTTCTCTATTATAATGCAGTCTGACAATCATGTACCCACTGACTCAATGCCCAGTGCCAAATGCATGAGTGTTCTAGGGTGTTCCTGAGAGCATTTCAGCTGTACGTCTTTACCTGAGCTTATCATGTGCACTCAAAAATGATTATTTCTCTTTCATATAGCTCAAATTACCCAGTGTTAGTCACTGAGTCATGTCCAACTCTTTGTGACCCCATGGTCTGTAGCACACCAGGCTCCTCTGTCCATGTAATTCTCCAGGCAAGAGTGGGTAACCATTCCCTTCTCCAGGGGATCTTTTTCACCCAGGGATCAAACCCAGGTCTCCCACAGTGTAGGCACATTCTTTATTGTCAGAGCCACCAGGGAAGCCCAAACTATTCAAATTACCAAACTTCTTATATTGAAGCCAAATTATTATATTGAAGCCAAATTACTATATTGAAGCCAATTTACCAACCTTCTTATTATATTGGTTTTCAGTTATTAAGTCAGTCTCTCCTTAGTCCAACCCTGTTTCCTGGAGCTACACAAAATCAGTCTACGGTTATCCACACAAGTTTTCTCTTCAAATTAATTAAGCCAAGTTCCATCAACCATTTCTCATATTTTATCAGTGGTTTCCAACCCTGGTTGCACATCAAAATCATCTGAGAACTTTTTGAAAAATTTGGATGCATAGGAAACTCACCCTAAAACTAAACCAGAATCTCTTGGGGGCGGGCCCAGGAAATGGTATTTTAGAAGGTCCCCAGGTAATTCTGAATGTACAGCCAGGGTTGAGAACCACTTTATGTATTCTCCTTTTTATTGTGTTGATCATTTTTTTTCTAAAGAACTGCCTAAATTATTGCTCTCAGATAAACACTATGGTTTTAGTCGCTAGGTCATATCCAACTCTTTGCGATCCCATGAACGGTAGCCCACCAGGGTCCTATGTCCATGGGATTCTCCAAGCAAGAATACTAGGGTGGGCTGCCATTTCCTCCTCCAGGGGGTCTTCTGCACTGACAGGCAGATTCTTTACCACTGAGTCAGCTGGGAAGCCCATACACACTGTATTCTTGATACAACCTGAGCAAAATCGACATCACTTTCACTTTTCTTTAAAGGAAGAAAATTGTCTGTCTTGTTCAAGCAAACCCCATTCAGTGCTTCTCAAACATTATTATGCACAAGAATAGACTGGGGATTGTGTTGAACTATAGATCCTAGTTCATAATCTCTAGGATGGCACTCAAGATCTATACTTCCAGAAAGGTCCTAGGTAATTGCTGGTCTAAGAACCATACTTTCAGTAGCAGAGGTCCACCTTCTGATTAAAAGCACATTAAAGTGATATGTCAATACTGAAAGAGACAGTGAACAAATATTCTCTTGGTCACTTCATCAGTCATTCCACTGAATCTTTTATAATCTGCATATATTTGGTGAGTTTGTAAGTTGGTTGGCAAGCCATCTATCTCAAATATTGGCTATTTCCTCAGATGTTCTGCTTAGTGCCTGGTTTGGAAACCAGCATCCATTTGTCTTTGTGGCAGCTAGGATGGTGAATTTAGCTAGCAGAAGGGATTTACAGAGATATGAATACTACACTTTCAAGTCTCTAAGAAAGAAGACGGGCTAAAACAGTGACATAATTTGAATGAATAAACACCTTCACCTTCTCTGTGTACAAGGATCATGCCCTTCCTCAATAACATCTCTTGAGACACTCAGTTATCTTCAACATGATGGACATTAAGATGCTAAATGAATATTGGCTTATTAACTCACTGATGAGACACACTCACTAGACAATAAAACCTGCTTTTTATGTCCATGGAGTAACTAAATAGGGAGACGCTATGTCAAATATAACAAATTGCATGGCGTAAACAGTGAATACAATTTGACTAATAAATGGGAATATTGAAAGGGGCTGAAACAAGGCATTGAAGGAGTGATAATCTGCAAAAAGGTAGAGACAAGGGGCAGGGAAAAGTCATTTCAACCTTTAGTATGGATAGTTTTACATCCAGAGTCAACATCATGCTTGACTTGGGATTTCTAATGAGATTGCAGACCTAAGTGGTGTACTTGTAGGACCTTCTGTCACATAATGTCAGGGATAATATATTGAGCCAAGGAACATGTGAGTTATATTACAACTGCAAGGGAATAAAAATTAAAACCCCTTCATGTGGAAATAGACATAATGGTGCTACATTTCCCTGTAGAAGAGCATATAGTGGCAATTTTTCTTCATATAATATTACATTAGCTTTAATTCTTATTAATAAGATACAAGAGTCATTAACACTATTAAAAATCTAATTATGTTAGCAATTTTCCATCATGTCATATTTGAGCAGTTAAGTATTGGTATTTGTTTTTCCTAATGGGATTCAAAAGTCTAATTAATAGGCTTTCTTTTGTGGTTAAGTGGGACGAATCTCTATGAGAAGCAAGACATTTTTAGTATCTATAAGCAGCTTGTTTTCTCATATACTACAGTACCAAGTCATCTGTTTATCTGAGATATAAATAACTAAATGAGAATTATGAGATTATTCCATGAAATTGAACAATGCTTTTCACTACGTGTGATGTTACAGCTATCACATTCTAAGAACTTTGATATACTATTTACTAGACAAAAAGCATTGAAAAAGAGTATGCAGTAGATTCTTACTTACACGTATTGGCGGAAATGGAAGATTGCATACCGAATGGCTAAGATGCTTTTTCTGCTTGTGGTGGTACTGTTTTGGGAAAATGCACATCCAAATAGCTAATAAAGAGTCAATAGGTGTAAGGTTAATTTCTTAATGCCTTTTTATTCCTTGGTAGTATGCTAGCTAATATGTATATTATAATATGCTATGCTAACATGTATGACATACATATTATACATTGTATTATAAGTATAGCTTCTATATTATGCTAATATGTAAATTATACTATGCTAATGTGTATATTATATTATGCTAATGTGTATTATATAATATGCTATGCTAATATGTATATTATTCATTTATCGTAATATAAC
>SJYT01002188.1:105872-194499 GCA_006410635.1 Cephalophus harveyi | reverse complement strand
ATAGTCTACGATACAATGTGATATGTTATATATATGTATAGATAGATAGATACTAACATAGTGCCAAAGAATAAAGAATATTTATATAGACATCTGTTTCTTGGTTGCTATTAAAAATGACCCTGTGATATGCTGATAATTTGTAACGAATCATGTAATCACAGGAGTTAAACTATCATATCATTTTTTTCCTTCAGACTATTAACTACAATTTTTAAAATTAAGACTATTTTTATAGCAGTTTTAGGTTCATAGCAAAACTAGAGCTAAAGTTATAGTCTAGAATTATTCTCAAATTGACGTTGAGGAGCTATTGGTAGGATATGAGAAAGCTAACAGCCCTAGAAATGACATAATACAAGAGCTGGCAGAGCATGGATATAGAATGGTGGCATTAAAGAGCATGTCTCTCATATTCACATTCTATATTTACAAGATTTTTTCAGTTATTCATAATCACAAAACTAATAAGATCTCAAAAAGAAAATATTAAAATTTAACTCTGCAAGTTATTATGTAGCAAGACAAATGAAAATATTATACAGACTATGACATATTATTTCCATCTTGAAGCAGAGAATAGCTCTAAGACAGGAAAATGTGACTTTCTTTTGGTATATTTGATTTTATTAGCTATTTTATCACCTGTTTTAATTTTCTCTGTTTGACTAGACCTGTTACTAGTAATTTGAAGCTACAGAAGTTGACATTTTTTCTCCATTGCTTTTCTCGGCCTTTCATGCTGAGGAAAACTGTTCCTTACAATTCTGTTCCTTTTATCTGCATATGTGCTATTTATATACACTTTAGTTTGCTTTTCTATTTGTTTTATCTTTGGTTAATGGTTTCTCTATATTATAGTTTGTTGCCTAATTAATTTTAGAATCTATGCTTATTGCTCCCATGCTTTTGCTTTCACTATCATTTATTTCTTAAGTTAGATTTTTAATTTATTTTAATTATTTTTGTGTCCATATGTACTCCATGCTATGATTTTTCATCTAAGCATGGCTTTGGCTAAATTTTGCATAAGAAGTTGAGAACTGTGTATCTTTATTTAAATAAGTTAAAACTAGAAAGGAGAGTGAAAACATTTCTGTTTTAAGTCTTAAGAAGAGAAAAATACCTTCCTCTTGAGGAGATTGGCAAAGAAAATTAGCATGAGACTCATGAAGTACGTGCTCATCTCATTTTTCACTCTATCAGTGCTACTATTCAGATGAGAGCACGATTTACAGATGTGAGGAAACCTCTCAGGAATATTTGCCTTTCTCTATCTGATTTTAGGATCCAAGATAGTAAGTATCTCAATAGCATATGAGAAAAAGATCACAAAATGCTTTTCCTTAGAAAGGGTTTGTCCTGGTTTTTTATGTAACTGCTATATTCATTTTAAACAAACAACTGACCCACTGAAATAAAATTTTCAAAAAACGTTCATACGATGCTAACATAAATTTCACTTTTACAAATACTCCCAAGTATTTCACTTCCAGACGTAATTTTAATCTTGGGACAAAATTATTAGAAATAATTCACAACAGCCTTATATTTAACTATTGGTTAATAAAGCATCCAATGACATTTTAATCACATATTTTGAAAAAAAAATTTTTAATATAAAAATAAATTTATATAAAAATTCCATATTTACCATTTAAATAAGTGGAATTATTTATATAACTTCTATTTTAATCACAAGCATCTAAAAATACATAGAAAGCAAGTTATTTCAGTTGACAGAGAGATTAAAAAGTAGACCTAATATTATAGCTACCATTCATATAACGATAACTAACTTTAAGCCCTTAATTTATTCCTAATCACACTCTTCTGAGAAACATATCATTATTATTTTCACTTTATAAAGAAGAAACTGAGGCTTGTACAGATTATGTAACTTAGTCACAATCACAAAGCTAATAAGTGACAGAGCCAGGATTCAAAGCCAGGCAAAATGACTCTCAGTTCATTTTCTTAATCTCTTGTCTAAAACCTACCCACTGAAGTAGCAGAACAGTGAAGAAAGCATACGCACTCGGGCAAGTGTCCAGCCCTGTCAGGTGCGCACAACACTCAGCACCATGCTCTGCATTGAGCAGTCCATGAGTCGATTCCTATTAAGCCTATAAACCAAGCACAAGCCCTGGAGTTTGAAGAAGGATCACACTTTACAAGAAAGACAACCCAAAGTCCTCCCAATCTGTCCAATAATACTTCCAACAATAAAGAAAATACCAGGTACATGATCCTTGGATAGAGACCATCGCCAATGAAAATCCTATGATTTTCATGGTTTGAGATGCACTTTTTTTTTAAACAGTACAGTGAAAGTCGCTCAGCCATGTCCAACTCTTTGCTACCCCATGGACTGTAACCTGCCAGGCTCCTCTATCCACGGGATTCTCCAGGCAAGGATACTGGAGTGGGTAGCCATTCCCTTTTCCAGGGGATCTTCCCGATCCAGGGATAAAACCTGGGTCTCCTGTATTGCAGGCTGATTCTTTACTGCCTGAATCACCAGGAAAGCCCTTTAAATGGTAAATTTCACATGGAAGCAAAAGGTGTTTTTCACAAACAAAGGACGAAAACCAACCTTCAGTTGTGTACCAAATCCCAGTTATTTGACACTAAGATAAACTAGTTCTCAACTGGTGGCTGTCTAGCCCCTCTCCTACCAGATGATACTTGACAGTCTCTGGGGACACTTCTGGTTGTCACAACTTGGTCTGGGGTGAAACTGATGCTGGCAACTAGTAGTCAGAGGACAGGGATGCTGCTGAACATTTTGTTAACATAGGGCGTCTCCTCAACAATTATCCAGCTCAAAATGTACATAGTGCTGATGTTGACAAATCATGAACTACATATGGGTGCTTTTTAATTCTGATGAAACTGTGATTTTCATTAATACAAAGGAAGAAAATAATAACTGACCTGGAAAGTTAAACAACACCCTCTGCTTCTTCCTCCCTGGCCCATGTTTTAAGTGACTGCTGCTGCTGCTGCTGCTAAGTCGCTTCAGTCATGTCCGACTCTGTGCGACCCCATAGACAGCAGCCCACCAGGCTTCCCCGTCCCTGGGATTCTCCAGGCAAGAACACTGGAGTGGGTTGCCATTTCCTTCTCCAGTGCATGAAACTGAAAAGAAAGTGAAGTCACTCAGTCGTGTCTGACTCTTAGTGACCCCATGGACTGCAGACTACCAGGCTCCTCCATCCATGGGATTTTCCAGGCAAGAGTACTGCAGTGGGGTGCCATTGCCTTCTCAGAGGGAAAAAGGGAAACAGAGAAATAAGTTCCTCTACAATGCTGTTTTAGAACTCGAACTTGAATGGATGAAAACCTCTAAGACTGTTTGCTATCTGTCTTGACTGAGACTCTCAACTCTCATTCTCTTCCGTCCCTCTGTGAATTTCTGAAGGAAATCTGCCTTTGTGTTTTTCCCTGTGCCTTGTGACTCCTCACATGCCTTCCTCTTTATCACAGACAACTTGGCTGTGTTTGCTTACCGCCAACACATAAAGTCCCAGAGGACTTCAGGTACAGAGGAGGAGGGCAGAAAAGGAATACAATGGGGACAAGGAAGGTGGAAGGGAGGGGCGGAGGAGGGGGAGGACTAGGGTTTGATGACTAGGGTTGGGGAGGGTGGGAGGTGAATGGGAAGGATGAGACACACTTTCCCAAATCCTGGGAAGGGCTTGTTTTTGCTGTGTGGAAAGCCATTTATGCTCCCAATAGGTACTAGCAGCATAATCATTGCAGAGTAAGTAATATATTAGGACTGGCTGTTAGCTGTGGGAACAGAAATACAGTATTAATGTTTCAGCATACTTACTTGGCTATTTTCTTAAATTAGTTTAAGTAAAAAGGTCTAGACTATTCTACTCTAATACTGTCATCCATCGCAGCTCTTGAGATTCTGCTCTAGTTGGAAATCCTTATCTCTGCACTCTTCTCCACCAAAATACATCTAAAGGGCATCTAATTCTTTCAGTTAACTGTTCACGTATATTTGAAACATTAAGAAGAATTTGCTGGCTTCCAACTTTGGCAACCTAGGTTATTTGGATCAACAAGTCTTCTAGAAACAAGAGCTAAAAATGTTTGCTTTGGTGTTGAGCAAAGCAGTAGAAAAGAAAAACAGGAGATTATGGGAGAACTCTCAAAACTGTGGGCAGACTTCATGGAAATGTTTAGATTATACATAGTCTAAGGACCTTCTCCCACCATGGTGTGGCCAGAGCAATGCAAAGCCATTCTGGAGATATGTATGTCCAGCATCATCCGTGAGGAAATACCACAGATATTTTTCAAGGGCAATAACCATACAGCAGTGTAAGATAACTAGATCCAAAGAAACAAGGTAACATGAATGAAAATCAGCAGAAACACAAATAGCATAAAAGACACAATTTAAATACCAGAATGATCAGATACAAATTTAAGCACCAAGCCCACCACATTTAAAGAAACAAATAATGAAATATTGCCAATAATAGTAAATTGAAACAGATAAATGCTCAAAGGTAACTACAAAATTTAAAAAGCCCAAATTATAACTTTTTACGAAAACCTAATAATTTAAGCATTGATAAATAATATAAATACAGTAAATCCTTTAGATAGTAATCAAAATAATATTCAAAAGAAACCTGGGTGACTATACTAATAATGAATAAATATCTATTAAGAAAAGTCATCACTGCAGACAGAGTTTTACTACATAATGACACAAATTTCAATTTACAAGGAAGATTCAAAATTTTAGATTGAGTGTATAAATCTGGAAAATTTATCAAGCAAAAATTGGCAGACCTACAAATAAACAAATTTATAGTCACATTAAGAGATTCTAATATTCCTTTCTCAGTAATTGATAATAGCAGCAGCAAAATTTTTGAGCAGAGATAGAGAAGGTTTGAGTATTATTCACTCTTGATCCACAGAAAAATATACTGCCCCCAGCAGCTGTAGACATAATTTTTAAGCAAATATGATATTTTCATAAACTTGTAATGTTGAAATAGAAGAAGTCTCAAAAATTTGCAGAGGATTGACCTCTACAAGCACAACTTCTAACCACAAAGATATCCTAACAATGAAATTGTTAAAAATTAACTCAAAGATAGCTAGAAATTTCTCACATTGAAATTAAGAAATGAATTAAATAATCCATAAGTCAAAGGAAAAAACACAATGAAGATGAGAAAACACTTTGGANGACATAATTTTTAAGCAAATATGATATTTTCATAAACTTGTAATGTTGAAATAGAAGAAGTCTCAAAAATTTGCAGAGGATTGACCTCTACAAGCACAACTTCTAACCACAAAGATATCCTAACAATGAAATTGTTAAAAATTAACTCAAAGATAACTAGAAATTTCTCACATTGAAATTAAGAAATGAATTAAATAATCCATAAGTCAAAGGAAAAAACACAATGAAGATAAGAAAACACTTTGGATTTGAGAATAATAAAAATGCTACATATCAATATATAT
The DNA here is from genome assembly GCA_006410635.1 of Cephalophus harveyi. Classification (NCBI taxonomy): domain Eukaryota; kingdom Metazoa; phylum Chordata; class Mammalia; order Artiodactyla; family Bovidae; genus Cephalophus; species Cephalophus harveyi. The sequence continues at coordinate 188,991 of SJYT01002188.1, read as the reverse complement.
GGGATATAGCTAACACTGTACTTTGAAAAAATATATAGCCTTTTAAGATAGAAAAAAAGAGAGGCTGAACACTAAGAAATGAAATACTATCTGAGAAAGAAAGAAAGAATGGCATAATAAATCCAATGAGAGAAGAAGGAAGGAAAATTTTTAAAACATCAGAAATTAATGAAGCAGAATACAAACATAAAGTGGAGGCAATCTACACAACCAAAACTGATGATCACGTGGCAAAATTTTTCAAGGAAGAACTGAATAGATAAATTCAAAATGAAGAGTAGAGTGACTAAACTTTTTTTTTCTTTGGGGGTATATTAATTTCAACAGGAACTGCCTCAAAATTCAAAATAATCAAACTCTTGATATCCATGCTGCCAGTACCTTTAAAATCATGATGATTTGCCTTCTCCTAACTCAGCCGAATTGTAGAAATAAGACAATGAAGATTGTCCTATGAAATGGAAAATATAAACCAATATCAAATAGGCCAGCTGTTAATACCACTTCTAAGATATTGAAGAGTTCTCAAGGCTTGGAAAGGTTGAATTTAATTACACTGAAGATGGCAACATACTTCAACAAAGACTTTGGGGCAGAAGAGAATTTGATTGGTCATGGAAGCCTTGGAGAAGATGTGTCTTAAAACCAACATTCAGAGCACATATGAAAACTGATCTGGAGAGGAGGATACCCCACTAGCTCAGTGATCCTGCCTGTCTTGGAAAGTATAACATATGAGGGCTGTGACGTCAAACATTCACCTTTTTGATCTACTTTCTGATTTCCAATTCTATGTTTGTCTTTCAAGAATTTGGTTTCACTTGTACTTTGCCTAGTGCACGGAATCTTGACTTCCAGATTCAAAGAAAGCTATGGTCATCTCCACAAGGCAAAAAAAAAAAAAAAAAAAGTTTGATTTTTCATGCAATTCTAGAATATGATTGTGAAGACCATCCTGATACTTCAAGGCCTAAAGGGAAGAATGTGTTAAGTCAGAACAATATCTTAACCTCCTGACAGTTCTATTTCTCAAGGTAAAATAATAAATTAGCATCTTGGTTTGGCATTTCTCCTGTGCACCTTTTCAGGAAAAGGCAGTGTCTTTACATCCTAGCAACTTTGGAAAACTGAGGAAACCAGCATTCTGTACAGCCATTGGCCAGACTGCGTTTAGTGTCGTGTGGAGGAATTTCAGTCATTAAGTGACTTTAGAATGTAGGAACACACCTCACATTAACTGCATCCCAGGCAGGTAATAATCAATGGGCGAGACCACATTGATGAGTACCTGACCTTCAAAACAGTTTTCATCTTTAAACTTCAGTTTTGTTAGATCTAAAACAAACAAAAAGAGATTCATTCATATGAGTCTGGATATTTCCCTTACCCATTAATTTACAAATTTATACACTAGATTTGTATCCAAACACAGAAATGCAGTGAGACCAAAAATACATGAGCTTGTTAGGTAATAATTTGGTGGAGATGAGTGAAAAAAACTAGTGAATGATATGATGTATATAAAGAATATTAAACAAAAGAAAAGTGAATGGACTTCTCAGGTAAGTCTTTTTGAACTTAACAAGTAATTTTCAAGGATTCCAACAAATGTTAATAGCAAAACTTTAATACAAATGCATAGCAAGCAATTAAACATAACTGAAATGTACTTTGAAATAGCAAGGTAAAAAATAAAAAGATAACAAGTAAATCAAAAACTTGAAAGAAAACGAAGTATGAGTGACCTAGTCAAAGCTGTGTTTTCTTTCTTCTGTTAAAAAAAATATATAACAGGACTGCATTTACCCACCTTTTACCCAACCATCAGATAAATTAAATATTACATAGATTTCTAAAAAGATCAGAAGACATGAAAATGCTTTTCCCTTCACATTTGCTATGGCATCAAGGAAATATGAAGGGCATTCAGTGTATCTCCAACTCTAAAAGTCTAGCCTATATTCAAAACAATCTAAAAACGGGAATTGATTCATCATATTTCCCTTTTAAATTTTACTCATCCACATAGAAGAAACTTAAAACATTTTCATAAAGATTAGTTTGAGACCCAAGACACGTCTCTACCTAGGGATCCTTGAGATGCACACTCAATACTAGAACACTTATTTGGTGGCATTTGTGATTTGTCTGGAAGATAACACAAAAATACTATAATGTAAGTTCTCAGATGCCTATGAAAGGATAGAGGTTTCCCTGCAAATTTATTCTTCCAGACATGTTAGGCAGTGGGACTTCTAAGGAGTTGTCCTAAGCAGAAATCTGAGTTTGTGATGAGATTGAGATTTCTCCATATAACCCTTAACATAGTCATAGCTTCCTTACTATTCTTTCTGAAGTGTACATCACAATTCTATCTCCTTAAAAATCTATTCCTGATTCTCCACTGCCCATGAATGAGGCTCACTTTAACATCACATTCAAAACCCTTCACTAATGTCAAACTGTCTTCAGTCTTGCCTCTCTCCACCCTTAAAGCCCTGTGCTTATTAATCAGACTGAACTACCTACCATTCTTCAAACATGCCAAGAGTTTTCATATTTTTATGCTTTTCCCTGTATTTTCTCTGCTTAAAATACCTGTGTACTCCCAGCAAAGCCTTATTCATTCTCTAAGACTGAGATGAAACACATAAGCCCTCAGATACAGCTCATTCCATCCTCCCATTTGGTACCAAAGCACTTTGTTCAATCCTCCACTCTGCCCTTCTGAACGCAGTGTTAAGGTGTCTGCCTCACAAGCTGGAACTAAGCTCCATGAATGTACGTACTCTGCTGCCTATATCCTTAAATTCATACCATGTAGCAAAATTTTGGTGCACTCAATAAACTACTAACAAATACAAAATTTCAGCAGCAGCCTCCCAATATTCACCACCATAAGCCTATCATGCTAGCACCAATTATAAGTCCATACTGACTCCAAAGTAAACCCTCAGCTTCCCTTTGTGTTTCTCATTCATGAGCTCAGGTGACATGTACCTTACTGGTCCTTCTGCAATAGAACTTTTCATTCTAAGGACCCTCGTTTCCAGGGAAGCAATGACTTCATCGGATGCTGATTTATATGGCTTCAGATAGGCAGGACTTACAGAGGAGTTCTAATGGCACTTTCTGTTCACTCATGCCACGTGCATCATTCAGCCACGGCTCACAGGCTATAAAAGTGTCTCTGCCTGCACGATGAAACATGGCTTTCCTAAGGTATGCCAGAGATTCGAAAATAAAAGTAAATCTCCTCCTTGGGTGGGATCCACATTATCATGCAATTTGTGAGCTGGCCCACGTGAGCCTGTTTCAGGCACTTTTAGATCAGTGGAGCAGCTATTAAAGTGCAATCAAAGCATTTTTGACTCCATAGAATTAATCATGAAATCTGTTCCTGCCAGCTCACTTATCATATTCGAAATATTAATTTAGAGCAAAATTAAATCGGACACCCACCGACAGCAACATTTTGCCCTTCAGAACTCCCCTTCATATTGATTTATTAATGGCTGCCAGAACAGTGTACCAGAACAATTCATTACTTCTTTCTGGATGTTTCTGAAAGCTTACAAATAGTCCTTGGGAATGAGAGGTGTTATCTGACAGACTTTTGACAGGGGTATTTTTCAATTTGCATAACATTTGGGGGATTTATTGGGATTTCAGGAAGAAGTCATTTTAGTATCAGTGGCAATGGGTGATGTGCTTCAAGAAGTTTTAAAGCCAGGTGGTCATCTGACTGTGGTGCAAGTCTGAGATAATATAAAACTGAGTGCATCCCTGAATCCACTCTCCACTGTGATGAGGTGCTGTAAAATGCAGAAAGGAAGCATAGGGTGTCCTTTTATGAACTATGTAAATATTCTTTTTACTTTTGCTATTAAGTTCTCAAATACCTACATCAGCCCTTGAATACCATGAAAGTTCAAATGATTAGCTGTGACAGTGCTTATTCCAGGCAACAAAAGCAAATAGTCCTTTAATCCTGAGACAAAAGGCCTCTCTCCCCAGACTTCGGAAAGAATCACACTAGCAAAGCCATGAAACAGTGCTGACAAGCCCAACTTCACCATCTCCTTTGTGGAAACAGCAGAACACACAGGCACAAGGAAGAGATCATCTTGGCTGAGTCACAGATTTGTGCTCATTCATTCAGTCATCCAATGCATTTTCAATTGAGTTCCTACCATCAGGCGATTTTCTAAACACATGGCCGACCATGTTGAAAGAGACAGACAAGGTAGCTTATGCCTTAACTGAGGCAAGGGGAATAGAAAATAAGAACAAAGCAAATAGACAATTCCAGGTGCTGTGGAGAAAACAGTATGGGGAAGAGGAATGGAAGGTCATCATGTGGTGGAGAGAGCCTGCACATTTGTTGGGTAGTCACAGAAGCTCTCTATAAACAGCTGGACGAAGAATATTCCGGCAGAAAAAAGTCAGTATAAGTGTTTTGCTGGAAAAATAGGAATGAGTTTGTGTGTACAAGAGACAGGAAAAAAAAAGCTAGGGTGACATGAATGTCGTATAAAGCAGGGTTCTCCAACCCCTAGACCACAGACCATTACTCATCTATGGCCTGTTAGGAACTGGGCCACACAGCAGGAGGTGAGCGGTGGGCAAGAAAGTAAAGCTTCATCAGTATTTACAGCCACTCCCCATCACTCGCCTTACCGCCTGAGTTCCTCTTTCTGTCAGATCAGAGGCAGATTTAGATTCTCATAGGAGTGCAAAACTTACTGTTAATTGCAGAGGCGAGGTGCTGTGCTACTTAAAAGAATCATCCAAAATCACCCCCTGCTCCCATGTGTGGAAAAATTGATTTCCATGAAACTGGTCCCTGGTGCCAAAAAGATTGGGGACCACTGATGTAGAGGGTATGGAGGGGAGAGAGCTTGCAGATGAGGTCAGCAGGGCAGTGGTCAGATCCCTTGGTTCTTGTGTACATCTAATGTGGTTTATGTTTTAAAATATCACCTTGGTTACACTTTGGGGAGGTATCTGAAGTCTCTGTTCTCATGTAATGCCCACCACCACATGATGAGGTAACTACTAAGGTAACTTCTACCACCATTCCCATTTCAGAGAAGGTAGGCAGGTTAGCCAAAGGCACAACTAGTTAGTGTAAGAGGTGACCTTCCAGATACACTCAGTGTCCTTAACCACTGTGCTCTGCCATTCAAATAGAGTACAAACACGTGCAATTGTTTAATGTTTCTTCCAGATTTAAAGCAATCAGTTCCCACTCTTGTAGGTGAACGGATTCTGTTCAAAGGGAATCTGTTATCCCACCCTCATCTGGGCCCACAGTCCAGCGCACAAAGCCAGATGTTAGAGTGGATCCTCCCATTCACTGCCTTGGCATGTGTTCTATCTCTCAGCTGTCCCCAGTGGATTATCTGTTCTCCATCTCCTTGACCTGTGATCAGAAGGGCTCTTCTGAGCATAGCTGTGATACACAAGGGACAAGGTCTCCCCTCGGTCTCTGGGAATGCTGTTTGCATCTTCCTGAGTTCAGCCCAAAAGCTCATCATTGCACATCCACATGGAGTATTCCCATTTTGGACAAACAAAAAGTAAACAGTTTGATACTTACAGGCTACTTTTAAAACAAATTCTCTAAGGCAATAAAAATTTTATTATTTTACTTTTCCTCTTCATTTATCAGGACTTAAGCATATAAGAAAAATTGGATCACTGAAAGATTATACAAAACATTAATAACAAGAATTGCTCCAAATTCAATTTTTAAAAAAGCATTTATTAGGTAATGGTTGATATTTTGTAAATAGGCACTATATGGGGAAATTTAGCCCTCATTTGAATAGAGTCATTTGACAGATATCACATTTATTATCTATATATCTATCTACTTCTCTGTTGCCTTGACTAGACGGACCTTAGTCGGCAAAGTAATGTCTCTGCTTTTGAAAATGCTATCTAGGTTGGACATAACTTTTCTTCCAAGGAGTAAGCGTCTTCTAATTTCATGGCTGCAGTCACCATCAGCAGTGATTTTGGAGCCCAAAAAAATAAAGTCTGGCACTGTTTCCACTGTTTCCCCATCTATTTCCCATGAAGTGATGGGACCAGATGCCATGATCAAAACTGTAACTACAACTAAATATCCAAATGATGTGCCAGAATCAATCAGCTTTTATGTTTAGGTGCTATGACTGTATGTAGGCCAGAACTACATACAGTAAAAAAGCAACAATGCAAATGGCAAATCAATAGCACAGAAATTGTTGTTTTACTTTTACATGTCAGTGAGAGTAACATAAATTAGAAAAAATGAGAATTAAATTTACATACTTAGGTATTCTCAATCTCCTATACCAACTGGACTAATACCAACAGACAAGAAGATAAAACAATGAAAGAAAATGAGAAGGAAATCAGAAATCTCAGCTAAGAAATTACCTAAGCTATGGAAAGAGTACAGACCTGGGAATTAGAAGACTTTGTTATAGTTCTGGCTCATCACCTGAGACATTTTTATGCACTGTACCTTTTTCAAGAAAATGAGGGGAACAGAATTGTTTCTTACCTACTGTTCTTACTTGATATCAGTAGGTGGTGAACCCTTACTCAAGTTCCTTACCTCCTTATCTCCCAGATTGTTTGTGGCCATATAGTAGTCATGACAAGAGGTGCCCAGAAAAACTCAATAAACAAGATATATTTTATTGCAATTTTTTAAAAAAATCAAAGTTAATATAAAATCCATGATGACAAAAATATCAACACATCAAAAATCTAAAATAAAGACACAATTTTTAAAAACTGTGTCTCAGCATTCCAGCACAGAACTGTTATTTTTTGCATTAATTTTGATTTTTAAAGAATATATTTAAATAGTATTTATCCTAATTACTGAATTTTTGGGGTGCCCATTAAATGTTGTGTAGGTCTTTCCCAATGGATCAACAGTAAAGAATCCACCTGTAATACAGAAGATGCTGGAGGCACGAGTTTGATTCCTGTTTCAGGAAGATCCCCTGGAGCAGGAAAGGCAACCGACTCCAATATTCTTGCCTGAAAATTCCCATGGACAAAGGAGCCTGGCGGGCTACTGTCCATACGGTTGCAAAGAGTTGGACACGACTGAGTGACTGAGCACAATATTGTATACTAGTCAAGTACTTCATTCACCTCACCCTACCCCCTCCCCAGTTTAACCACCAATTCCCTAGGAACTCTGAACAAACCAGACTTAGTATTCCCAATGCAGATAAAAAGAACAGCAGAGAGAAGTCACTGGATCAGGTCTATTTAATAAAACAGCAAGTGCTGTAGAAATCTAACTGTCCATGGCGACTATCAAGCTTGTGTCTATACCTGCTCTCTGTGTCTCCTCTGAAGAATCCCAGATGGAAAGCTCTGGGATGTCTACTAGGTGCTACAAGAAACTCACAAAATATTTCAGAACATTTGAAGTCTTCCCTGACAATGTCTAGGATAGAGAAAGTGAAAGTGAAAACGAAAGTTGCTCACTTGTGGTCTGACTCTTTGCGACCCCTATACAGTCCATGAAAGTCTCAAGGCCATAGTACTGGAGTGGGTAGCCTTTCCCTTCTCTAGGAAATCTTCCCAACCCAGGGATTGAACCCAAGTCTCTCACATTGCAGGCAGATTCTTTGCCAGCTGAGCCACAAGGGAAGCTCCTAGCATGGAGAAGTCCACCCATAAAGTATAAGATTTCCTCTTCTCTCTGCTCTGTTCCCCTCCCTCCTGTATACATGCTTCTGAAAACTTAGGGCTCACATATCGAGGTGTGCAGAACTAGCTTATCCTCCAAGACAAGAGTTTATCAAAAATTTTCCCAAAGGGAAAAAAGTTTTTCCCCAAGAGGAAATCTCTTAACTAATTTGACCATTCACCATCCTGCTCTCATATACATACATATGCACATACATACATACATATATATATATATATATAATGTGATGAAAGTATCAGTTCAGTTCAGTCGCTCAGTCATGTCCAACTCTTTGCAACCCCATGGACTGCAGCATGCCAGGCTTCCCTGTCCATCACCAACTCCTGGAGCTTACAAATTCATGTCCATTGAGTCAGTCATGCCATCCAGCCATCTCATCCTCTGTGGTCCCCTTTTCCTGCTGCCTTGAATCTTTCCCAGGATCAAGGTCTTTTCTAATGAGTCAGTTCTTTGCATCAGGTGGCCAAAGTATTGGAGTTTCAGCTTCAATATCAGTCCTTCCAATGAATATTCAGGGCTGATTTCCTTTAGGATGGACTGGTTGGATCTCCTTGCAGTCCAAGGGACTCTCAAGAGTCTTCTCCAACACCACTGTTCAAAAGCATCCATTCTTCAGCACTCAGCTTTCTTTACAATCCAACTCTCACTCAGCTTTCTTTACAATCCAACTCTCATATCCATACATGACTACTGGAAAAACCATAGCTTTGACTAGATGGAACTTTGTTGGCAAAGTAATATCTCTGCTTTTTAATATGCTGTCTAGGTTGGTCATAACTTTTCTTCCAAAGAGCAAGCATCTTTTAATTTCATGGCTACAGTCACCATCTGTGGTGATTTTGAAGACCCCCCCCAAAAAAAAGATGAAAGATGCATGAAATAAAGATGAAAGTATAAGATATATTATGTGGGTCACATAATATATGTGGCTCCTTTAGGAGCCCTGGTCCAATCTGAAATTGATCGTTTCTCTCTTCTCATTCACTTCCTAATGCTAGTAAAGGAAAAAAAAAAATTCTAAGGAAACAGAAATAGCTTCCTCTCTTTCATGTTACTTTCTTATTTTTAATGTCTTGGGATCCTTCATCTTTCCTTGTAGCAAATATTTATGGGTTTTTCTCTTGATCTCTGTGGAAAGAGAAATACACAAGAGATTCCTGAGGTCCACATGTGGTCCATAAGAGGACAGCATGGCCCTGATGTGGGTCTCAGAACACCCACAGAACCTCTCAGAACACTTAGGTATTAGCAGCAAAACCAGAATGCTCCTTTCCTATACAGCATCTTATTTCCCTGAAACATACCTTGGCTGTGGGCTGCCCTGAGATATACACTGTTCCCTCGCACTGAATGCTGTTTTGGAGCATCACGCTTTGAACTTGCTGGTTTCTCTGGCTGGAACACCCTTCTCTTCTGTATCAATTTTTAAAAGTCTCCTGTGGAAGAAGCTGTATTAGTCTCCTGTCTCCTGCAGCAACACACTACTTAAGACAACATCATTTTTTGGCCTCACAGTGTTGGAAGTGAGAAGCTCAAAACAGACCTGCTGGCTCTTGAAGAACATCTGTTTAATTGCCTTTTCCAGATTCTTGACGCCACCTACATTCCTTGTCCCCTGGGCCCTCTTCCATCCTAAAAGCCATCGGGTAGCATCTTCTCATCTCTCTCTCTCCCATCAGCATATTCTCTTTTCTTCTCTGACTTCATGCCTCTCTCCAAAAATGTTCTTTGTGATTACATCAGGCTATTCTGGCATAGTGAAGAAAGCTGAGCGCCAAAGAATTAATGCCTTTGAACTGTGGTGTTGGAGAAGACTCTTGAGAGTCCCTTGGACTGCAAGGAGATCCAACCAGTCCATTCTAAAAGAGATCAGTCCTGGGTGTTCATTGGAAGGACTGATGCTAAAGCTGAAACTTCAATACTTTGGCCACCTTATGCGAAGAGTTGACTCATTGGAAAAGACCCTGATGCTGGGAGGGATTAGGGGCAGGAGAAGAAGGGGATGACAGAGGATGAGATGGCTGGATGACATCAACGACTCGATGGACATGAGTTTGAGTGAACTCCGAGAGTTGGTGATGGACAGGGAGGTCTGGCATGCTGTGATTCATGGGGTCGCAAAGAGTCGGACACAACTGAGCGACTGAACTGAACTGATCCTGGTATAATCCTTCCTGTCTCAAAATCTGGAACCTAATGGCACGTGCAGAGCTCCTTCTTACCACGTACAGTAACATATTCATGAGTTCTAGGGATTAGGACATGAGCATCATTGGGGTGGAAGGCATCATACTGTCCCTCACAGAAGCCTATGCTGACTGCGTGTCCTAGACTAAAGCTTTGCCATCCTTTGGCGACAACAGCACCTTAGCTGTGGGCTCCTCTCACAGTCACGTACGGGCAGTTACCCAAGATTCTTATCTGTAATGCATGTTAGAACAACTCAGTAAATGTAAGAAGGTACAGGAGGAAACTATATTTGCTAGAAAACCTCCCAGGAAGGAAATCTGTTTGCTTAGAAGGAACACTTCAATCAGCTACTTAGAAGAGAAGAAGATGGCACTCCCAAGGAACATCAGCCACCACACTGCTTCTAAAGGGGACTCCTGTCTGCTGAGTGGGCTGGGTAATGCCCAGGGAGGCAGTAGTTGAGGTTTGTTAGGCACTATTGTGTATGGCCATCCCTCTTTGCCCCTTCCAACCGCCAACTCAACCACCTTTCTAAATAAACAATGAACATACACCGAAGCACTGTATGTTAGAAAAGAAATCAAACTATTAGTGGGCCAACATATCCTACTTGGGAATCCATCCATAGGGTTGGCCAAACAGTCCATTTGGGTTTTTCCATAATATCTTATGGAATATGTGTGTGCGTGTGCTTTTTAATAAATTTTTTCACCTGCAAAATGGGGACAAAGGCTTTTCCTCATATGTTGCTGGGAAGACTAAATATGTAAAATATTTAGAACAGTGCCATACATATAACGAATGCTTAGTAAACCTTAACTATTCTTACTGGGCATTACTCTGCCTATATGAGGGCCATCTGGTTTGGTAGCCTGTATAGTGTTCAAACTCCAGTGTTAGTAATTTCTTCAGTAGCTTCAACTCCACTGAGCTAGTGAAGCAATACACTACACATGGAATATACGTACAATACATACATACAATACACATACATACACATACAATAGCTAATAACCACATCAGATTATTTACATTCATGTTCAAATTAAATGCAATTATACAAAAATGTAGAATCCAGGTCCTCAGTCACACAAGCCATAGGTCAAGTGCTCATTAGCCACATAAACACTGATCATTTTCAACATGCCAGAAAACACAAATGCAGAACCCATTCAGTAAATAGCCCATGTCGAGGAATACAGTAAGATCTTCAGAGAAGGCAGAAAATGTTTAATGTACTCATAGACTCATCCATGTATCATAGTCCCAGTTTTTTCATGGTAAATCTTAAGACCCATAATAGATCCCAAGTTAAAAAACACAGGATTTTAAACTCTAAAATGAGGATATTCTTTGAGCTTTGAGGTTTCTAATATTATGAAGACATCTTTTTCTGGCCTCTGCCCTCTAGCACTAACCAGCCAAAAACCATTAACCACCCCATGGTAATGACACCATTTCCTCATAATCTTTAAAACCCTGGCTGGATTAGGTGAGGCAAGAAAAGAGGACACGTATAGTTCTGGTCATGTTCACATTACCAGAGATTAACGATGTGCCAGAATAGTCTGACTCACAACACACCACCTAACATTACTCTTACAATCAAAAACAAATTCCACTCATATTTCTATCTAGCCCCAACAGTAGTACAGAATTATTTCTATCACAGGCACTCATCTAGAGTTCAGTATCAAGAATGACAAGTTTCGTCAACATTCCAATATTCTGTATGCACAACAAACATGGTTAATCAATCGGTAACCATCTCCCCATTGGCTTGGCTAGGGCACCAGAATCCTTCTCCCATGCCAAGCTCCACGTAGCACGAACCAAACAGCTGATATTGCTATCTGAGTTTAAACCTATGTGTTATTCCTGGGTCAAAGGGTATTTGGTGGATAGAAAGAATCGAAGATAGAGGAAATCCAATTATCCCATTTAAACAATGCCACTTTCTTTAAGGCATAATCATGCTTCCTTTCCCTTTTTTAGTATAAGAGAAATGCTCTCTAACCAAGAACTCAGTGGAGCAACAGTGCCACCCAATGGCTGGTTGCTTAGTTTTGCATTTAACTGTTAGCATTTTGAACAGAAAAACTCTTTCACTGATAAAAACGGGAACTGGAGTTGGCTATTAACCACTTAAGCTCTATTCACCGTTTTTCTAAATGATAGATGCACAGAAGGTAAGAGGCATTGTGAGAAATGGAATTGCCTTAAAACAAAATCCTCAATCCTTGGCACGTTTCCTCTATCAAATCAAACACCTCAGCGAAAAGAAAAGCTCTGCATGAATTTACAAGTGAACAAGATGAATTTTCACCTCTCATTTGCAAGTGGGTGAAATGGTCATCAGTTCCCCAATACTTCCACATCTGCTCCCCAAGGTGAGCATGGTTCTTTTTTCCCTATTTTTCTGATAAATCAGTGTGCTAAATTCAACCTACTAGAAACATTAGAGTAGGTATATGTATTGCAGCATTTTATATGCAAAAAAAAAGTATAAAAGCTATGACAATTGTTATAAATAGAACTATTATTTAGCTTAAAAGGAAGCAGAATTTACATTTCCCAAATCGGAGACCACTCAAGCTTTGAGATTCAAGTAAGCAAAATAAATCTGAGCTTTTTGCAGTGTGAAATCGAAGCTCTAACTCTATTAATAGAAGAGGTCAGTAATAGATTTCCCTGGTTGGAAGGTGGTGGGTTTTTATTACCTAATTTTCGTGATCTGCATAGCTCACCAAACATTTCCAAAGTGAGGTGACAGGAAGTCCCCAGGCACTGAGGTTGCATATTGTAAATGATGGGTTTTCCTCCCTTGGAGGGACTTATTTGAAGATTCAGAGATATACCCACAGGACTTAAGCCCAAAGAAGGGGAAAGCCTGCTTTTAGGTGCTAGTTGGTGCTATATTTTTTTTCAATGCATAAAGAGGTAACACAGAAATATGTACTACTGTTTACTCGTGATTGCTACGATTAATCACTTTTGAAGAAAAATAAAATTTCCAATCTGGCATCCATCTGTGGTCAAAAGACTTTTTGTCCAGAACTTCTTTATTCCATTCTTCTCCTCTTATTTCATTTAGTTTTATTTCAGTGATTTAAATTGTGTTTCGCTGATAAATATGATTAACCAGAAAAAGACTCTAGCTTTGAAAATGAGATATATAGGCTAAACAGAGGCAAACAGTAAATATTTCATGCTAAGAGCAAAAATATGCCCCTAGTGAATCTGAGAAGAATATTCAATTAGGTTCGTTTCTTCATTGAGTCAGTAGGTAGGAAGTTCAATTAAAGAAAGTTCCATGGATAACTTTGGTGTTTTGTTTTGTTTTTTTAATAATTATCATTTGTTCTTAGAGTGTTGAAATAATATGAAACTAGTTACCATGAGCTGTCAGTGTATGAGACCTTAGATCGGATAGCCTATACTTTAATCTAGTTCAGCCACACAAATTCTCTATGTGAATTTGAGTAAACGACTTAAAGCCTCAGTTTCCAAATCTGTAAAATGGAAACACCAACAGTACAAACCCATGATACTGCTCTGAGGATTAAGAAGTGTTGTCTATGGTAAGAGGACGGAATATTCAGAAATCCTAATCCTCTGGTGTAAATGGAGTGGCAAGAAATGTGAATAGACAGGAAGACTCAAGTCAGAAAGTGACATATATTAGAAAGTCATCTCAGAAGAAAGCCAGAGTCAGAGAAGGATAATGACAAAGACTATGAGCCCCTGGCTCAAACCATCCACACTTTGTACACTTTTACCACTTCCCAGCATCACAGTCACACATCTCCCATCCTTGGTGTTCTCATCTCTCATCCTTGGTGTTACTGCTCTCATGGGAATAGCAATAGTGCCGCCCCAGAAACTATACATGCTACACAGAAGTAAGATATAAACAGCTCTTACATACTGCATACATCAAAATAAGCATTAAATAAGTAGGCACCTGAAACAGAACTCATCTTCACTGTAGTTGAGGTGATCGCATATATGGTTGAGCCTCTGCTTATTTTCACTGAGGGAGGCAGAGTTTAATAACTGTCAGGTCGCGCAAAGTTAAATAAGCTTTGTGGAAGGCAGAACAAATGCAGAGCCATCATCTGCAGAATCTTACTGAAATTCACAATCCTCCTTTTTACCTACTTATTCTTTGCTATAAATGCTGCTACGTTCACACCCTTATTGTGTAGGTAGTATCAGGAGACAATCTCTGCTTTTAAGGAGGAGGAATTCTAGTTCAGGAGACAGAGCCCTCATGTAGTAAATGTCAAGTGAGGGGAACCCATAACAAACTCTCAGATGGGTGCTTCTGCACAGCAGGAAAGGCTCAGCAAGACTACCTGGGTTTGATTATCTGCAGTGCCTGATGGTGCCGCTTAGGAGCTGTGTGACCTTGGGCAAGTGACTTCGCTCTAAAATGCCTTACTGTCTATATCTACAAAAGAAGGGAATAATAATACTTAACCTAATTGGGTTGTTGTGCAGAATAAAAGAGTTAAAATACATAAGGAACCTGGAATATATTTTGTGCCTACTAACTACTTACTGATACTCCTACTACTAGTAATAAAAGCTCGCTAATCAAGGCACAGTTGGAGCCAGATGTCTTTCAGAACTTTTCAGATGTTAGTAGGATAGCACGGTATTAACACCATATATTTACACAATCATTCCATAGGACAGCCCCTATGTTCAAAATGCTAATGTCTCTGCACTATGAATTTTCATCACTGTTAGCTAAATAAAGACCTATAAAGAGACCCATGTCCAGCAATGTCAGAGTTTGCTAATAAATGAGTTCAGATCAGGCAAGATTTTATTACCAGATGAGTTTTTAAAGGCTTTCAGCTTCAAGAGTTGTTTTTGAATTTTGGCTTTGTGCATCTGTACAGCTATGAACATTAGAGAGAGACTGGGAAGGCTTCAGAAAAGGGCATTTTTTTTTTTCCTGGTGGGCAAAGAAGAGTAGAGGAATGACAAGCAAAGGGACTTTGTGATAGCATCTCTGGTCACAGTGAGCAGAATACGCCCATAAGACAGAAGGGCAGATGGAGAGGCGAGGCTGGGGTCAAACCACCTGACCCCCACAACTGTCAGAGATCAGACAAGTACTGATAACAACAACAGTGTTAATTCTCTTGAAATAGTGACACGTCTTTATACTTAATGCATGTATCAAAGACTGCAAACCAGCAGGTCTAGACGTCCGATGGTGAGTCTTGCAGGTGTGTCTGTTTTGCTGACACATGATTAGCTTTTGGAAGGTGGATACGTCGCGCAGGGTACATACCTGTCACTTGCCGCAGATGGCCCATCACACTCCGCTGTTGTCCTCCAGCTGGATTCTCTCACTGCTATCTCTCTGATCTCTCCTGGTATTGGGATTTTTGAACCCTAGTTGGCAAATAAAAGAAAATGACTGTGTGAAATGAGTCAGGAGATTTCAATTCATCAATCACGTGATTGAATTCAAATTATGGTCTCTATATACACTGGCAGAGAGGTTCATCCTAAATGCCATCTCTCTTGATTGGCAGTAACTTCCCAAAATGCTGCATTAAGAAGACCTTTTTGGCTGCTGCCAGGCTCACTGCTGTAGAGGAGAAGGAGAACATTCATCTGTCCTATGCTTTACATCATTTATTCTCAAAATATAGTCCAGTGAGTAAAAGTAACATATTATATGGTCTTTTCCTGTTCTGTCTAGTGTGGCAGTCCTAGCCACATATGGCCACTGAACACTGGAAATATGACTAGTCCAAGTTGAAATATGCTGTTAGTGTAAAATACATACCAGATTTCAAAGACTTTTGTACAAAAAATAACGTAAAGTACTCTATTAATAATATTTAATATGGATTATAGTATAACAATAATATTTTATATATTTATTTAATAAAGTACATTATAAAATTGATTTTACCTGTTTCAATTTTTTTAACTTTTTTAACATAGTTGCTCAAAAACTGAAACTCACATATATGTCTCATGATATTTCTATTGGACATCACTTGTCTAGACTATATATGCTAACGTTATCATAATACTGAAAGTGATTTCTGACCCTCTTTGTTTTACTTTTGCAATTTTAAAGACCTAGAAACCCCATAAAATTATTTCAGCTAAAAAAAAATTGTCTGCCCCCGACCAGGGATGGAACCCTGCATAGAAAGAGTGAGTCTTAACCACTGGACCCCCAAGGAAGTCCTTTCCTGTGAACTCTTTACAGGAAAAAGATGAAAATTTCCAGTAGGGACTCTCTTGAACTTTATTCCCCAATGAACTTTATTCCCCAAAGTTCCCTCCCATCACACCAAAACCAACTGAGAATCACTGTTCTAGAACAGCCAGGGGCCAAGTCCTCCAGCCACACACACACACACGTTTGCACATTTTCTATGGCTCACTTGGCATTAGGACAGCAGGGTTCACCCAGTGTGACCGACAGCATCCTCACTCCAAAATGCAAACTGCCCACTGTTGTTTTGTTTTTTTTTTTTTATTGTTGTTGTTACAGAAAAAGTTTGCTGACAATGGCATCCCACTCCAGTACTCTTGCCTGGAAAATCCCATGGATGGAGGAGCCTGGTAGGCTACAGTCCATGGGGTCGCTAAGAGTCAGACACGACTGAGCGACTTCACTTTCTCTTTTTGCCTGCATGCATTGGAGAAGGAAATGGCAGCCCACTCCAGTGTTCTTGCCTGGAGAATCCCAGGGACGGGGGAGCCTGGTGGGCTGCCGCCTATGGGGTCGCACAGAGTTGGACACGACTGAAGCGACTTAGCAGCAGCAGCAGCAGCTCTAGAATAACAATTACAAATGGACTTTCCTAAATTAATTCTAATAACAGACATTCAGGTCAGTTTATGAAAGTGAAAGTGAAGTCATTCAGTTGTGTCCAACTCTCTGCAACCGCATGGACTGTAGCCTATCAGGCTTCTCCATCCGTGGGATGTTCCAGGCAAGAGTACTGGAGTGAGTTGCCATTGCCTTCCCCAGGGGATCTTCCCAACCCAGGGA
Source organism: Cephalophus harveyi (assembly GCA_006410635.1). Classification (NCBI taxonomy): domain Eukaryota; kingdom Metazoa; phylum Chordata; class Mammalia; order Artiodactyla; family Bovidae; genus Cephalophus; species Cephalophus harveyi. Next base: position 172,033 of record SJYT01002188.1, on the reverse strand, counting down.
TCAAACCCGGGTCTCCCGCATTGCAGGCAGACTCTTTACCCACTTTATAGATGTTAACAAAAATTGCTTAGGAAGAAATTTGAATCAGTGTTACAAACCACAAATAGAATCAGAAATAAAACATTATTTTTAAGCTTCTAAGATTCTTCAGATTGTTTTATTTTTTGGAAACAATACTTTGTAAAATGAGATCCTGGGAGCAATGTTAGTAGACTGTAAGTTATTCGAGACTGAAACAAGCAAGCAATAAAGGGAATGACTTCTACAATTGTAATGCTCTGCTAAAGATTCCATAGAATTTCATGTTTTACCAACATGTTTCCTACTAAGAATGGACATCCGAATTACTGAGAACTTCCTCACAGCAATCAGAAGTATCCTAAACTTTTGGCTTCTTAGCTAACAGATATTTTTCTTGGTTTCTATGAGAAATTGAAGATATTGTATTATCTTTGTCATCACATGCCATTTTTTTCTCATAAGTTGAATCTAAATCTCCTGATTTCTAGAACCGATTAGAGAAGCTTCTGGTTTATGCTTCATCGTACAAAAAGTACAGAACGCCTACATTAAAACTGGCATTATGCTTAGGAAAATATCCTCTGGAGGCCGATAAAGCATTATTTCACTCTTCTAAGACCCAGTTTTCATATTAAAGGTTGCAGATGTTCATTCCCCAATTTTATTAGCTTTCTTCACAATTGGTTAAAAACGGAAAGAAAAGAAATTACAATTCTAATTGTGACTCTACTTAACTAGTTCAAACTGATTTAAGTATGAACATCTGAGAAGGCTGAAAACTCAGCAGCCATTTAAAAGTCTATTTGAGCAGTAGATCACAATTCCTTAGAGAAATGGAAAGGTGCTTTATAGTCTAATGCTTCCTTTTGAACTGTATATCACTTTTTCTATTTAGAATTCATTTGAATGCAGAAATCGAGTTAGGTTCCCTTTGCTGGAGACACTCCAAATATTTTGACAGTTATTTGAATACCATATTGACAAGCCCATTATATTTACTGGTCCTAAAACAAATAATTTCCACATATTCTAAGCTTTAAAACTCTTTAGTCCAAATTATTAAAAGATTATAAAGTGTTTGTCTGTGCATTTTTAAAGGGAGGGATTTGTGACTTCTTAAAAAAGGAAAATATTTGAATAGCAGTTATAATTCTAGTATATTCACAAATCAGTCATTAAAATGCACAGAGCAGAGTTGTTGCAAGCTGTATACAGCTTATATTATTCAGACTGCTAAATGGGTGAAACATATATTTTAATTTAATGTATAATGCACAATTCAGAATGAACCAGAATGATTCTTCCTCCCCTCCCTTTCCTAAGGAGCAGCCAGAGATCCTTCAATGGGCTAGTGATAATTTCTCCTGGACAACAGCCAGCTGAAATTTATTGAATCTGCCAGGATTTCTTCATAAAACATTGCAATAGCTGGCAGAAGTTTAGTCAAAAATCAGCCCATACCATTTCTACTTTTATTCATATATTTTCAAGGAAAATTTAATTGCTAAGCCTTCAGCTCTGGTTACCAATTATGGCCCAATGGGAACTTTGGCTCCTGTAGAAAGTTAGCAAAGGGGAGGTCTTCTCATTTCTTTATTATAAGAAAAGAAGACAATGGACTTGAGGATGGTAGGAGGTGGTATTAGAGTCCTGACTAAAGAGAACTACGAAGAATCACCTTGAAACTGCTGATATTGGAGAGGTGGAGGTAAAGAAAGGGTGTTTATTCTCATTTAATGACCACAGAAGTCAGTGACCGTATGTTTGAAAGCAAAAATAAATCATATGACATGACTGTATTCAAAGGGTGATGTGTTTCCTCTGTTTTAAACAGGCCAGACTCTTGCCTGGAGGACTCCTACCTGGAGAACACTATTGTCTAGCTAATGGTCAGACTTTCTCTCCAGCTAGTTGGAGTGCCATCCTGAGCCTTCCTGCAAAATAAAGGCCCTCCTCCTACATTTTCAGAACTAACAAAATCCCATTTGTAGCTTCTCATAACTCAACAAATACTCGCAGTCTATTTTATTTCTTTGCTAAAGTGTAAGATTCTCTCAGATGTAATTTATTCCTTTCTTAAGGACTCCAACAAGTTCTCATTGGAGTTCTGAACTCTGCTTCTCCAGCACAAATCTCAGTGGTACTGCTTAACTAATTTATTGTGTTTAATCAGAGACTCTGAAAAATAATTTTCTTATGTCTTCCCTTGTCTAGAGATTTATACTGGTGCTCACTCTCTGAGAAAGGACAGTGCTAAAATTCATGTCGGTTGTGTTGGCTTTTGGATTTAGACAATTCGTGACCATATCAAGAGGGGATTGTATCTTTTAGCATTCTGGGTAATTTCACCATAGAGAGGAACAAATTAGGGCTGAGGGTTTAACAGTCTTAGGAGACTCTGAACTTGACTTACTGAATTGCTGAAGCAAATCGTAACACACAATAGCCTTCAAATCTGTGATTGCCACAGACTGTGTGCTCTCTCAGCCTGCCACTGCTTTGCGGCAGATGCTTGCTATGGTCTAAAGTCCTTTTCTTAACTTCAGCATGTCCGGACTGAACACAATGGCCTATTCTACCTCTTCTAATTTTTTATCACTTTTAAGTAATCAATAATATGGCCCCATCGCTCTCATATCTAAACTGTTTTTGAAACATCTTCAGTATTTATTCACGTTTTATCTACTACTTTATAAAAGGGGGTTGAGGTGTTCTTATAATAAAGGAGGTAAGTCTCATAACTTTAATAAAACATAAAAGGAATTCAGGGCCATGGAAAGGTAGAACATGTAAATATGCTACCTCCTGAGGCATATACAATCGAAATTGGACTTAACACATGACTTGACGCTTCTTGCTGACAGTACAAAAGGAACACAAGCCATGATCCACATGGTTTCCTCCCCTTACTTCTAAACATATTTATCCTTGTTATCCACGTCTGTATGGCCTTGTAGCCCAACTGACTTATTATACAGTCAAAGTTCAAAATTTCATCACACATATTTCTCAAAAAAAAAAAAAAAACAGGAGTAGTCAGTATGTCTACTCTTACTAACATCTTAATTCTGCTTCCTTTGCTTATTAGGGAAAAACTGAACCCTCATCTCTTCCAAGACCACACCTGACATCTGTGCTATTGGTTTTATTTTGGAAGCTTCTTTATCAATTACTACTTGCTTCTGCATCCTTAATTCCTCACATTTCTTTCCTTCTGTCTTTAAATAAGTCTGTCCTCTAAGAAAATGTTCCTTTTCTTTCAGCCTGATTTTCAAATCTACTAACCCTGTCTCTGCCTCTCTGATGGTCAAACTTCTTAAATGAATATTCTCACCGATTACTCATTCTTCCTTTCTTAATCCTCTGGACTACTTTCAGTATTCCCTGATATATTTCCAGAAAACCTTGCAGATGACTCCCTGATTGCCCAGCTCAAAATCTTCTTCTCTCTCCTCTTCAGTTTTCCTCTAATTCATACCTGAAATACCTCAACTCCTGCTCCCAGGCTCTTCTCTTGCTGATGCATTGTCTTTATTTCTGTCAGAGTTAACTTTCTAAGCAAAAGTTGGATTATATCACTTGGAAACTCAAGACTGTTCCCAGCTAAATTTTACCTCATCTCTAGCGTGTGATGCACACACACACACACACACACACACTCACCTCTAAGATACACACCACACCTTGAGCCATTCAGTTCAGTTCAGTCGCTCAGTTGTGTCTGACTCTTTGCGACCCCATGAATCTCAGCACGCCAGGCCTCCCTGTCCATCACCAACTCCCGGAGTTCACTCAGACTCACATCCATCGAGTCTGTGATGCCACCCAGCCATCTCATCCTCGGTCGTCCCCTTCTCCTCCTGCCCCCAATCCCTCCCAACATCAGAGTCTTTTCCAATGAGTCAGCTCTTCGCATGAGGTGGCCAAAGTACTGGAGTTGGCCATTCAGAGCCCATGCCAAATGACACTGCTCTACTGAGAACATCCTTCTTCAATGTATCCACTTGGCAAACTCCTGCTCTTTGGTTCTGACTCTCTGTCCCACCCAGAAGAATTAATTCCACATGTTGCCAAGGTACCTGATCAGTTTGCATGACAGTTAGTTGTTTATATGTCTCCCCCTCCAAAATGTAAACATATCTAAGAAAGGGAACTTGTCTTACTCTCCCCTTTCAATCTCTGGTAATTCAGTTTGTAATAAATATTTAGGAAATTATCATGGTACTCTAATATTATTATCCTGCTACTGATTCCAGATATGTGTACATGGGCAAATTTATAATATAAATGCCTTTGGTCACTCATTCCATTCTTACACCATTATCAACTGCTCTTGGCTGCTCAGAATTTAAGGGCATGTTTCCACTATTTACAGTCTAAAACTGAACCCTAGACCAGAAATGCAATCATAATGTTTTAACAATATCACTCGGTTCAGTTGTTCAGTCTTATCTGACATTTGTGACCCCACGGACTGTCGCATGTCAGGCCTCCCTGACCTTCACCAACTCCCAGAGCTCGCTCAAAATCACGTCCATTGAGTCAGTGGTGCCATCCAACCATCTCATCCTCTGTCGTCCCCTTCTCCTCCTGCTTTCAATCTTTCCCAGCATCAAGATCTTTTCTAATAAGTCAGTTCTTCACGTCAGGTGGCCAAAGTATTGGAGCTTCAGTATCAGCATCAGTCCTTCCAGTGAATATTCAGGAATTATTTCCTTTATGATTCACTGGTTTGATCTCCTTGCAGTCCAAGGGACTCTCAAAAGTCTTCTCCAACACCACAGTTCAAAAGTGTCAGTTCTTCATCATTCAGCTTTCTTTATTGTCCAACTCTCACATCCAGACATGACTACTGGATAAACCATAGTTTTGACTCTACAGAGCTTTGCCAGTAAAGTAATGTCTCTGCTACAATATCACTATCAGCATTTATTTATTGACAGATATGTGCAGTGCCCAGAGCTAAGCACTTTTCATCCCTTATCTCCTTTCCTCCCCAAAATCACCCAGTGAAGGGGAGTGACACCAGCAAGATAGTGGAATAGGAAGGCCTGGACATTCCTTCTCACAGTGAACACACTGATTAAAAAATTCTGAGACAGATTTCATTTATAAGAAACCCAGAAGTTAAGAAGCTCCCATACCTCAAATAAGCAGGATATCAGCCACACTAATGCTAGCAGGAAAATTTGAGACACTCTGTTACCAAAACCCTACCCATAGCATAGCACCATATGATTGGGACAGAACCAGTTCCCAGTTTCTGTCAAGGTTGGAAAAGGGTTCACTGTGTGTTCAATGCTCTAACTTATTTGGGGCTACCCAGATGACTAACTTACATCTAGCATCTCTCAGAGCGCCGATGAACATGGCATACTAAATTCCCCAGGGCCAATGAGAACACTGATAATGGTTTGAGCTGGCAATCATCAGAGCCACTCCCCTTTGCTCAGCACAGAGAGCAAATGAAACACCTAACTCCTACCTTCTCCCTGGGGAAAGGAAGAGTTGGACAGAGAATCAAACGAACCAAATTACCTGACCAATGAATTAATCAGTCATGCCTACTTAATGAAGCTTCCACAAAAATCCCAAAAGGTAGGGTTCAGATAGCATTGGATTAGATTAGTGAAGACCTGGAGATACTGGGGTGGTGGCACACCTGGAGAGATCATGCGAGCTCCTTCCCCCATATCCTGCCCTATGAATCTCTTCCATCTGGCTATTCCTGAGTTACATCCACCTATGACAAATAAGCAATACACTAAATAAACCATTTCCTGGGTTCTGTGAGCCACTCTAGCAAATTAATCAAACCTGGAGAGGGGATGTGAGAAGCTCAAATTTATAGCTGAGTGGTCTGATGTACAGATAGTGATTAGGACTTATAATTGTCATCTGAAGTGGGAAGGGAGTACGCTGGTGGGCCTGAGTCCTTAATCTGTGAGATCTGATGCTAACTCTAGGTAGATAGTATCAGAATTGAGTTAATTTAAAGGACAGTCAGCTGATGTTACAGAATTGTTTGATGTGAGAACCTCCCCACTAAAACACACACACACATTTTGGAGTAGAAAGTAATCTGTGAACAGACAGAGAACAGAGGAGTGGTTTTCCATACATCTAGGTGTCAGCCCACGTACAGAACATTACATCCTACAGTAGCAAAATATATATTCTTATGTGAGCACAGAACCTTCCCCAGGATTGATCACATGTTAAGCCACAAATCTTATAATTAAAAAGACAAATTGTTCCAAGTATCTTTTCCAAACACAATAGAATGAAATTAGAAAACAGTAGCAGGGGAAAAACTGTAAAATTCGCAAATGTGTGGCTATTAAACAACAAACTTTGAATAACCAGTGGGCCAAAGAAGAAATCAAAAGGCAAAATAGAAAAATATCTTGAGACAAACAAAAAAAGGCAACACAGTATACCAAAACTTAAAGGATAAAGCAAATGCAGTATTAATAGAGAAGTTTATAGCAATAACCACCTATACAAGAGAAAAAGAAATATCTCAAATAAACTTTACACCTCAAGAAAAAGAATAAACTAGACATAAGTTAGCAGAAGACAAGAAATAATAAAGATTAGAATAGAGATAAATGGAATAGAGAGTAGAAAAACAAAACTAAAAGTTGGATTTTTGAAAAGATAAGAAAATGACATACCTTTAGCTGGACTAAGAAAAAAAGAGAGGTGATCCAAACAAATCAGAAATAAATGAAAAGGCATTGCAACTGATGCCACATAAATTTAAAAAAAAAAGCTTCATAGGACATCATTAAAAATTCACTCCAACAAACCAGATAACTTAAAAGAAATTAATAAACTCCTAGAAACATATAACCTACCAAGAAAATCTAAACAGATTACTAGTAGGGAGACTGAAAGTGAAAGTGTTAGTCATTCAGTTGTGTCCACCTCTTAGACTCCATGGACTGTAGCCCATCAGGCTCCTCTGTCCATAAAATTCTCCAGGCAAGAACACTGGAGTGGGTGGCCTTTCACTTCTCCAGAGGATCTGCCTGATCCAGGGATTGATCCAGAGTCTCCTGCATTGCAGGCAGATTCTTAACTGTCAGAACCACCAGCGAAGCCTCAAGGAGACTGAAGCAGTAATCAAAAACTCCTAACAAGGAAGAGCTCAGCAGCAGAAGGCTTCACTGATTAATTCTACCAAATATTTAAAGAAGAATTAGCCCCAATCCTTCTCAAAGTCTTCCAAAAACTTGTATAGGAAGGTATACTTCCAAACTCATTTTTTAAAGCCAGCACAACCCTGACACCAAAGCCAGACAAAGACCCTTCATAAACAGATACCTCCAGGTCAATATCCCCAGTGAATGTATGGGCAAAGGGTCTCAAAACACTAGAAAATTGAATTCAACAACATGTTTAAAAAATCATATACCATGATCAAATGGGATTTATCCCTGAAATTCAGAGTGGCTTAGCATTCATAAATCCGTTAATGTGACACACCACATGAACAAAATGAAGGTCAAAAATCACATGATAATTTCAATAGATGCAGAAAAAGCACTTGACAGACTCAACATGTTTCCATCATAAAAATTCTCTACTAAGCAAGGTATAGAATGAGTTATTTCAACATAATAAAGGCCATATATGACAAGCCCAAATATTCAAAAAAGACATACAAATGGCTACAGGTACATGAAAAGGTGCTCGACATCACTAATTCTCAGGGAAAGGTAAGTCAAAGCCACAATGAGATATCACTTCACACATGTTATAATGACTATTATGAAAAAGATAACCTGCTGGTGAGAATATGGAGAAAAAGGTATGTTTGTGTACTATTGATAGGAATGCAACATGGTGCAGCTGCTATGGAAAACTGTAGGGAGGCTCCTCAAAAATCCCAAAATAGATTTACTCTTGTTCAGCTGCTAAGTCATGTCTGACTCTTTGCAACCCCATGGACTGCAGCATGCCAGGCTTCCCTGTCCTTCCATATGATCTAGCAATTCCACTTCTGGCTATATATTTAACACAGTTGAAATCAGAGTCTTGAAGAGATACTAACATCCTAACGTTCATTACAGCCCTATGCACAATAGCCAAGATGTAGAGACAACCTAAATGTCCACCGAAGGATGAATAGATAAAGAAAATGTGGTATAGTACACAAAGGAATATTATTTAACCTTAAAAGCAAAGGACATCCTGCAACAACACGGATAAACTTTGAAGACATGCTAAGTGAAATAGCTGATCACAGAAGGACAACTACTGCATGAATTCATATATATGAATTGTCTAAAATAGTCAAACTCAGTTGCAGAGAGTAGGAGGCAGATGCTCAGGGAGGGAATGGGGAGCTGCTAATAACTGGCATCAAGTCTCAATTATGAAAAATAAGTAAGTTCTGGAGATCTTCTGTACAACACTGTGCCTCCAGTTAATACTACTATATTGTGCACTTAAAATTTGCTAAGAGGGTAAATCTCACCTTAAGTGTTCTTACCATAATTAGAAACAACACACACATCATATAAGGTAGGCATTGATACCATCATTTCCTTATCAGGAACCTAAGGCCTAGAGAGATGAAATACTTTGCCTAAGATATCATAGCCATTAAGTGGCAGCATGAACTGTGTGCATTTCCCTACTTGGCTAAAAAGGAAATTGTAATATCAGAAGACTTTTATCATGAGCAAGATAAAGACACTTTGGAGAGACAATGCCTTCTGTTACCTGACATATAAGTGTAAACCGCTGTTTACACTAAGGATAGTGGAGAAAGCAGTGACTATGGAAGAAAGAAATTTAAAAGCATGTCCAATCTTTGTATGCATTGTGTGGAATTTCTAGCCAGCTTCAAAATGAAAGCCCTGAGACCAAATTTCATTTTTAAGTTTGTCTCTTTCTGACTCTGCTAATAAGTTTAGTCTGTATTGTACCTAGTTTGGTATCATGCTTGATTAATATTTTCTTCTAATTAATAATAAAGTAGATAAATCAGAGATTGAAGCTCTCTATCCCACCGTCTTTCCTCCTCAGCCCGAATGAAACCATACTCATTATCTTTCTGCAATTAGGTCTTCATTCCTCAGGTTCATTCCATTATCCCAAGGGATAAACCTTCTAGGAGGAGGAATTCCTTGAGGTGATTAGGTCACATTGCATTCACCAATTAAACAATAGTTGGCTATTGATTTCTACTGAGAAATGTAAATGATTAGCAGATCCTTTACACAGAGAGCTGCTGTTCTACAAGGTTACCATTTTATAGTTCTATTTCTAGAGAATTACTTGGCATTTTCTTAAGGTCAGATGGGACACCATAGTGCTAACTATTCAAGAGGATAAAACTATATATTATCACCATTTGAGAGCACTTACAAGATTATTGCTAAAGCTCACAATATAGATGAAAATATTAAATGTTTTCCATATATGAATAATGCAATGTTACAAAGAAAAGTACACCATAATCTCTTCACTATTTCCAATTCTTTAAGGCCTCACTGGGCTTCCCTAGTGGCTCAGTGGTAAAGGACCCATCTGCCAATGAAGAAAACATGGATTCGATCCCTGGGTCAGGAAGATTCCCTGGAGAAGGAAATGGCAACCCACTCCCATATTCTTGACTAGGAAATCCCATGGACAGAGGAGCCTGGGATGCTATAGTCCATGGAGTCACAAAAGAGTCAGACACAAATTAGTGACTACAACAAAACAACAAAAGTTCTCACTACAGCTTTCCTTCCTTTTTATACCTCTCTTTATATCAAGAGATAATCTACAACCCTTGGAACAACACACACACACATGTATGTATGTATTCTGTATATCAATTGTTTTTCATGAACATTCTATATTCTCACAACTCACAGTATCAAATTAATCCACAGAGAAAATTATTTCTGAATAAACCATATAAATATAGGTTGCCTTTTAGTAATAAATGACTATAATTAGTAGGACTTCCTATATTCTATGTGTGTATACATATATGGTGGTGGTGGTTTAGTCGCTAAGTCGTGTGTATATATTTCTAGTTTTCATAATATTTTTTAGTTTAGTTTTGAGTGTACTTGAAGCTCCAAGCAAAGGCACAAAACGGCAAATAAATGTGGCACACATAATACTGGCAGTATGTGAGGACATTGTTCTTATAAAGTTATATATTTATTTCATTCAGTTCAGTTTATTTCAGTTGCTCAGTCGTGTCCGACTCTTTGTGACCCCATGAATCGCAGCATGCCAGGCCTCCCTGTCCATCACCAACTCCTGGAGTTCACTCAAACTCACATCCATCGAGTCAGTGACGCCATCCAGCCATCTCATCCTCGGTCGTCCCCTTCTCCTCCTGCCCCCAATCCTTCCCAGCATCAGAGTCTTTTCCAATGAGTCAACTCTTCGCATGAAATGGCCAAAGCATTGGATTTTCAGCTTTAGCATCATATATAATTATAAAATACGCAAAGCGCATAAAATCCATGATTTCATATATATAAATGTTTAATATAAGCCAAGAAAGAACTGAATTTAGGGACTTTCCTGGTGGTCCACGACTGAGTGACTTCACTTTCACTTTTCACTTTCATGCATTGGAGAAGGAAATGGCAACCCACTCCAGTGTTCTTGCCTGGAGAATCCCAGGGACAGAGGAGCCTGGTGGGCTGCCATCTATGGGGTTGCACAGAGTCGGACACAACTGAAACGACTTAGCAGCAGCAGCAGCAGCTGGCAGTCCAGTGGCTAAGACTCCAATGCAGAGGTCCTAGGTTCAACCTCTGGTTAGAGAACTATATACCACATGCTGCAACTAAGAGTTGCAAGCCTGAACAAAAGATCCCACATGCTGCTGCTGCTGCTGCTGCTAAGTCACTTCAGTCGTGTCTGACTCTGCGCAACCCCATAGATGGCAGCCCACCAGGCTGCCCCGTCTCTGGGATTCTCCAGGCAAGAACACTGGAGTGGGTTGCCATTTCCTTCTCTGCATGCTGCACTAAAGATCAAAGATGCCATGTGCAACAACCAAAACCTGGCATAGCCTAATAAATAAATATTTTTTAAAAAAACTGAATTTAATTTTATTTAAAGAATGATTGTAGATATAGAAAAAAATGTGAAGGCAGTAGAAAAATATTATGGGTGGATCCAGGGATAGAAAACATTACATTCAGGAACAGAAAGCACCAATAATAGTTAAAATACATATGACATGAGCTTCCCTCATAGCTCAGTCGGAAAAGAATCAGCCTGCAACGCAGGAGACCCAGGTTCAATTCCTGGGTCGGGAGATTCCCTGGAGAAGGAAATGGCAATCCACTCCAGCATTCTTACCTGCAAAGTTCCATGGACAGAGAAGCCTGGCGGGCTACACGGTCCATGGGGTCGCAAGAGTTGGACATGATTTAGGGACTAAACCACCACCAAAAGCTATTTTGGGGGCTTTATGTCCATTACTTTATTGAGTGCCTGCAGCAACTCTGAAAATAGAGCAGTTATTGTCTTTATTTTCTAGATGAGGAAACTGAGGCACATTAAATTTAAATTACAGGCCCAAGGTCACATCTGAAATATGACTCCAGATTCTTTGTTCTTGACTTCTGATTACACTACTTTAAAAGGATTTTAGTAATAGCCAAAGCACTAGGGAAGAACAATTTCTAAAAATTCAAAATTTAATGTCTAATTATAAAAAAGAAGACAGACAATAACACGTTAGAGGAAATATTTCTGGGTTCCCTGAGCTCCATACATTCTTCTCCTAAACTGTGCTTATTCCATATTTGATCCAAAAATTGAACAGATGGAATCATCCCCTATGAGTCTTTTGGTTATTCTGTAATTTTTCAGAGTTAGTTAGAAATATTACCCTAGGGAAAACTACCCTGTGTGGACAAATATTATTTGTTTTCAAGACCAAAAGATGTCTCATCAACAAATAGAGAAAAGTGTTTCTAAATTGATAGGCATTTTAAAATATTAAAGATACATGCAGTTTATACAGTCAGAGCTCAACAGAAATTCACAGAATGAATACATTTCTGTAGTCTGTATTTTAAAATACATATCACCAGTCAAAAAGTTGGGACACGCTGTGAGAATGACCATCATCAAAGACCACTCCTGGGTACATATCTGAAGAAAATGAAAACACTAATCCAAAATGATATGTGCACCTCAATGTTCATGGCAGCATTATTTGCAATAACCAAGATATGAAAGCAAATTGCATTACCAACAGATGAATGGATAAAGAATATGTGATACATATAGATGGAATATATCTATACCAAACAAAATGGAATACTGCTGCTGCTGCTGCTAAGTCGCTTCAGTCGTGTCTGACTCTGTGCAACCCCATAGACAGCAGCCCACCAGGCTCCCCTGTCCTTGGGATTCTCCAGGCAAAAGCACTGGAGTGGGTTGCCATTTCCTTCTCCAATGCATGAAAGTGAAGTTGCTCAGTCGTGTCCAACTCTTAGCGACCCCATGGACTGCAGCCCACCAGGCTTCTCCGTCCATGGGATTTTCCAGGCAAGAGTATTGGAGTGGGGTGCCATTGCCTTCTCCAATGGAATACTAGTTAGCAATAAAAAATAATGAAATTCTGCCACTTGCAACAATACAGATGGATTTAGAGGGTATTATGCTTTAGTAAATATGTCAGAGAAAGACAACCACTATATGATACATTTATTTGTGGAATCTAAAGTATTGAACAAACTACTGAATATAACAAAAAGAACAGACTTAAAGATATAGAAAACAAACTAGAGGCTACCAAAGGGAGGCAGAGGGTAGGGGGCTAAGAGCTGCAAATGACTATGAAATAAATAAAGTACAGGGAAATATTGTACAGCACAGGATATACCGCCAATCTTTTATAGTAAGTGGAGTATAAACTTTAAATATTGTGAATCATTACTGTAGATCTGAAACTTACATAATATTGTAAACAAAATATACCTCAATCTTCAAAAATTAAATTTTAAAAAATAAAAAGTGGAAACAAAGGTAAATAATTAAATAAGCAAGTAAATAAATAAAGGTTTCTTTGGAGTGTTCTGGAAAAAAAAAGATGGAAAAAAAAATTGATAGACATTATATGAACATCATTGTCTCAAGGAAATAAATGACTATTACTGTTATCACTTCCATTCTCTGTTCACTTGCTACAGTTTAGACACTAGCTAAATGTTCTGTGTACACAGTCAAATTTACTTCTAACAAGTGACTAGTTATTACATCTCTACTTTATAGAAGAAGGTTGGGAAACTCTGAAATATAAGTGTCTTACCCAAATTTCCATGGATAAGAAGTAGAGAGACTCAGAATATGAATTTGAGACTATCCAATTTCATCTTGCCATTTTGTCAATGTATAAATGATGTCAGAGGATTGTCTTAGCAATGTCCTAGAAATTAATTCTATCTGAAAATTTAACAATATCTTTGCTGCTATTTCTTCAGAAAGAGCCACTGCTTATTATTTCAATAGTTCAGCATAAAAAAAAAAAAAATCTGTAGCCCTACAGATGCATAACAGTCTCCTTGCAAACAACTTGGTCCTGTAGTATCTCATCAATTAACTCTATCTAGCTTAGTCTAGGTTTTTAAAATATGATTTTTATTAACTCTATCCAACAACTGTTCAAGCATATACTAGTTCCTGATAACAAGGAACCAACCATTTTCTTGGGGATAAAAAATAGTTATTTGCAAAAAACAACATAATGCAAGATGACATATTATCAGATAAACTATATGGAATAGAGAGATAATAAGGTCTCTTTACATGCATCCTTCAACAGCAGAAAGAAATCATTGGGTCTCAGGTGGATAAGGTTAAGCCAATGAAAATTTTCTTTACCATACTTAGAATCCCTTTTTCTTGATTTAGCACAAAGTAGATTCAGTTCCGTTGCTCAGTCGTGTCTGACTGTTTATGACCCCATGAACCACAGCACACCAGGCCTCCCTGCCCATCACCAACTCCTGGAGTTCACCCAAACTCATCTCCATTGAGTTGGTGATGCCATCCAAACATCTCATCCTCTACCGTCCCCTTCTCCTCCTGCCCTCAATCTTTCCAGCATCGGGGTCTTTTCAAATGAGTCAGCTCTTCACATCAGGTGGCCAAAGTTCTGGAGTTTCAGCTTCAACATCAGTCCTTCCAGTGAACACACAGGACTGATCTCATTTAGGATGGGCTGGTTGGATCTCCTTGCACTCCAAGGGACTCTCAAGAGTCTTCTCCAACACCACACTTCAAAAGCAGCAATTCTTCTGTGCTCAGCTTTCTTTACAGTCCAACTCTCACATCCATACATGACTACTGGAAAAACCATAGCCTTGACTAGATGGACCTTTGTTGGCAAAGTAATGTCTCTGCTTTTTAATATGCTGTCTAGGTCGGTCATAACTTTCCTTCCAAGGAGTAAGAGTCTTTTAATTTTATGGCTGCAATCACCATCTGCAGTGATTTTGAAGCCCCCCAAAATAAAGTTTCTCACTGTTTCCATTGTTTCCCCATCTATTTGCCATGAAGTGATGGAACTGGATAGCATGATCTTAGTTTTCTGAATGTTGAGCTTTAATCTGGTATTCCCATCTCTTTCAGAATTTTCCACAGTTTATTGTGATCCACACAGTCAAAGGCTTTGGCATAGTCAATAAAGCTGAAATAGATGTTTTTCTGGAACTCTCTTGCTTTATCTGTGATCCAACGGATGTTGGCAATTTGATCTGGTTCCTCTGCCTTTTCTAAAACAAGCTTGAACATCAGGAATTTCACGATTCATGTATTGCTGAAGCCTGGCTTGGAGGATTTTGAGCTTTACTTTACTAGCGTGTGAGATGAGTACAATTGTGCGGTAGTTTGAGCATTCTTTGGCATTGCCTTTCTTTGGTCTTGGAATGAAAACGGACCTTTTCCAGTCCTGTGGCCACTGCTGAGTTTTCCAAATTTGCTGGCATATTGAGTGCAGCACTTTCACAACATCATCTTTCAGGATTTGAAATAGCTCAACTGGAATTCCATCATCTCCACTAGCTTTGTTCATAGTGGTGCTTTCTAAGGCCCACTTGACTTCACATTCCAGGATGTCTGGCTCTAGGTGAGTGATCACACCATCGTGATTATCTGGGTCATAAAGTTAGGGTTATTTAGGAGTATGTCTCTCCCCTCTCTCTACTATATGGGAACACTTAAGGGGTAAAGAAAAATTCTGACTCAGCCTCATATTGTACTTAGTAAAGATGTCTAAGTGTAGACTTCACATGCTACGTGAAAAAAGATTCAATTCTTTAAATCTGCACAACCTCTCTTTAGGTAGGCACTATAATCATTGCATTTTGTGCATGTGCTCAGTCACTCAGTCCTGTCTGACTCTGTGTGACTCTACAGACTGTAGCTTGCCAGGCTCCTCTGACCATGGAACTCTCCTGGCGAGAACATTGGAATGGGTTGCCATTTCCTCCTCCAGGGGATCTTCCTGACCCAGGGATCAAACCCATGTCTCCTGAATCTCCTGCATTGGTAAGCATATTCTTTACCACTGTGCCACCTGGGAAGCCCATGATCATGGTATTTTACATGTGGAAAAAACAAATCACTTGGTCGAGGCACACAGACTTAGTAAGAGGCAGAGCTGGGATGTGAGCCCAAGCAGACTGACTTCAGGAAGCAGGAACTCAATAAACATTCATCAAAGTGATTTGAGCAAAATCTGTTTCAAGAGGGTATTCAGAAAGAAAGTCAGTATCTTATCTTAAAGACATAACTACTATTAATCAAAGTCAGATAGTCCCTTCCATCCCCAACTAAGCAAGGTCATGGGGTGTTGACATAAATATGGCAAGCAGAATGTGCTAGGTTGGTCTACAAATGGGCAGCCTTGATGCTGCAAGTCATCTTTGCTGTCACCCATTGAGGCTTGAAGACAAGAAACAGTACCCAAAATAACAACACATGACAAGGAAGAGAGAGGGGAGAGAAAGGAAAGTACCCTTCATCACCAAGCAGCTATAAGCATTGTTCTCTGAGCAAGGCACCTTAGGTACGTTATTTTATCAATTCCACCACGTCCCTTTAAAATTTGAAAACTAAGATTCAGGGACATTCAGTTCAGTTCAGTCACTCAGTCGTGTCCGACTCTTTGCAACCCCATGAATTGCAGCACGCCAGGCCTCCCTGTCCATCACCAACTCCCAGAGTTCACTCAGACTCGCATCCATCGAGTCAGTGATGCCATCCAGCCATCTCATCCTCGGTCGTCCCCTTCTCCTCCTGCCCCCAAACATTAGGATTATCCAAATCCACATATCTATCAAGATTATAACCTAAGTCTATTTAAATCTAAACTTTTATTCTTCCTACTTCAAACAGAGAAACCATGCTTAGTCCAACCCTCAAATACTAAAAGTAGTCTTTCTTTAAAAGCCTCAAATATTAACTAGCAAGTACGTACAAGATCTGAGATTTGTTCATAAACATCAAAAATCATCATGATATTCTTGAGTATAATACCTAAATTCTGAAAACATTCATTTATGATGTTAAGCATTGAACAGTTTTTCAGAGTGTGGCATGCTCTCAAGCCTAAGGATGCTTGTTTATTGAGTTATCAGAAAAGAAACCACTCTCATTCTTTTGAAATCAAAATATACTTACAAAATCCAGAAGGTTAACAGTGTACACCATAGTATACATGAAGGATATTTGTGTTACAATTCACATGTGTCAAAACATGTGCTGCACATTATCCAAAAGGAGAAGAAAGAACGGTCCTTGCTTCTGAGATGCTCAGTATCTTAGTGTGAATTTAGGAAATTAAGATCAACATGCAAACTAATTTGCTGAAGAAATGATTCAGACTATGTACATGCTATATTCTAATGAGAGAGCAAGTTAGCCAGGAGGTAAAAACTTTGAGAAGGGAGGATTTTAGTTTGGGAAGGATATAGTACAGTATTGCCACCATAAGCTTGAATATAACAAGAACACCACCACCAACAAAGCTAATAATGATACACACCTGGGTTCAGATCCTGGTTGGCCCCATAGGACACACCTGTGATTATTTGTGCTCTTGGGTGAACTCTCCATTCATCTAGAAACAGCTTTTGCATTTTTCTTAGGAGATAAGCCCAGTATTTTTCTCAGTCTTGTGTTTAGAGGAAAGGACTTAGGTGAACCCAGTTCCAGTGACCCAAGCCTAACCCTCTCACCATATCGATCCTGTGACCAAAAAAAAAAAAAGGCTGTGAGTGTGTGCTCAATCACTCAGTCACGTCCAACTCTTTGCAACTCTTTAAACTCTAGCTAGGAGTTTAGCTAGGAGCTAGGCTCCTCTGTCCGTGGAATTTTTCAGGCAATACTGGAGTAGGTTGCCTTTTCTTCCTCCAGGGTATCTTCCTGACCCAGGGATCAAACCCATGTCTCCTGCATCTCCCATACTGCAGGCAGATTTTTTACCACTGAGCTATTGGGGAAGCCAAGCAAAGATGGCTATGTAACTGTAATTGGTCCAATAATTGAGCCAGCCTCAAGACTTGTTGGAAACTGCTAGAAATAGAGGCTTTCACTTTCCCCAGGGATGCCATCCTCGTCTTTCTCTAGCAACCATCATTTTGCCACCGGTGGGACAGTCTGCCTGAGAATGGGTGCCAACATATGAGAAAGCAGTGCTAAGCAATACAGAGAAACAAAATCCCCCTGAACAACTCTTGGGTTCCTCTGATCAAACCATGTCTAAACCGAGGAGCGACTCCTGAGTTTTTGATTATGTAAGTCAGTAAGTCATCTATCTTTTTCTTATATGAAGTTAACCTGATTTCTTTTGCTTGCAACCAAGAGAGCCGACTAATACAGCTAATTATCACTGACATGTCCATAGACAAGTTATCTGCCTTCTAAGATTTCTGTGAGGAGATTTTATAAAATAATGTATGTAAAAGATTCAGCACATGGCCCAGCACAATTTATTACTTGCTGACTAGGAAAGTATTCGCAAAGAATAATAAGTTGCATGGAGAGTTCAGAAACCCTTCTGTGGATGCCAAACAGAAGTGGTCCAGAGAAAAAGGAGTGTGATAACCTTGCTCTCTACCAGCTCCTTTCTTTTTTCAGGCCTGGAGAAACTAGCTTGAGTCTGAAGTGACAAGGCTAAGAACAGGGAGGAGAAGTGGGTTAGGTCATCTCCATTCCTGTCAATCACTTTCACATTCCAAGGTATAGTTTTCAAACAAAAAGCCTTAGACATACAAAAGAAAACAAAATAGGTCACTTGGGCCACAGTGAGTCTTTCAGGAAAACCTGTTCTGGCACAATCAGGCTAAACTGAACCACACTGTATAAAGCTTTTGTATGACGAGAATAAAACCAACAGAAGTAATTTGGGGCATTTTGTCTCAGTTCTGTGCCCTATTTTTCACACCTCTCTGTTGCAGAGACAAATTAATATTGACAAAATTTCTTCTAATTATTTTCTTCTGGTGCATAATTTGATAACCAACAATTTACATAATGGGTCTATATGAAAGTATTATATGTAAAGGTATTTTTGAAGTTCTATAGAATTTAAATCACATTCCAAGGCATTTATTTTTAGTAAACAAGGTCAATCTCATCACAGAATCAATATGGGAGACTGGAATAAAAATAAGAAAATTCACTTACATGCTCTAGAAGTAAGACCTAGCAAGTATTTTTGGAGGAAAAAATAAAGATTTTCATAATCTGGCTATTAATTTGTTTTGTGATATTCTTAAATAAAAATAGGTACATGTTTTTTATAGCGATGTAAACTAGGAAAATTTAGAACTTTATGTTTAATGCCAACAGAAATGTTTCAGGGATTTCAAACACTAGACATTAATTAAATACAATATAATAATTCTTAAAATTTACATTCTTATAAACTCAATTTTGGGTTTCCCAGGTGGCGCAGTTGTAAAGAACCTGCCTGCCAAGAGACACAGGTGTCATCCCTGGGTTGGGAAGATCCCCTGCATAGGAAATGGCAACCCACTCCCGTATTCTTACCTGGGAAATCCCATGGACAGAGCAGCCTGCTGGGCTACAGTCCATGGGGTCACAAAGAGTCGGACACGACTACACACAGGCACAGAGCAGAAACTGAATTTGAGAAGTATAGCAAAACATTCGAACGCAAACATTACAAAGTACATATTTAGGTCTGGCCATACCACTTTAAAAGAGAAACATGACTACAAGCAAAATGATACAGGCATAGTAAGACCCAGTGACCCATGCTAAATTAATTTCACATCTTGTGAAAATAAGAGACTCAAATATGTGACTTTAGCTAATTTTATTTTAAGTGTTTTATTAAAATGAATCTATTTAAAGAACTGCTGCTTAGTCACTTCAGGCATGTCCGACTCTGTGTGACCCCATAGACGGCAGCCCACCAGGCTCCCCCGTCCCTGGGATTCTCCAGGCAAGAACACTGGAGTGGGTTGCCATTTCCTTCTCCAATGCATGAAAGTGAAAAGTGAAAGTGAAGTCGCTCAGTCGTGTCTGACTAGTAGCGACCCCATGGACTGCAGCCCACCAGGCTCCTCCATCCATGGGATTTTCCAGGCAAGACAAATGTAACATATCGGGTTTCTCTCCCCATCCCTTTTCAACTATGCTCATTGTGGAGAGCCATTAAGAGAAATCAAAATCTCAAAATTCCAGAATACAATCTGAGAACTATGTAGAGAAATCAAAAGGCCCAACAAATACAGATAACTGAGAGAAAATGAAACCAGGGACTAGATGTATATCCGATCAACTATCCAGTCCAGTGACTTGACACATCAAAAAGTTAGATACTGTCACATTTTCACTAAAACACTAAACAAACAAAATTGTTGGAGGAACATACATTCACTGAATTCTACCAAGCCAAGAAATGCAGGCTTTAAATGAATTTTTTTAATTTTTAAATTTATTTTATATGGAGGATAATTACTTCACAATACTATAGTGGTTTTTGCCATACATTGACATGAATCAGCCATGGGTGTACATGTGTTCCCCATCCTGAACCCCCCTCCCATCTCCCTCCCCATCCCATCCCTCAGGGTCATCCCAGTGGATCAGCCCTGAGCACCCTGTCTCATGCTTTGAACCTGGACTGGCAATCTGTTTCACATATGATAACATACATTTCAGTGCTATTCTCTCAGATCATCCCACCCTCCTCGCCTTTTCCCACAGAGTCCAAAAGACTGTTCTATACATGTGTCTCTTTTGCTGTCTCGCGTATAGGGTCATCATTACCATTTTTCTAATATTTTAACATTTGACTTTTGGATTATAAGAGCAATAATATTAGGTAATACTATATATATTTTCAAAGTTTCCTAATACATCAGTCAAATAGATTCCTTTAGACTATTAACAAATGTGAGAAAAAAGCTAATATTTTCTACTCCTTTTTCTCTTTCTGATCTTCAGGTTGGAGAAGGTGGCAACAAAGCTTTTACAAATGCTTTTCTATTTTGAGTTGGGAATAATGACTCCATGTCCATACCCACAGTGTTCCGTCTAACTGCTTGTAATGCCACTGAGAAAATCACATAACCAACTACTTGTAGTAATAGTGACCCCTCCAACAAACTTAAATTATTCTTTCTCTAAAAAATTTCTTTGATCCCCTGTTTGGGAAGATCCCCTGGAGGAGGACATGGCAACCACTCCAATATTCTTGCTTGGAGAATCCCTATACACAGAGGAGCCTGGCAAGCCACAGTCCATAGGGTCGCGAAGAGTTGGACACAACTGAAGCGCCTGAGCATGAACCCAACATATCCTTTATCCATTCAGATTTCCACTTCTTTCTCAGTGCTCCTTGACCATACTTTACTTCATTGTGTACATAATCTCTTCTACCTTTCAGTCTACCCAAGAGGCACCAAAGCTCAGCAGGTGTAGGGACTGTGGTGTAATGAAAACCCACAGATTATGGACTAAAGCCAGTTTTAGTTCAGGTTAATAGTTCACTATTATTGCCTTTGCCATTGACAGTGAGTGCTCTGGGCAAGGTACTAATCTCTCTGATTTGCTTTTTACTTTTAAAATGGAGATGAGATCTAATGATTTTGGAACATCTAGCAACAATGCACTGAACAAATGCTACGGCTACTTTTACTAGTGTTATTATCACTACTCACCCAATAATCTCAATTATAAAAGATTTAAAATTCTTTAAAACCTACTAAGTTAAAATATCTCTGCATTATCTATATCCTTCTCTATATATACAATGAATATGTAGATATCCATAAACTGTATCTCTATAGAGATGAATACAGAGATAGAGATATTCTTTCTCTCTGTTCCTCTGTAATTTTTAAGTTGGTCAGTAAGTACACAGCACTCTGATGCTGTCCCTTCCTACTATATTCCAGGACAGTGATTCCTGGGGATTATTCTGTGAGATGTTAATATCATTTTTTTAAGTTCTAGTTTTAAAAAGCTTGGAAAATAAATTTTGATTGGATGGTTTTTATTTTTCAGTAAACTATTCAGAAATTTAATATGATTAAGGATTCGTGAATCTCCAGAAAAGGGACATATTATCAGCATTTCCTGAATTTACATGACCACATTATCTTTTTTCTCAAAGTATTTTGCAGCAAGCGTTCCAAAGATCATCCTTTGAGAAATTTTACTACCATCTTTTTGTCACCAATGGAATCATAAAACTGACCCAGAATTTTAGGCTGCATATACTTTACAGTTCTTGCTTTTTTACTCACCTTGCAAATCAGATGAGGAAACTTTTTTTTTTCTTTTAAATCTTCTTGAAACACTGTTGTGCAAGGTTTCACAATTTTGTTAATTCATGTCCTCTTACATTTTTTGTGTGTAAACAGAATTTCAAGTGAAGCAATTAGAAGCATAAAAGGAAGAAAGCCAAATTTTCAAATAAAACTTCTCCTCAGCTTCAAGTTTAAAAATAACTTGAATATCACAGGTTTGAATTAAGAGATTAAATTGCTAATAAAAAATTAAATGCAGAATTTAAAAAAATCACATGACAAAACTCATTTAACTGAATGCCCACTTATAATGAGGCCTTATATACAAATAACATTGATTAAATATTAATATGTATGTTTTTTCACTTCTCAAAAATGACAGTTTTAAAAGGCATAAGTAAATTAAATATATGCCAATATATTGAACAGTAATCAAGTTACTTGCAAAAGACTTTAAGATGCCAAAACACTGGAGGGTATTTGACTTTTTTTTTCTGAAAGATACTCAGGTGGAATACAAATAGCTGAACATAAATTTCAGGATAGTAGCTTCACTCTCTCGGGCTTTTTTAATCTTTCTATAAACATCACAATCTTTCTATCTGTGTCATAATAGATCCATCATTATGGGATGAGCCCATTCCCGTTCATGTTCATCTTAGGAATTATAATAAACACATAGATTTTCCAAAGACTTCTTTCATTCTTTTACAGAGAACTAAAATTTAGGAATCTTCAGAATATAAATTATGGATGAAATCAAAAACCAATAGAAGAGAGAGAAAGACATAAACGATTTGGAGGGATTTGCCTCTTACCTAACCATGCAATTGAAAGAAGAAATTGTGTCTTTTTGTTCTAGCATGATATGATCACCAGCTATAGAACTGTAACTTTCCATTATTTTAATAAATTTACAATATTCACTATTTCCTATCTTATACTGCATACTTTTATCATCTATATCCATTCAACATGAATGGAGTGCTAGCTAAACATGAGGAAGATAGATAGGTAGATATATATAGAGAGAGAGGCCTCAAATATGAATTCATTTTTCTATTCAGTTTCACTAACTATATTATTTAGAGTAAAAACCTCTATGGGGTAAGGACAGCAAGATAATAAACTGTAATTATGCAGCAACTTTCTCAGAAGACTTCAAAACATTTGTAATCTTTGCAATTTGTAGGCCCAGTCTTCAGGTGGCAATTTGAAGGTAAAACATAGATAATCTCAAGTCTCTGAGATGCCCAAATTTTGATGAGTGATTTGTCCATCAAATACCTGCCAATCAAAATGAATTCACCAATGTATTGTTCATTTATTTTAAATTACTGGCTATTTAAAAAATCTATTTTCATATCCTAGTTATTGGACATGAATGGGGCTATATTTAATATTTTAAAGAGCATGCAATATTCATTTGGAATCAAGCTTCTATCCTAAAAGATAATTCAAGCCAGTTGAATATATAGGAATATGGCCTTTTTATATCCCAAATGGTCAACAGTACAAATATCCTAATTGTCACTAAATGGAGGCCCAATTAAAACTTTGTTACTTAAAGTTAACAACTTCAGTCTAAGGATCTCAGAAGCTTCTAGCTGTTTCTGAATTCAACTGACACACAATCACATCACTGCAAGCTGAGAGATAATTGCCCAAGGTCACTCAAGAACAGCAGTAGGGAAAATCGAATCCAGGGGTTGTATGCTCTTATAAATATTTTCATCTCAAGAACACCAAAAAAATGCTTTGCAATATGCTGGTTCCTCAAGTCTATTTATTATTTCAATGTAATAAGCATTCACCTAGTAAGAACCCAAGAGCCCAAATGAAAATAAATGATACTTTTTAGTGAAAAATGGTTTGTTCCAGTCTTTGGGTTTAAAAATCAAGTAATCCCATCAAGAGATAAATACCAGCACTGCCCATGGAAGTCGACAGGTAATGGTAAATAGGAACAAATGGGAAGAAACAAGGAAAACAGCTTAGATTTGGGAGATTAATTTCCTTACATCAGTGATACATTTCATTTTTATCAGCTCCTTGACTGGCTAGCACAATTATATTAAATATTTCTTTTCAGTAGATTTTGGTACATTTGAATCACAGAGTCTCAAAGAGGAAGAAAAAATGAAAACAAATTCTGATAGGTTTTATTTCTAGGAATGAAAAATGACATTTTCCATTTCTATAGATATTATATAATCTTAGATGTAGCAATTGTTTGGTCATAGCATATCGCTTTCAGAGAAGTTACTTTCAAGCAGTAGGTTGGTCCCTGAGTCACGAAGATCCCTTGGAGAAGGGAATGGCTACCCACTTCAGTATTTTTGCATGGAGAATTCTATGAAAAGAGGAGCCTGGCAGGCTACAGTTCATGGAGTCACAAAGAGTTGGACACAACTAACTGACTTTCACTTTCACTTGGTCTCAAACTAAATACATCTTTAGAGAGACGTCTCTCAGATGAAACTGCAGCCTCTTATACGGAGTGAAGTAAGCTAGAAAAACACCAGTACAATATATTAACACATATATATGGAATTTAGAAAGATTGCAATGATGATCCTATATGCAAGACAGCAAAAGAGACACAGATATAAAGAAGAGACTTTTGGACTCTGTGGGAGAAGGTGAGGGTGGGATGATTTGAGAGAATAGCACTGAAACATGTATATTACCGTATGTGAAATAGGTCACCAGTCCATGTTCGATACATGAAACAGGGCACTCAAAGCCGGAGCACTGGGACAACCCTGAGGGATGGGATGGGGAGGGAGTTTTCAGCTTTAGCATCATTTCTTCCAAAGAAATCCCAGGGTTGATCTCCTTCAGAATGGACTGGTTGGATCTCCTTGCAGTCCAAGGGACTCTCAAGAGTCTTCTCCAACACCACAGTTCAAAAGCATCAATTCTTCGGCGATCAGCCTTCTTCACAGTCCAACTCTCACATCCATACATGACCACAGGAAAAACCATAGCCTTGACTAAACGGACCTTAGTCGGCAAAGTAATGTCTCTGCTTTTGAAAATGCTATCTAGGTTGGACATAACTTTTCTTCCAAGGAGTAAGCGTCTTCTAATTTCATGGCTGCAGTCACCATCAGCAGTGATTTTGGAGCCTAAAAAAATAAAGTCTGGCACTGTTTCCACTGTTTCCCCATCTATTTCCCAAGAAGTGATGGGACCAGATGCCATGATCTTCGTTTTAGCCTCCAATTAAAATAAATATTTTTTTTAAATAAAGAAACTTCTAGTAGACATCCTGAGGTTTCATTCAAGGTATTTCTAATTGTCGTTACAGTCATGTAGCTGAGGAAAAAGATGGACTGCATTTAAAGATATATGATCATCTAATGGAATCAAGATCAAGAAATAAGGCTGATCCTCATGAAGGCTTTGAACCAGGAACCAGAAATTAGTCATCAATTTAATATCTTCCTTCCTCCACTCATATAGCCTGTGTCTGCTCATACAGCCTGATTTTTTCTATGAAATAGCTCTTTCTCCATAAACTCCTCTTCCCCAACACTCTGCAAAATAAAAGCTGCCCAAACAGTCAGCAACAGTTCCAAAGGTTATACCATTTCCTAAATCTAGACTCATAGCTACAGCAGAAGCTAAATTCTCTTATCTGGTCTTGTTGAGTTATGTGAATTGAAAAATCAGAATGGTGACTTTTAAAAATAAATTTATACTTTATAAGCTGTATTCACAAATAAATCATATATTCATAATGCATGTATACTACAGCAATAGTGTATATACAGTATATATATGTACATATATACTGTTATATAATAATATATATTAATTGCTATATATGGTAAATAACATATTATATAGTAATATATAATACATATAAATTAGTATTATAAATATATATATTGGGTTGGCCAAAAAATTTTTTCAAGTTTTTCTATGTTATGAAAAAACAAACAAACTTTTTGGCCAACCCAGTATAATATATACTCAATCAGTAGAACTTTTTAATTTAAAATGGTTATATGTAAACCATGCACCAATTTTTGACGTATGTTCCTGAAGCTGCAGGGGAGGGGCGAGGCATGGCTTGCACTTCTACACCTAGGATGCTGGCTCATTCAACATTCCCTATAGGGAATGTTGAGGCAGAAAAGGGGACACAAGCAACATCTCATTTCCTAACTAGACAAAAGTGTGATCTGGTGTTAGGCTGGGTGTCACTGCTTCTCTGGCTAACCTGCTGGCAATCTTTGAAGGAGGATATAGGGGCCCTCGCCTATCATACAAATCTCTGACCGGGGAGCTCCTGTTTCATCTCTTCTTCCTTTCTCAGTCACCCACCTAGGCATCCCAACTCAAGATTTTCCCTGCTGGAGCCATTTCCCCTCACAGATGGATATCTTTAGTGCAGTTCTATCAAAATTGCTTGAGTCCAACCATCAACTACACAGCTAATCAAGTCACAGAAAGCTCACACACCCTTGGTCAACAGCTTGCATCTGGAAATTACATTCTGAGACTTTCAAGACTGGCTTATTAGAGACCTTCATCTTCTGCCTGGGGATCTTAGAACACTTGCTCTGGGATAAAACAGCTGCCATGTAAGTTCAATTTCTCTGAGAAAGTCTTGCTTTGAGGAAATCCACACTTGCTATCTAGAAAGGCACTCCAGGGGAAAGAAAGAAGCCTGATGAGTTTTAACCATTTCACTCCCATATGACATTTAAATGGAGAGGCTACAGTGGACATTCTAGGTCCAAGAGACACGGTATGGAAAAGAATTAAGGGATCAAATAAATGGCTAGTATTAATGCATTAGGAGAAGGCAATGGCACCCCACTCCAGTACTCGTGCCTGGAAAATCCCATGGATGGAGGAGCCTGGTGGACTGCCATCTATGGGGTCGACAGAGTTGGACACGACTGAAGCGACTTAGCAGCAATGCATTAGGCATATGGCCACACTGGAGGCACCCAGGCAGAAACCCAAGTTATCCTGGAGGAAAGACAAGTCATCACACTGTCCTCTGCCTAATCTACTGATCTACAAACTTGTGGGCATAATCAACAGTTTTAAGACATACTAGGGTTTCCCTGGTGGCTCAGAGGCTAAAGCATGTGCCTGCAATGTGGGAGATCTGGGTTCGATCCCTGGGTTGGGAAGATTCCCTGGAGAAGGAAATGGCAACCCACTCCAGTATTCTTGCCTGGTGAATCCCATGGAGGGAGGAGCCTGGTGGGCTACAGTCCACGGGGTCGCAAAGAGTTGGACACAACTGAGCAACTTCACTTCACTTCAGGAGCTGGACATGACCGAGCGACTTCACTTTCACTTTTCACTTTCATGCATTGGAGATGGAAATGGCAACCCACTCCAGTGTTCTTGCCTGGAGAATCCCAGGGACGGGGGAGTCTGATGGGCTGCCATCTGTGGGGTCGCACAGAGTCGGACATGACTGAAGCAACTTAGCAGCAACAGCAGCAGCAGTTGACATACTAAGTTTTAGGTTGTTTGGTACATAGCCAGAGATAACCAGAACAACTATATAACCATCATATTCAAACTTTTTCAGCCTTTTAAGATATATACATTTTTGTGGATAGGTGAAGTTCCTCCATTAGTATTTACTATGCAAGGCTATTTCTCTAAAAATAATCTTATTTCAGCTGAATTAGCATGAAGTGAAATGAAGCGCTCGGTCATGTCTGACTCTTTGCGACCCCATGGACTGTAGCCCATCAGACTCCTCTGTCCATGGAATTCTCCAGGCAAGAATACTGGAGCGAGCAGCCATTTCCTTCTCCATGGGATCTACCCAACCCAGGGACTGAACCCAGGCCTCCTGCATTGCAGGCAGATTCTTTCCTGTCTGAGATTATTTCTTTAAAAATAATTGATCTTATTTCAGCTTAATTAGCATAGGTTTTGCAATCATAACGCTTTAAATATATATGTATATAAAAATGTGTTTTAAAAATATATAGATTTTTGCCTTGTGATCTTGGGTAAGTAACATTAACTCCTTTCTATGTTTTCTTTAACACATTTTAAAAATTGAATAACAGCCATTTAATGGGACTCCACAGGAATTCAATAAAATAATATGCATAATATGTCTTTCACAGCTCCTGGCATATCATAGGTACTTATCAATTGGTGGCTCTTTGGAATGATAGAACATATTTTCATTTTCATTACTATTTTTCTTAAGAGCCAGATGTGCATAAATACCTAAAGGAGCTATTTCTGACACAGTCAAAGTAATTTTGCATTTAAAAGAGTAAGGTCTGTGGATGTATTTGGTTTTTGCATCTGTTTTTAGACCATTTGGAGTAAGCTCGAGAAATCCTGTCAATCATTCCCAAGTATGTCTGCTCGTTCTACCAGAAGGAAACCTCTCATCATTTTGAAGTTACCCCGTCTTTACTTGAAACATTTGTGAAAAAAGAACTTCACATATAGAAAGAGAAAGTAAACAAAGATAAATCATAGAAACTTAATCTGCCACAGATGCGATGAAAAGAGAAAAATTGTGTGGGAGGGGTAGAAAAAACTTGCAAGTATTTCAATCAAATTAACATCAAGCTCAAGTTAGACAAGACTGGGAAGATAATTACCTGCCTAGAAAAGCAATTAAATCAAGGTTTTGTATGTTTAAAAAAACAGCACATGCTGCTATCAGAAAGAAATAATAGAAATATTAACTGTGGCAATATAATATTTTAGGATTTACTTTCTTTTAAATATCTATAAATGTGAAAATATGAAATGTTTGGGGTAAAGCCATATATAGTCAAATATTCTAGAAGCAGTCCATCCTGACACAGGCATTCTGTTTGACTAGATTTTGACTGTATATTATGATTTGACCTGCCCATAATAAAATGGTCCTTTTGAAATAAGTGTTACCTTCCAACAGTTCCTTCTGCTTTTTCAGAAAAGCAGGATCTGTGAATCCTTCCTTGATAACTTTAGGCTCTTCATCTCTACTGATTATTCATTTTACTTGAGTCCTTCTTCAAGAGAGTGTCAAGGACTTTTATTTTTGTCAGAGAAATCATTAATTTGCATTTGAAAGATGGGAAGTTGGGAATAAAGTCTTCAACTAATTATAATCAGTGGCTACATCTCTATGCAGAAGGCTGTGCACAGTCACAAAGGAGCTAAGAGGACTAATGCATCTGTTTCATTCCTCTCTATGTTTTCATCAAAATTGTGGAAATTTTTATTAGTTTCTTCCGTATTTTATTTCTCATCATTTCTTAGCTTCGTTTTATATGCTTGGCTTTTCAATAGTCAGTATTTCTAATTCTCCCTTATAATTCATTGCTCTCTCCTTCCTCTGCTTTGACTTTGTTATTTTTCTTATTGTGTGAAAAACCATTGGATAAAAGATGAGTCCAACAAAGATGAAAAGTGAGCATATTTTATAATTTATATTTTAAAAGAAATTAAGAAAGATATATTCACTGAATATCTCTACAGAAATGACAGGCTCAGTCTAAGCAGCTAATGAGTATTTAAAATCACAATTAGCTTTCATATTTATTATACCTCTGAAAGAAAATTGTATTTCCTATGTAGTATTGTTCAAAGATAAAGCAACACATAGGAACTCTGTGAAACACTTGACAAAAATTTCAAAGGCAAGCCATATATAAATTTGTAAAAGAAGACTGAAAGACAGTATGAACATAAAATAACTGCAGTAACAAACAGAAGACATAAAATCTCCGGAAGAAGAGCTCCATAATGAAGACAATATAAAATACATGTGGTTGCCACAAAATAGGTTCAAATTTCAAAGGTCAAAAGACAGGAGAGGAAAATCCTTATAAGAGAAAACCAAAATAAATTAATATAAAGTAAAGTTTAATACAAGTAAGCAACTCATAACAAAACACCTTGAAAAATAAAATTCAACCAAATGTAATCAAATCATCTTGAACTCAACCCAGAACTTTATATTTTTTATTTTTATAACATATACAGAAGAATTCTGGATCATAGCAGAATTTAATTTTTGGTATTCTTAAAGACCAAAGAGTAGGTGCAGTAAGATCTTTTTAACTAAATGACAAAGATCAAAACACAACAAACTTCAAGTGAATTTCTGATTGTAAAAATAGGCATCACTTTAGGACTGATTTCATATAATAAATCATCCCTTTATTTGATGGATGGAAGGGGGAAGGTGAGGGTGGGACGAATCAAGAGAGAAGCACTGATACATATATACACTATCACAACACAATACTGTGTACAATATACATTATACACTATGTAAAACAGATAGCTAGTGGGAAGTTGCAATATAACACAGGGAGCTCAGCCCAGCACTCTGTGATGACCTAGAGGGATAGGATGTAGAAAGAGGAGTGAATATCTATCTATCTATATATATATATATATATGCATGCTAAGTCGTTTCCGACTCTTTACAACCCTATGAACTGCAGTCCACCATGCTCTTCTGTCCATGGGGATTCTCCAGGCAAGAATACTGGAGTGGGTTGCCATTCCTTTCTCCAATACGTATACTTATGGCTGATTCACCTTGTATGACAGAAACCAACACAACATTGTAAAGTAATTATCCTCCAATTAAAATTATCCTCCAATTAAAATTTAAAAATAAATCAACCACACACATGAAAATATATACATATATAAGTATGTATGTATATATATATGCATATATATATATGAGCATGCAGTTTCATCAGAAATAAGCTAAGACACTTTGGATCCAATATTCATCAATGCTAATAAAATATACACTAGCTGTATCTACTCTAGCAATATCCTAATACCATTTTACCAATATTTTCAGTGCCTTACCTCTGTGAATATCCAATTATTATAAAATAGATTCTAAACTTGCATTTTTTACAGTCTAATTATTATTAAATGAAATTAAAGAAAATATCTCAATCTTCCAGCTCCATAAAGAGTCCCACTAAAAACCTAAAAACATCCATAAGAAAGACAGCAACTGTAAGAGAAAACAAATATATTTTTTTTTATCTTTAGGATTAGACTGGCAAAGCCAACAGCCACTGAATGAAAGAACTATGGCACTAATAGATATTTCAACTATTTTCTTGAAAATGGCAATGAGATTAATAATAGGCTGCAATAACAATAATGAACCTTACTAACTTTTATCATGATGATGATGATGACTTACAAAATTACAAGAAAAAATATTGTGCAAGATTTTCTCTTCAATTATAAATGAAATATGTTCTCTTCCATACATACAACATTTTCAGACAAAACATGCAAGGTAGAAACTATTTCTTTTGTACAAAGTAACAGATCATTTCAACCGTGAAAATTAAACCATGGTTATCGTTTCTGTGAAGCATATACTAAAAGAAACATGTATACTTTCTCTTCCCATATCTGCATACTACTTCTTTAAGTAAGAGAGAAATCCATTCAGCCCCTGATACAGACAGAAATTAGCTCATCTCTGATAACACATTGAACCATCTTTAAATTCTGGCATTTTTGAAAATTAAATATGTTTAAGTCTTACCCTACAATTTGGGTTTATTTAAATAAATCCTTAAAATTGCTTACCTCATGTAATTACACTTGTTTAAAAATGGAAGCTCTCTATTTTCAATAAAACTTACGTCAACCATGTTATTCTAAATGTAATAACTTGGTACAACAGCAGGTGGTTTTAGAGCATTATCATTTCAAGCCACTATTAACAATATAGATAAAAGCTCCTGGATTCAGTAGCATAAGTTATTTTCTTCCAACAGAACCTGTATTATGCATGATTAAGTAGTCTTTAATATTATTAGATTTTGTGGAACATTACATATAGCCTACCCTCCTGATTGAACTCCAAAATAGAGAATGGATAATGAAGAAAGGAAACTGGTGTTAATAGTTTGTATAACTAATGAGAAATGTGTCACCTAATCTTTAGCCAATATTTGATCCATAATTTAAAATCTCTTCCTATTAAGGGAAATCATTTCATGTGATGAATTGTGTCTTTCCTTACGGTCACACAGAAATCTTCTTCCTCCATCCATCCCCAACCATTATCATATCTTTCAAATGGGACATAATGAAGCTTGTCTGCATTTCTCACATGTCAGAAGAGGGCCATCCAGTTTAAAAGAAAATGTTGGACCTAATGGTTCCTTCTTCCAAAAAAAACAGTCTCTAGGGTGTCACTTCTATGCCAGGCACTTCATTCTGAATGCTTATTTCTTCTAGACCTCAACTTAAAAGGGCATATAGACATTTTTTGACACACAGAGCTACCCAGAAGTCAGTGTGGTGTGTAGTCTCAGTGGACACGTGAGCTTCTTTTAGAAGGAGACTTGAAAGAGAGAAAAAAAGAAGTGGTGCAAAAGTAATTGAATCAGAAGTCAATAAAAACACACTCCAATTCTGTCCGTCTTTGTACGATCTTGATATGTAATCTCTACCTTACACTATCAGTGCTTCTATTTCCTCATCTGTTAAATTAATGAGTGCTGAGGATCACTCTCACCTTTGAAATTATACCATATTTCCTTTTAGTGACTTTTATGCCACCTTGTATATGACTCTATTAAGCCTATTCAATGAATATTTATTAATACATTTCCCACTAGTCTACATTTTCTCTTCTTTTGCTCACTATTTTGTCTGATGTCCTTATATTTGCTCCCCAAAGTACCATTTTTTACCATGTCTATACCAGAGGTCCTTAAAATTTATGATTTCAGAATGGGTGAGCACTCTTCCCTTTAAGGGACCCAGCTGATATTTGGCCTGCACCAATGGTTAGCATTCGAAAATGAAGATCATGGCATCCGATCCCATCACTTCGTGGCAAATAGATGGGGAAACAGTGGAAACAGTGGCTGACTTTATTTTTCTGGGCTCCAAAATCACTGCAGATGTTGATTAAAGTCATGAAATTAAAAGACGCTTACCTCCTTGGAAGGAAATTTATGACCAACCTAGATAGCATATTAAAAAGCAGAGACATTACTTTGCCAACAAAGGTCCATCTAGCCAAGGCTATGGTTTTTCCAGTGGTCATGTATGGATGTGAGAGTTGGACTATAAAGAAAGCTGAGTGACAAAGAATTGATGGTTTTGAACTGTGGTGTTGAAGAAGACTCAAGAGTCCCTTGGACTACAAGGAGATCCAACCAGTCCATCCTAAAGGAAATCAGTCCTGAATATTCATTGGAAGGACTGATGTTGAAGCTGAAACTCCAAAACTTTGGCCACCTGATGTGAAGAGCTGACTTATTTGAAAAGACGCTGATGCTGGGAAAGATTGAGGGCAGGAGGAGAAGGGGACAAAAGAGGATGAGATCGTTGGATGGCATCACCAACTCAATGGACATGGGTTTGGGTGGACTCCAGGAGTTGGTGATGGACAGGGAGGCCTGGAGTGCTGTGGTTCATGCGGTTACAGAGTTGGACATGACTGAGCAACTGTACTGAACTGAACTGAATCCTTAGCAGACAGAAATATGGACACAATTTTGCCAATTTTTTAAAAAAGAACCCAGAAATTCTGTTTTTCATATGAAATCTACTAATTTTAAAATCTTATCAAATAATTTTAAAAAACTGAACACCTTAATGGATCAAATAAGATACATCCTCGAAACAATTATATCCCCTAGACAATTCCCTTGAAATCTCTACAGTTTCTTTCCAGCTCATCTTGGTAGATGCCCAAGAACCAACTGTTTTCACTTTGCATTCTGAGAGGCATCAATATAAAAGTAATAGGCGATTTCAACTACTCAACTGTTGAGCAAATTGACAGTTCAACCTGAGTAGGTTCATTGTACATGTTGACATCTAAACAATTGAAATGCCTTTCCCATGGCATGATAGCCAACTGGAAACAAAATTGGAACAAGAATTCAAGTCTCAGTAAAATTTCTGACTTTTGTTTTTCTCCTTATTTTTCCAATATGTATGTCTTTGATAGAAAATTCCATGCTTTCAAATTGCAACCATAACTTTCTCATTTATGAAGATACTTTTCCTAGGATCACTCTGTACATTTTCGAATTTTGTTCTTCTATATACAATTTAATATGCAATATTAAATTATACAAAATTATAATCAAATACATAGTTTATACTGTATGCACTTAATATATATTAAATATATATATAAAAATAACATAAAAACAATATGAGTTTTTTTTAATATGAGGCTTTTAACAATGTGAGTTCTCCTTAAAAAAAATATTTATACACATAGGACCTTACCTCCATCACATTCTCCATTATGAACAACATCTTTCTTCCTCCTAAAATAACATGGTTTCTCTCTCGGGTACTATTTAAATTTCAGTGGAAGAAGGCTAATCCTGACAGCTCAGTGAAATCACTTGGTTAAGTCAAAACTGATCCATTCTTTTAGATGCCTTGTCATTTTTAACCAGTGGTTTGAATTTGATTTCTCAAATACAGACCACTGTGAGAAACATATGTAGCTGATAGATGTCAAAAAAATGGAGGAAAAAAGCATGGCAACAAAAGATGATCTTTATTTTTTTAAGAAGTATTGCAGCATTCAGTATTTTTTTTAAGCTATAGTTACTCAAACACTACAGGAAAAATGTATATGTGGGTCCTTTTTATAGTGTTGCTCAAAAAGAATGAAAATGAATAGTAGGAATTAAAATTCTTATCTCTAGGAACATTCAATCTACTTGAATTATTTGTCATCCCATTAAATCATATGAATGTTCTAAGACCTAGGAGACCCAGGAACTGTGTTCCCTTCTTCTGTTTCTCCTCTTGTGAAAGGAAGTGAAAATTGCTCAGTCGTGTCCGACTCTTTGCAACCCCATTGAGTATACAGTCCATGGAATTCACCAGGCCAGAATACTGGAGTGGGTAGCCTTTCCCTTCTCCAGGGGATCTTCCCAATCCAGGGATCGAACCCAGGTCTCCTGCACTGCAGGCAGATTCTTTACCAGCTGAACCGCAAGGGAAGCCCTTAGTTAAATGCTAAATCAGAGGATGAAAACTACAGGAATCTACAGGGTAAATCTAATCTGTACACATTTTGTATGAAATATACATCATATAAAACATATATCTACATATAATGTATGTATATATTTTATATATAAAATTATATTTAAACTACTTTTGCTATTATTTT
Source organism: Cephalophus harveyi (assembly GCA_006410635.1). Lineage (NCBI taxonomy): Eukaryota > Metazoa > Chordata > Mammalia > Artiodactyla > Bovidae > Cephalophus > Cephalophus harveyi. The sequence goes on along the minus strand of SJYT01002188.1, from coordinate 137,080 downwards.
TGCTGAGGTCATTGAAATTATTAAGTTGCCCACTTTGAAAAATCAAGGTTTTATATACACACTGGTTCTGACTTCTCATAAATAACTGGAAAATCTGGAAACAGCTAATCAACCTAAATCACTGTTGCCTTTAAATGGAATGTGTGAGTCCATTTCACCACAATACTCAGCTATTGGGCTTGTGCCTCCAACATTGAGCCCATTTAATAGCTGCCTTACATCCAAACCTCGGGGCCGCCTAGATGGCACTAGTGGTAAAGAACCGCCTGCTAATGCAGGAGATGAAGAGATGCAGGTTTGATCCCTGGGTTGAGAAGATCCCCTTGAGGAGGGCATGGCAACCCACTCAGTATTCTTTCCTAGAGAATCTCATAGACAGAGGAGCCTGGCGGGCTATAGTCCATAGGGTCACAAAGAGTCGGACACGACTAAGGCAACTCGCCATGCACCCAAACCTCATCACTTACTTTACTTACAGGATATTTGCAGGGATCTACAATTGTGAATTTTTGCTCAAACAAGTGTATGCTTTACCAAACAGACAATAATTAGGCAGTGTCCACACAACTCCAAAGCAACCAGTTATTTTAATTCAGAAAACTAAGATTTCACACCAAATTGAATACTTATTTTAAAATTTTTTTTCAATTTATTCATTCTAGGTGGTAACATTGGGAGGTCATTCTCCATGGATCTCTTATGTCTCTGTACTTCTTTCTTATAAGCAAGACACTAACTGATCTATCATTCTAATCATGTCAAAGACTTTTAGACAGTGAACATCTTTGAAAGACAGAGAAACCATCTTTATCTGTAAAGGACAGTAAAGTCCTATTGCCCGTTATGAAAGATGTGGGTGAATTCAGTTCAGAGTTTCTGTCTTGTAAAGAAAACCCACTGTGTGTGCATTCATGAAACTAGGACCATTTGAGGTTGCACTCTCTGACTTCTGCAAACGCCCATGAAACTATTGCAAGGTAACTTGCTACCCCGTAAATAGAGTAAAACATCAAGACACTTCTGACAAGTCACCCATTTACTAATTTTTATGAATGAACTGAACTTGGAATTGACTATGATATAAATCATGAAATACTATTTTAAATGTGTTCATTACTTTACTTTTATGTTCACATAAGGGAAAAAATTTACAAACCTCCTATCCAGATGTTCAGGATATTCTGGGCGAATTGTTTCTGACTAGGATACTGACACTATAGAGGGCATATGATTTCGTGACTATGCACACAGGCTTTCCGATCAGATAGACTAGATCTTAAATCATGGTTGTCCTGCCTATTAGCTGTGTGGACTTTGAACTGTTGCTTCTCTTTATTAAGCCTCAGCTTCTGCATCTATGAAATGGGGCAAACTTTTATGCTGTAATATTGTTGTAAGTATCTAATTCAGTATCTATGAAGTATAGCATAAATTTTCTTAAGAAGTTCATTCAGTGGGATAATCTGTTAAGAAATTATTTCTTGCTACTATAGCTTTAGCAGAAACAAAATAGATTGTGTAAACCACCTTTTTTTTCCTCTTCCCTCCAGTATACAGGAGGGTATTCAGGCCTCCATCCCCAAGTTTTAGGTTTTCCTTAATCTTCAAGGGTATTTTTAAAAAGTTGTTTTTAAAAAGCCAAGACGTCAAACCCTAACAGGCCTTTAAGTCTATGGTGATGGAATGTTCACTTGGGTAATCAAAGGTGAAAGAATAGAAGTTTCAGGTGTGTTGGATATAGTGGCATTTGATAATGTAAACAGAGGAGCTCTGAACCAGACCAAAAGCCATGTTCTTAAGGTAGCAGGCACAAGTTTGGGGTGAAAATGAAAACCACACTATCTAGTCTTGGCATCTCAGTAAAGGCCCTCAGACATATCTATCCTTCAGGTAGAGGTGCACCAAGAGACAGAGCCACCATTAAATGCCCACATGGGCCCAGGGAAAATAATAGTCCCAACCGTCAAATGTGGATTTAAAAACCAAGACTCTGTTCATATTCATGCACTGCACAAGAAGAAAAGAGATTCCCAGTGGAAATTGGCTGATATTGGAATTCAGGCCAATTTTGGAAGCCAACTTAGATTTAATATAATTTGGGGGAAAATGTAAACTTGCTATTTATTTTATGACGATCATCAGAGAGTAATTTAAATCTATTAAGCAAGTGGAAAATAGTATGTGCTCAATAAACTGGGGCTTTTACTAATAGAAATGTACTACTCAACATAAACCATTCTTTTTAAAAAAAATCTTAACTCTGTGACACCTGTTTTCTTCTCAAATACATTGAGTTGTAAGTATTCTAAGAGACCCTCAAGACCAACCTCTTATTCAATGTAGCAACTATCTGAATAGCTTCTCTAATAGATGGTTATGCACTTTCTGTTGTAATATGTCCACTGATAGGGACTTCACAGTTTTTAGTAAGTATTCTTTGTGAATTTTCATTTACTTACTTTTTTAAAAAGTAAAATAATTTTTATAAGGGAAGAACATAACACTCTCAGATAAAGATGATTTCATGATTATATTTTATCATAAAACATGCTGAATAACTGTATCTATAAAACAAAAAACAGGAACAATGAATTTTATTTAGTTGGTTCATTCAATGATTTGTATATTGAATCAAATGTGAAAGTATACCTGTTCTTATTTTTAATGTTACATATTTATATGTGAGTTTTTACATACACTGAACTCGGGATTCTGTCTAAATATAATGCTGAGTATAAAAAATTAAGAAAGTCTGAAGCATTATATAATAGAGTGGAATCTAATTGTATTTGACAGATTATCTTTGATGTATACTAATACAAATCTCATAACAGTTGAAGATAAATGATAATACAAGGGAAGACCTAAGAGTCCATCTAATTTTAAATTTATAAATTAACCCCCCAAAAGTCTTCTGTGACTTGAATCTAAGTCAAAGTGAATCTGGCACAAGATATACTCACCCCCAGGATAATATATGGACATGTGGAAAGAAAGTATTATGGAGTACAAAGTACACCTCCAATAGTAAGAGGAATCATGTTTAAAACTGATGGAAGCAGAAATCATTTGCACTACATTAACTTAATTCGCACAGGCTTTGCTGAAACCTTGAGAAGTCATCTTATTGGGGAAAAGCTAAAATTACAGGTGGTGTATTTTCTCTACAATGAACCTGAGTTATTAAAGGCACTAACTAATCTTATCAGCCACCTATTGTTAGCCAAATTGTGAAATCCATTATATTTTTCCCACATAAAATTTTCAAGCAATTCAACCAAATGAATTTATTTCAATTCAATGCATTTATTATCTCTTTTTACTGTTGCTGAGGCATTATGGGGAATGTAGAGATGAATAAGATGTGCCCTCCCATTTCTCTTTTTCTCATCTATAAGGAGTTTTAATCTAAAAGAAGGACTTTTGATAGGGATACAAAACACCTTCATTGGAAGTCATACTATGAAAAGGACCAATATCTGAGAAATTATGAGATGGTTTTCTCTAGAACAAAGCTTTGGTCTCATGCACCAATGTATTTTCTTCTCCAAGCCTAAGGCTCAATGAAGGATTTAAAACTGGAAAAAAGAAATATGGGCCAAAGTTGGCTATAAAATGCAAAACAGAGGCAAGCCCTCCAAGTGTGCCTGAGGGAGACTCATACAAAGCTTTTGACTGGGGTTTTGAAGAAAGAGGAAGATTTTGATAGGCAGTTGTTAAAGGAAAGGGTATTTAAGTAACAGTTCAGCACGAGTAAATTCATAAATATGGGAAAGAACAAAACGCAATTAAATGAAGAAGAGGAAGCATCTTTGACTCCAGAAGTTTAAGATTAGCTGGCAACGTACCTCTGGGAGGTATTACAAGGAGATTACGCCTAACAGAGGGCCAGGCAGTAAGCATATTCATTTTTCTTTTTCTTTTTTTGTCTGACCAACATTTGTTTACCTTAGTCTGATAACAGTGCTTTGTATGCCCAGGACTACCATTACTTCTCTATATTTGTTTAACATAATGTTCTGTTTTATTCTTCAAGTTCTATTGAGATATAATTGACATATAGTGCTGTATAAGTTTAAAGTACTGTATGTATGACTTACATACATCATGAAGTGATGACCACAATTAACTCAATGAACATCCATCATCTCAAATAGATATAAAAGAAAAAAGTATGTTTTTCCTTGTGATGAGAACTCTTAGAATTTACTCTCTCAATTTTCCTATATAACATACAGCAGTGTTAATTAATCATGTGTACATTATATCCTTAATAATTATCTCATAACTGAAAGTTCATACCTTTTGAATACCTTCATCCAATTCCCTCTCCTCCCAATTCTAATAATCACAAATTTGATATTTTTTTCTATGACTTTGTAAATTGGTTGGTTTTTAAAGTACAATTAACCTACAATATTATGTTAGTTCCTGGTGTACAATATTAGTGAGTCAATATTTCTATATATTACAAATGATCACCATGATAAGTCTAGTTACCATCTGTCACCATAAAAAGATATTACAGTATTATCGACTAAGCTCTCCACACTGTACATTTCATCCTGTAATTCATTTATTTTACAACTGAAAATTGGTACCTCTTAATTTCCCTCACCTATTTCACTATTCCCCTCACCAACCACCTCTCTGGGAACCATCTGTTTGTTTTCTGTATCTATGAGTCTGTTTCTGCTTTTTTGTTCATTTATTTAATTCAGTATAGTGCCCAAGTCATGAGACAATGAATTTTATACATGTATAAATATGTATTTACCAAGCAGATCGATATTTCTAGAACATCAGTTCAGTTCAGTTCAGTCGCTCAGTCGTGTCCGACTCTTTGCAACCCCATGAATTTGTTTCCCCATCTATTTCCCATGGAGTGATGGGACCGGATGCCATAATCTTCAGAGGTCCTCTTGTTTTATTAATACTCTTAAGAGTATTATGCTCACTTTATTAAATGTTAGTTTCATCCATTTTGAATATTTGCTCCTCACTTCAATCTATGTTTAAGTTTCATCCATGCTGTTGCACATAGTACTCCATTCTTTTCCATTGTTATATAGAACTCCATTGTATAAATACAGCATTATATAAATACAAGTGGTGTATTTTATAACTACTTATTTATCCATTTTACAGTTGGTGAGCATTTTGGTGGTTTTCAGTTTGGATAAATCAAGTTAAACATGAAGTTTTGTTATGACTCACATTTATATACAGAAAATGACTATATAGCTTAATTTACTTAAAGTCCTACTCTACACATATTTTTCTGGCTTAATTATTAATAGTGCCTTTCCCATTTTACTCTTAAAAAGTGATGTGGTTTGTATGATAAGTTACATAAAAGCCTATATAAATGTAAAATGATAGAGTTAAATATATATTATTTTCTGAAATGAAAGAGCAAAAATACCATCACTTACCACAGTAGTTAAATGGACCTAAAATATAAAAATAAATAGAAAAACTTCTAAGAATTCCATACACTGCACAGGGATCTTAACTTATCCCTTATTACCATGCAAAATGGCCAGTGATTTATTTTGGAATAAATTTAGAACTTCATTATATAGATTACTAAAAGTAATTTCTTAAGACACTATAAGAATCAGATCAATTCAGTTGCTCAGTCACTTCCAACTCTTTGCAACCCCATGAATCGCAGCATGCCAGGCCTCCCTGTCCATCACCAACTCCAGGAGTTCTCTCAGACTCGCGTCCATCGAGTCAGTGATTGCATCCAGCCATCTCATCCTCGGTCATCCCCTTCTCCTCATGCCCACAATCCCTCCCAGCATCAGAGTCTTTTCCAATGAGCCAACTCTTCGCACGAGGTGGCCAAAGTACTGGAGTTTCAGCTTCAGCATCATTCCTTCCAAAGAAATCCCAGGGCTAATCTCCTTCAGAATGGACTGGTTGGATCTCCTTGCAGTCCAAGGGACTCTCAAGAGTCTTCTCCAACACCACAGTTCAAAAGCATCAATTCTTCGGTGATCAGCCTTCTTCACAGTCCAACTCTCACATCCATACATGACCACAGAAAAAACCATAGCCTTAACTAGACGGACCTTTGTTGGCAAAGTAATGTCTCTGCTTTTCAATATGCTCTCTAGGTTAATAGAATATAAATATAAATTACATCAAGAGCTACAGAACTTCTTATCCAAAAATATTTTTGAGGAGTCCTGAACTCCAGTACTTTGGCCACCTCATGCGAAGAGTTGACTCATTGGAAAAGACTCTGATGCTGGGAGGGATTGGGGGCAGGAGGAGAAGGGGACGATCGAGGATGAGATGGCTGGATGGCATCACTGACTCGACGGATGTGAGTCTGAGTGAACTACGAGAGATAGTAATGAACAGGGAGGCCTGGCGTGCTGCAATTCATGGGGTCTCAAAGAGTCGGACACGACTGAGCAACTGAACTGAACTGATGGGAAAATTACATATTTAATTTTTTCGGTGGCTTTCATTTCACATATATAATCCCCAAACACATGAGAACAGACCTGCAACACAACATTTCAATGAAATCATTATTAACATCTACATGTTTACTTTTTCACCCTTATATAGTTCTAGTCATTTTGAAACATCTCAAAACTGGACTTGATTTGGCCATTTTCCTTTTATCCAGTGCATTTATTATTGATGCTATTTTAAATTATTGACTGTGCTTTTTATTTGGTATTCCCAAGACTTTTAAATAAAAGGATTTTCCCCTAAGTAACTCACATTTAACTCCATCTCCATCTCTCCTCTAAATATGAATTTAATCAGTTATTTCTACATACATTATACATTTCTTTCATCACCAATGAACTGTGCATTGAAATACCTGTTTTTAATTTCTTCTGAATATATTATATATCCTGTACCTCAAGCTTAAGTGCTGATGATTTCTACTGTTATAGAAGAGTGTCATGGATATAATTTGTTACCATTAATATCATGTTACTAAGGATTACTTTTCAATCAGTTTGTGAAATTTAGCCTATATACACTAGAAGGCATGAAAAATTGGCAAATGATAAAAGCTTGATGGTCTGACTTAACAAGGTGTTAGTATGCATTCATAGCAAAGGTATTAAATGAATTTAGTGTCTCAAAGGAGTATTCAAAAGAGGCCATAGATAAAAAGAGGAAGGATAGCTAGACATAAAATTATGAACAATATCTTAATTGTCTTCTGATGAAAGAAAAAAGAACAGGGAAATTTCTTTTAACCAAACAAAGGAGAGGAAAAGGAGATTTTCTAATTTAAGTAACACATTATTACAAAAGTCACTACATGAACTTATAAATAAGTCCAGCAGGAAGATGGGTAACAAGATTTGCAAAAATACCAACAAAGTAAAACTTTGATCTTTGCTTATTAAGGCAATTTTCTCCTGAAAACATATATATCCCACAGGAAGAATTTACCTTTAGCATAGAATGACATAATATTTATAGATAAACATAAACACTATCCTATAGTACCTGTTTAAATATTAAAAATTCATTTTGAGATCATTATTAATTCTCTATTTTTGTTATTGCTGCTACACTTTTCTTTCTTGCAGCAAAAAATTAACCTTGTGACATCTCAAACTTCAAAGAATCCAAACAAACAACTTGGTCAATGATAGATCTCAGTGCATTTTAAGATAGTTTTTCCTTCCTGGTAGGCTTTCACTAAAGATGCTATGTGCCTACATTTTGAACTTCAAATGCCATTTTTTCCAACACCTTTTAAGTTAATCCAATCAGTCAAGCTTCCAACAACAAATCTTGCAAATGAATTTTAACTTGCATATTCTCTCCAGGAAATTTTCATACAACCCTGATCAAAATGCTGAGATTTTATAGGGCAAACTTGGAGTCTTTCACTAAATGTAAATTTGTAGATTCCATTGCTGCTTAACTTCAACAACCAATAATATTTCTTGACTTGTTCATGGCTATTAAAAAATACTACAAAATTTTAAGGTGTTTATTTCATTGGGAATTTTCTGACATAAAGTAACTAAACCAAACTCTACCTCTCCTGAGAGCTTGAAAACACCATAGATAGTCTTCATGTATGAATCTTTGTCCTCAGTTATTTAAATATGTGTTTGGGCATTTCACAGTGCCCCATCTCATACCCTCTTTGGGAGACTCCAGTCATTCCTGATCTCATTAACTGATCCTATTCATTGGAATCTTCTGACCAATCTGGACTTTTTTCCAAGGAGAATAGATTTTCTTTCTTTGAAAACTGTATCAGGAATACTTCCCTCTAAATTTATACAGTGTTTGTAGGAAAGTACATATTCAATAATAAATAGCATTATAACTATGGTAAATTGAACCCTTATAAAGTATTTATTGAAATACAAAACAGTACAGGGACTTTGGAAAACAACCTGGCAGTTTTTTCAAAAAGTTGAATGTAAAGTTACCATATGCTCCAGCAATTCCACTCCAAGGTATAAATCAAGAGAGATAAAAAACATGCATCCATAAAAAAACTTGTACATGAGTGTATTATTCATAATACTCATATATACTACTCCCCATAAGTAGAAACAACCAAAATGTCCATCAACTGAGGATAAATAAAATGTGGTGTGTGTGTATATATATATATACAATGGAATATTATTAGGCCATAAAATGAATGAAGTGCTGATACATGCTACAACTGGGATGAAACTTACACACTAAGTGAAAGAAGCCTGTTACACAAGATCGCATATGATTCCCTTCTGTGAAATGTCCAGACAGGCACAATTACAGAAGTAGAAGGATTAGCAGTTGCCCAGGAAGGAGAAGAATCCAAGAATAAAGAATGACTGCTAATTGAAACACAGCTACTTTTTGAAGTGATGAAAGTGTTTTAAAACCTGACAGTAGTGAAGGCTGTACAAGTCTATGAATATAAGTTGAACTTCATAATTTAAAATGAGTAAACTGTATGATAAATGTATCCTATCTCAAATTAACTGGTTATAATTTTTAAAAGAGTGTAACACAGCATGAGATACATACATGCATGTATCTCCTATATACCAACAATAACCAGACTGAATATTTTTAGTTATTGAACTAACATTAATTGATTCTTTGCAGAATTATTTGCAGAAATAAAAAATATTCTTTGCAGTTGAAGATGGAAAAGCTCTATGCAGTCAGCAAAAACAAGATCAGGAGCTGACTATGGCTCAGATCATGAACTCCTCATTGCCAAATTTAGACTTAAATCGAATAAAGTAGGGAAAACCACTAGACCATTCAGGTATAACCTAAATCAAACCCCTTAAAATTATACAATGGAAGTGACAAATACATTCAAGGGATTAGATATGATAGACAGAGTGCCTGAAGAACTATGGACAGAGGTTCATGACACTGGACAGCAGGCAGTGATCAAAACCATCCTCAAGAAAAAGAAATGCAAAAATGCAAAATGGTTGTCTGAGAAGGCCTTACAAATAGCTGAGAAAAGAAGAGAAGCAAAAGGCAAAGGAGAAAAGGAAAAGATATATCCACCTGAATACAGAGTTCCAAAGAATAGCAAGGAGAGATAAGAAAGCCTTTCTCAGTGATCAGTGCAAAGAAATAAGAAAAACAATAGAATGGGAAAGACTAGAAATCTCTTCAATAAAATTAGAGCTATCAAGGGAACATTTCATGCAAAGATGGGCACAATAAAGGACAGAAACAGTATGGACCTAACAGAAGTAGAAGATATTAAGAAGAGGTGGCAAGAACACACAGAACTATACAAAAAAGATCTTAATGACCCAGATAACCACAATGGTGTGATCACTCACCTAGAGCCAGACATCCTGGAGTGTGAAGTCAAGTGGGCCTTGCTGCTGCTAAGTCTCTTCAGTCGTGTCCAACTCTGTGCAACCCCATAGACGGCAGCCCACCAGGCTCCCCTGTCCCTGGGATTCTCCAGGCAAGAACACTGGAGTGGGTTGCCATTTCCTTCTCTAATGCATGAAAGTGAAAAGTGAAAGTGAAGTCACTCAGTCATGTCAGACTCTTCATGACCCCATGGACCACAGCCTACCAGGCTCCTCCATCCATGGGATTCTCCAGGCAAGAGTACTAGAGTAGGTTGCCATTGCCTTCTCCCAAGTGGGCCTTAGGAACCATCAATATGAACAAAGCTAGTAGAGGTGATGAATTTCCAGTTGACCTATAGCAAATTCTAAAAGATGATGCTGTGAAAGTGCTGCACTCAATTTGCCACCAAATTTGGAAAACTCAGCTGTGGCCACAGGACTGGAAAAGGTCAGTTTTCATTCCAATCCCAAAGAGAGGCAATGCCAAAGAAGGTTCAAACTACCATACAATTGTACTCATCTCACGTGCTAGCAATTAATGCTCAAAATTCTTCAAACTAGGTTTCATCAGTATGTGAACTGAGAACTTCCAGATATTCAAGCTGGATTTAGAAAGAGCAGAAGAATCAGAGTTCAAATTGCCAACATCTGTTGCATCACAGAAAAATCAAGAGAATTCCAGAAAAACATCTACTTCTGCTTTTGACTACACCAAAGCCTTTGACTACGTCGATCACAAAAAACAGCGGGAAATTCTTAAAGAAATGGGAATACCAGACCACCTTACCTTCCTCCTGACAAATACATATGCAGGTCAAGAAGCAACAGTTAGAACTGGATATGGAACAACTGACTGGTTCCACTCCTTGGGAAAGGAGTACATCAAGGCTGCATATTGTCACCCTGCTTATTTAAGTTATATGCAGAGTATATTATGTGAAGTGCTGGGCTGGATGAAACACAAGCTGGAATCAAGGTGGATTCTCCCTGGAATCAAGGGAGAAATATCAATAATCTCAGATATGGAAATGACATCTCCCTTGTGGCAGAAAGCAAAGAAGAACTAAAGAGCCTTTTGATGAAAGTGAAAGATGAGAATGAAAAAGCTGGCTTAAAACTCAGCATTCACAAAACTGAGATCATGGCATAAAGTTCCATCACTTCATGGCAAATAGATGGGGAAACAATGGAAATAGTGACAGACTTTGTTTTTAGTGCTCCAAAATCACTGCAGATGGTGACTACAGCCATGAAATTAAAAGATACTTGCTCCCTGGAAGAAAATCTATGACCACCCTAGAAAGCACATTAAAAAGCATACATTACTTTGTCGACAAAGGTCCTTCTAGTCAAAGCCATGGTTTTTCCAGTAGTCATGTAAGGATGTGAGAGTTGGACCATAAAGAAAGCCAAGCGCCAAAGAATTGATGATTTTGAACTGTGGTGTTGGAGAAGACTCTTGAGAGTCCCTTGGACTGCAAGGAAGTCCAACCAGTCCATCCTAAAGGAGATCAGTCCTGGGTGTTCATTGGAAGGATTGATGCTGAAGCTGAAACTCCAATACTTTGGCCACCTGATGTGAAGAACTGACTCACTGGAAAAGATCCTGATGTTGAGAAAAATTGAAAGCAGGAGAAGGGGGTGGCAGAGGATAAAATGGTTGGATGGCATCACCATCTTGATGAACATGAGTTTGAGCAGGCTCTGGAAGTTGGTAATGGACAGGGAAGCTTGGCAGGCTACGGTCCATAGGGTCGTAAAGAGTCAGACATGACTGAGTGACTGAACTGAATATTGATTGAGCTCCTCACAAAGAAGAACATATTGAACACTCTAAAAAATTACAGAAACTGTAAGGAAACAGTAAGCTTTTTTAAAAAATGAGGTAAATAAATTCTAGCAAATCTAATGAAAAGAAAAGAAATACATGGGTTTCAGGTCAAATCTTGGCTCTATTGATTTATTACCAGAGTAACCTTAAACTAGACATTTAAGCTCCCTCAACCCAGCTAGTCCCCTCTGCACAGGAAAAGCATTGTGACTCTATTAATGTGTCTTCTAGTTTAGAATTTTAGATTGTTTTTAATGTTTTGACAATTATTTCTTTTAAATTAAAAAGTGAAACATGAAAAATGTTTAGAAATTAAATGTAGCTCATTTCATTAAGGGCTTCCCTGGTGGCTCAGAGGTTAAAGCGTCTGCTTCCAATACGGGAGATCCGGGTTCGATCCCTGGGTCGGGAAGATCCCCTGGAGAACGAAATGGCAATGCACTCCAGTATTCTTGCCTGGAGAATCCCATGGGCAGAGGAGCCTAGTAGGTTACAGTCCATGGGGTCGCAAAGAGTCGGACAAGACTGAGCGACTTCACCTTCACATTTCATTAAACTGCATGTATTTTTAAAGATAGAAAGATTACATAACCATATTTGCCATACCTGTCCACATTACAGTGGGGAAAAAATGAATGCCTAGAGTAGAACAAGACACAGTATTAAATTCATGAGTTTCATTTCTAATTTGGGGCCTATTACCAGTGTCTTAAGGTATTTTAGTTCTATCCTGATCAATAACAAGTACGTAAAATTTGTCTATCCCAAAGAGTGTTTGAAATCAACAATTCTCATACTTTTTGTCAAGCAGCTTCATTTTCAAATCACAAAGCAAAAGCCAACAGAACCATCATTCCTTAAACTGCAGAGAGAGGGGCCTCAAAGCACTGTCTGCCTTCCTTTCCTTTGCCTTGTGACTCTGGCAAGTCACTTAGTAACTAGTGTCAGTTTCAGAGCAGACGCTACTCATTATCTGTTCTCTCCTTGTCTTTAGCTATCAAGGGCAATTAGTTTGGGGCATCAATGTGCTTTCCCTAAGCTATCCATAAGTTAGCTTTCCCATCAATTACCTTTCCCTAAGTTAGCTTTAGTCACTGAGAAGTAAAAAGGAGTTCCTGAGAGGAGCTTCCATGAAGTCTTTCAAATAGAGCCAGGGTCAGCTGGCATTTCATTCTGGACCTTTGTTCTTCATGGTTCCCCTCTACGTGTGTGCACACTTACTCGCTCAGTTGGGCCTGACTCTTTGCGACCCCGTAGACTGTAGTCCTCCAGAGTCCTCTATACATGGGATTTTTCAGGAAAGAATACTGGAGTGCGTTGCCATTTCCTTCTCCAGGGGATCTTCCCAACCCAGGGATCAAACCTGCGTCCCCTGTGTCTCCGGCACTGCAGGAGAATTCTTTGTCCACTGATCCATCGGGGATCTAAAACGTAGACATCACACCTGGAGGAGCAGAAGCCCTGCTTCTGCTGGATGATGAAGCACATCACACACCATGGATGGGATGGCAAAGTAGGAAGATCAGGGCTTTCTTACCGCACCATGTAGTAAAAGCTTCTGCCCTGGACACTATGCTTTTTTGCTGTTGTTGTTTAATTGCTCAGTTGTGTCTGACTCTTTTGCAGCCTCATGAACTGTAGTCCACCAGGCTCCTTCTCCCCAACTCATTTGCTTGAACTTCTGTTTTTTAAATTTTCATGGTTTATAGCAGAGTACATCCTGTGTGCTGTGTGCTAAGTCACTTCAGTCGTGTCCGACTCGTGCAATCCCATGAACTGCAACCTGCCAGGCTTCTCTGTCCATGGGCTTCTCCAGGCAAGAATACTGGAGTGGGTTGTCATTTTCTCCTCCAGGGGATCTTCCAGACCCAGGGATTGAACCCCGCCCTGTGTCTCCTAGGTCGCTTGCATTGGAAGACGGGTTCTTTACCACTAGCGCCACCTGGGAAGCCTAGTGTACATCCTAATACACTTTGTTTTTCTGATACTATCTGAAAGGAACAATTGTACCAATCCCTGTGATTACTGATTAGCACAAGGCTTAGCTCATGGTATCAGAAAATATTTACTGCTAATGCTATTAGCAAGGTTTCATCATAAACCTTAATGGACAGACATCTCTAAGATGCAGAACGTCGTCTGGGGCAAGATGTGAGTGGGAGAGAGAGACATGGGTAGGAAATCAAATACAAACGTATACATTTAAAAATTGGATTTATTTGTAGTTACACCTTCATTCAGCTAGGGAAGGTTTCTATATTATATACTTTGGAGCTATAGCATCTTCCCATAGTCTAAAAGAGGTCAATAAGTAATTGATAAATTTTCTGTCACTGTGGGCAATTAATAGGAGTTACACAGCATCGGTTACATCAATTTTCCTGCATCTGAGGAGCAAAAAATTGATTTCACAAACTTACTGGTGCATATTGATTCAACGCCTATCCCTAGGCCATTTCTATTTAACGCTTTTGTGCAGTCATTGAAAAAAGTCTCAGGACTGTCAAATAAAATCTAGCTCTGTGGAGTTTTTATCTATTACTCTGCTTTGCAAGTATTTTTGTATCAGTAATGCACTTTCAAGCTGAGGCATGTGGATAGTTTCTCTCTTAAAATATTTTCATATCTGGAAAATAAGAATAGGAAACAGCTAAAAATTATTCATTTATGTCTGAAATCTCAGATGACACATTCACAAAGGTATTAGAGTCTGTGTTTCTTTGAAAAAGAATAGGATTTGTGTTTTAAGCTTCTCTCCTGGGTTTCAATAAGCAGTTTGAGATAAAGGAATACAAATATATTTCCAACACTTTATTTTTCAGGGGGCCCTCTGCCCTCATTGTCCCAAAGAGGCCTGGGGTCACATTCAAAGAGGAGGGAGACATCCAAAAATATATCTGAATATATATTATATTCAGTAGTAATAGACCTTAAAAGCAATTCTAAAAATTTCTTTATTCAGTGAATGTGGAGGAAGTGTCCATTCTGTGTCAGGCACTTTCTGGGTCTTGGGGAGGATACTGTGAGCAAGACAGACAAGACTCTTGTTCTCATACAGCTTCTATTCAAGACAAGAATAGATGGGTGGAGAGAAGAAAGATAGGAAAAAATAATCAAACAGCATAATTTAAAGTAGTGTTAATGCTGTGAAAAGCGGTGATGGTGCCAAGCAATGGGATGAAACAGTAAGTGGTATAGAGTAGGAATAAGCTATTTAGATATGGCTGTCAAGTCTTTTTGAGAGGAGGCAACATGTGAGTTAAAACCTGAATGATAAGGAAGAAGATGTACAAAAGTCAGGTAAAGGATATTCTAGAAAGAAAGAATAAGTTATGCAAAAGCCCAAAGGCAGGAAAAAGGTGCGAGTTCTTCAAGGAGCATACAGAAGAGCAAGTGGCCAGAGGCTGCAAAGAGTGAACAGGGTAAAATGAGAGCATAAAAATCTTCATTCTAACATTTATGTGACATTAGGAGTCACTAGAGGGTACCTGGAGAAGGCGATGGCACCCCACTCCAGTACTCTTGCCTGGAAAATCCCATGGACGGAGGAGCCCTAGGCTGCAGTCCACGGGGTCGCTAAGAGTCGGACACGACTGAGTGACTTCACTTTCACTTTTCACTTTCATGCATTGGAGAAGGAAATGGCAACCCCCTCCAGTGTTCTTGCCTGGAGAATCCCAGGGACGGGGGAGCCTGGGGGGCTGCCATCTATGTGGTCCCACAGAGTCGGACACGACTGAAGTGACTTAGCAGCAGCAACAGAGGATACCTGGCATGGGAGTTACTGGCCAGACTCATATTTTGTTTATCCAATCCGAGTGTCCCTAATTAAATCGACTTTTTCATTAATCTTGTCTTTCAATCACTTCCTGCCCCCCTAATGTGAGGATGAAGCAAGAACCTTTATCCTTATTCTTGGGCTTTTTGCTTCCCTGGTGGTTCAAACAGTAAAGAATCATCTGCCTGCAATGTAGGAGACCTGAGTTCGATCCCTGGGTTAGGAAGATCCCCTAGAGAAAGGAATGGAAACTCACTCCAGTATTCCTGCCCAGAGAATTTCATTGATCGAGGGCTACAGTACATGGGGCCTCAAAGAATCAGACAGGACTGAGTGACTTTCACTTTCACTTGGGCTTTTCATCCTCCAGTCTCATGAGAAAACAAAGTTCTATTGTTTAATCTACCCAGTCTACAGTATTTTGTTATAAAACTCCAAGGTATTTGGATCTGAGCTTTCCAAAAGTGACCTACATAGAGACAGAGAATAGCTTGAGAATGAAGCATTAACCCCTACGACACATGTCAAAATCACAGTGACTTCCAACTCAATGCTTATCAAAACTATTACCTTCAATTTGATAGATGATAAGAAATTGTTTTCCAAACTTTGCTCTAGGATAGAAAATCTACATTTATACAATACCCCTTGACTAAATCACAGCAGCATCCTCCTGAAGTCAGTTATCCTCTTGATGATGAGGCAAACATACAAACATATGGCTGCATTCAATAAAGTAGCAGTCAAGCTACATATATTTCATTTTATAACGGCTAAATGTATAGAGTGGTATTTATTTTCTAATTGAAATTTACTGTCATTTCTTCCTGAAATATTCTTCCTGAAGATGTGAAAGTATGTTATGTTTCAGCAAATGTAACTTTATTCTTCTTAATTAATAACACAATTGTGGTTTCTCATTTTGATGTATTATAAGAATCTTGGCAGTTGGAAGAGTTTGTAACGTGTGTTTTGTTGTGTTGCTTAATACCTTATTAGGAAAAATTGTTTTGCCTCCAAGTTAGTTCTGTTTGCTATATTACAATGAGACTGTAAGTTACTTTGACATGGAAATAGAAAAAGGAAGTCTATACTTATAAATATAAATAAGAGTTCATACAAAAGAGAAAATGTAAAATTATTCCATAACCTACATGATGATTGAGAATACTGATCAGCCTAAGCGTAAAAATGCAAACACAAGGCTATTTTCTTTTTCTTCTGATATCTTTATGAACATAATCAAGACTTTGATACAGCCCTTACTAGTCAATATTATAAACACTGTTAATGTTTATGAATACATATGACTCATTTCCACTTTTTAGCATTTACATGCCCCTAAAAATAATTGCCCTCTAGTTCTGCTCAACTTAAATAATAAGAACCTACCAGAACTGATTCTCCTCTATAAGAATAACAAAATTAGCTTATTTCATGGTTATGTGTGATTATTCTCATGTGAAATATTCAAAAAATTGAGTGTAATATGCAACTATCATCTTCAGTGTGCAGTCTAAGAAGAAAAAGAAGGTGGGGTGGACAGCAAAATGTTGTTCAAGATGGATATTTATTGTTAAACTGAAGTAGCAAATTAAGCAAGGGATTTTGAGGCAAAGGGAAACAAAACATACTGCTGTCCTGATGCATGGTTATAGTATTAAAGCTAATCAATTTTGTTTGGTGAGTGTTCTTGTGCTAAACCTGTAGTGAAAGTGAAAGTCACTCAGTTGTGTCCTACTCTTTGCGACCCCATGGACCATACAGTCCATGGAATTCTCCAGGCCAGAATACTAGAGTGGATAACCTTTCCCTTCTCCAGGGGATCTTCCCAACCCAAGGATCAAACCCAGGTCTCCCACATTGTGGGCAGATTCTTTACCAGCTGAGCCACAGGGAAGCCCAAGAATACTGGAGTGGGTAGCCTATCCCTTCTCCAGAGGATCTTCCCAACCCAGGAATCAAACCAGGGTCTCCTGTATTGCAGGCGGATTCTTTACCAGCTAAGCTATCAGGGAAGACCTAGAGTACATTAATTAATCTTCTTTACCCTTGAGAAAGAATCCTTAGTTTCTCTTCTTTTCTCTCAAAAGAAAGAGAAAGAGAAGGGGTAGAGGAAAAGAGAAAGGAAAGAAAAGAATCAAAGAAAGAGGGAGGGAGGGAGAGAGGAACGATAAAAGGGAGGGACAGAGGAAGGGAAGGGAAGGGAAAGAAAGTGAGAGAAAGAAAGGGATGGGGAGAAAGGACAGGAAGACAAAAAAGGAAAGGAGAAAACAAAGGAAAAAATGAGAGATCTGGGAAGAACAGCTCAGACATAGATCGAAAAGAACTAGGTAGGTTTTAGGTTGCTTTAGGAACAAGAAAAAAAGGTATGGAAACTATGAAGTTAGAGTGTACTGAAACACTCCCTTTCAGTAATGACCAACATACCACAGGGCTTGTCAAATTTCTCAATCCCCTGGAAGCAATGATTACATTGGCCACAATCAGATGAGTGCCCTACGGGGGCCAATCTGCTTGGGGTGCTGATAAACCAAGTCTGCACACAAAGCTTCAAGAAGTCTGGAGAGCAAAATAAGATCTGGCCTGCTTACCCAGAGTAGCTTTTGGATATCTTGCATTGCTGCACAATATGCCACTCTTTAAAGATAAAGAAATAACACCCGCCAGCAATCACCTTTCATCAGTCATTCCGGTCTCAGTAGAAATGAGGTTCAAGTTGCCAGGGCCTGGTGTGAATGTTCCTTTGTAAACATACCTGGGCTTCATGCTGCTTTGTTATGTGGCTACTTACATAATTTATAGCCTCAGCACTTGGGCCAGGATTATAGGAAATCTATGCCCACTGTCTGCATTTGTTCTTTCATTTGCCTGAGCATGTACTTTAAAGAGATTATCTTGCTAATTCTGGTTTCCCTTTTCCTTAAATTGCTTTTGAGTATGTGGGTAAAAATATTATAAACTATGTAAAATATTGTAAAACTATTTTTTTCAAAATATAATGTGTGCAAAATAAAAAAAATATTTTATTCCCATCTTGGTTCTTTGTACCTTAATCATCTTGCCTGAGTCCCAAAGTAGGCAAAAAGAAATTTCACTTATAACGTTGTATGTTGTTTCATTTAACCACAGGCTGATTACTGATCTTTATAATACAAGCCCCCTTAGCGAACAATATGTGTTTAAAAATAAAATAGGGGATCACAGTGTTCCTAACATCCCATGTGTATTTCTCAAATAATCTGTTCTCTCTTAAAAGTACTCATTGCCAAATCACTAAGAATTAGAGGGAAAACTCCAAAATGTATACATGAAGGTGGTAGGTTTAAAACTGAGGTATTGCTAGTATATATTTTGTTTGGACTGCTAAAACAAATCATAATATAGTGAGTGGTTTAACAAACATTTGTTTCTCAAAACTCTGGAGGTTGGAAGTTTAAGATCATCATGTCAGTACAGTTGGGTTCTTGAGAAGAGACCTCTACTGGGTTTACAGATGGTGGTCTTCTTGCTGTATCATCACACAGCAAAAAAAAAAAAAAAAAGCAAAAGAGCTACCTAGCTCTCTGGCCTCCTCTTATAAGAGTACTAACCTCATTCATTGGAGAAGGCAATGGCACCCCACTCCAGTACTCTTGCCTGGAAAATCCCATGGATGGAGGAGCCTGGTGGGCTGCAGTCCATGGGGTCGCAAAGAGTCGGACACGACTGAGCGACTTCACTTTCACTTTTCACTTTCATGCATTGGAGAAGGAAATGGCAACCCACTCCAGAGTTCTTGCCTGGAGAATCCCAGGGACGGGGGAGCCTGGTGGGCTGCCATCTATGGGGTCACACAGAGTCAGACACGACTGAAGCAACTCAGCAGCAGCAACCTCATTCATGAGGGCTCCACCCTCATGACCTATTACCTCCCAAAGGTCCTACCTCCTAATAACATCACATTGGAGTTAAGGTTTCAACATATGAATTTTGGCCACACATTCTTTAGATAAATTGACACCTTTAATCTAAGTGCACCAAGGAAAAAAGGCTAAACTATGAGATATCTTTGACACTTTTCATCTACCACAAAAATCATACTCAGTGGTTTTTTATGGGCTCTACTACTCCCACCTTAATGAAAATGTTATGCTATTTATTATTGCTCTAATTGCATTTAAAAAAAAAAAAAAACCAAAACACTGAAAACTGTGAATGAGAGTACCTCTATTGGCAGAACTCCTGGTATTTGTGAGATGATAGTAGAAAAGATTCAGTTTTAATCAGTAAAAACACCATACCTTCTCAACTGGAAGTATATAATTTTAACATCCATTTACTCCAGCAGCAAAGACAAGGCTGAGTAAAATGATCAAAATGTACCAATACATTTTATGCACTCTATACAATTACAGGCTCTTGTACACTGTTAATGAGACCAGTAAAATAATTTATTTACATGGTCATTGATAATATCAACATACGTGTGCAACTACTAATGTGAACTAATAAAAGAAAATGGAATCCATTGCTTCTTTAATCTCAAATTTCCCGTAAGATATAAAAAAGTAATAAACTACCTTAGAGATAAATATAATGTGTAATAAGAGTCAAATTACTGGACTTTCTCCAGACATCTGCCACCATGGTAACTTCTATAAAGACAGACACAAAAATAACAGGACTGGCAAAATCAAGTTTCCTGGAAAATCATCTCGCAAAAGAGGTAAAAACTCAGAGTGAGTGAGTGAGTGAAGTCGCCAGTCGTGTCCGACTCTTTGCGACCCCACGGACTAGTAGCCTACCAGGCTCCTCCTTCCATGGGATTCTCCAGGCAAGAGTACTGGAGTGGGTTGCCATTTCCTTCTCCAAGGGATCTTCCCGACCCAGGGATCGAACCTGGATCTCCCGCATTCCAGGCAGACGCTTTAACCCTTTCTCATTATTCTCTTGCCAAGGAATGAAACCATGAACACTATGGCATGTTTCAAGATTCCAGATAAGTGGTAAAACCAGTCTTAAACCCACAACTCCACTTCAGAATAACTGCTCATTTAGAATCCTTCTGAACAAAGATTGCACATAATATGATATTTTTCCACTTCACTTGTTAGTCCCTTTGAAAGAGTTACACTTGACATTCAGTGACAAATCACCTCCCTTAAGGCTCTTAAGTCACATACCACCTACTGCAGACTTGAGATTTAAGTCCTGTACAAGACAATAATTCTCTACCAAACCGAAAATACACTTCCTGAGAACTGTCACCTCCTCCTCCAACCATGAGCCCCTCTTCAACAGACTTCCTTGAAGGAGATCTTTAAAATAGAAAGCAGTTATGAACTGGCATGCTGTAGTCCATGAGGTTGTAAAGAGTCAGACATGACTTAGCAACTCAGGAACAAAACATTTTCCCCTATCTCCAGAGGAATTCAGTATAAGGTAGTCTTTAAACTATATCCATGAGCTTTTACCCATAGTAGGAAGATGCACATTAAAATATGAATTTATTAAATGCTAATTATTTTCCGGGAAATGAATTAGAATTAGAAATGGCTTGCCAGGTAGCTCAGTGGTAAAGAATCTGTCTGCCAATGCAAGAGATGCAGGAGACACAGGTTCAATCCCTGGGTTGGGAAGATACCCTGGAGGAGGACCCACTCCAGGATTCTTGCTTGAGAATCCCATGGACCGAGGAGCCTGGCAGGCTACAGTCCATGAGGCTGCAAAGAGTTGGACAGGATGCATGTGAAATTGGAAACGGGCAAAGATGGCAGAGTAGGAAGACTCTGCTCACCTCCTTTCACACTTTCACAGGTATACCAAAATTGCAATTACTTACAGAGCAACTGTTGCTGAGAAAATCAGAATTAAGAGAAAAGATCTTCTACAATGAGCGATATAAAGAAGGAACCCCCAAAGACAGGTAAGAGGGGTGGAGCTGCAGTATAGACAAACCCATACCCTGGGTGCGCAACACACCAATGGGAGGATAATTATAATTGCAGAGGTTCTCCCTGAAAAGCAACAAGTGTGAGCCCTACATCAGGCTCCCCAGCCTCGGGGATCCTGCAATCAGAAGACGAGCCACCAGAACTTCTGTCTTTGAAGTCCGGTGGAGCTTATTTTCAGGAGATTCAGAGGGCTGTGGAAATAGAGTCTCCATTCTTACATGGTGCACACAGACTCTCACACACTCCAGGACCCCAAGCAGACGCAGTAATTTGAAAAGAACCTAAATAATTTCACATCAAAATATGCAATCAGTCCTATTATTCCATTGGCTATATAATTGATACCCTATACAATTTTGTGGGCTTAGAAAAATAAATTAATTGCATATTTTAGTTGCAAATAGCCATTCACAAATAAAACAATATGGTCCCTAGAAACATAACAGATAGGAGATTCCGACTGGAGTTTGGTCAGTTTCTCCTTCTAAACAGGCAAGACTGGGAAAGCATTTATATGATAAAGAGTTCCCAGTTTCTGCATCCTTCATGCATTTTCCACCTTGCTTGATCATCTGCTGCAACCTTCCCAAACCAATCTCTTTCTTATTTGTATGTGGAAGAAAGGCATTCCCTAAGGAAATGCACAAAATTGAGGTATTTTATGGATGCAGTCAGCATGTAACAAATGACTTATGGCAACCATCTGAAATTCAGCAATTTTGCATTTTCTAAGTCCATTTACTATACTCTGCTACACTCTTGAGACCTAACCAAGACCCTAAATGTTTCATTGTGTCCAGAAAACACTCTGAGATGAACTTTTTATAAAGTAGTAAATGTCCTTGGGCATATCTATTGCTTCCAGGTAACCTTAACTATGATAGTCATTAATATAGTGGTCAGAAGAAATGTCCCAAACACGTCAGTTGCAATTAAAATAAATAAAAGGATGCCAGGGATCACACATAACACATTATAGCCTCTAGCATAAACCACTTTCAAGATTTGCCTGCTGTACTTTTTATCATATTTACCTCCATTTTTGGCAAGATAATTATAATAGCAACAATTTTATATAAAAAGTCATTGTTACCGGCAAAATATCAAAATTTTGAATATATTTAATAGTAGGTAGCTGTGTGGCTATATTAAAATAATGAGATGTACCTCTGATAACTTCTTTATTTAATTATTAAATTCTTCACAATGCTAACATAACACCTCCTGTCGTTCACTCGCTGTGTCCAACCTCTGTGACAACCATGGACTGCAGCAACCCAGGCTTCCCTGTCCTCCACTATCTCCTAGAGTTTGGTCAAATTCATATCCATTGAGTCAGTGATGCTTTCTAACCATCTCATCCTCTGCTGCTTCCTCACTAGACACTGGATAAAATCCAATCTCCTCACTTGACACTGGAATTTAAGACTTGACAGCTCTCTCCTACCTACCGCTCTAATTTTACCTCCCTTTGCTACACTGGATAAACTGTCTCAGTCTACTTCTTCACTGAAAAGATGTTCAATATTGCTAATTATTAATGGTATGGACCTAACAGAAGCAGAAGATATTAAGAAGAGGTGGCAAGAATACACAGAAGAACTGTACAAAAAAGATCTTCACGACCCAGATAATCATGATGATGTGATCACTAATCTAGAACCAGACATCTTGGAATGTGAAGTCAAGTGGACCTTAGAAAGCATCACTACGAACAAAGCTAGTGGAGGTGATGGAATCCCAGTTGAGCTGTTTCAAATCCTGAAAGATGATGCTGTGAAAGTGTTGCACTCAATCTGCCAGCAAATTTGGAAAACTCAGCAGTGGCCACAGGACTGGAAAAGGTCCGTTTTCATTCCAATTCCAAAGATAGGCAATGCCAAAGAATGCTCCAACTACCGCACAATTGCACTCATCTCACTCCTGGGATTTCTTTGGAAGGAATGATGCTAAAGCTGAAACTCCAGTACTTTGGCCACCTCATGCGAAGAGTTGACTCATTGGAAAAGACTCTGATGCTGGGAGGGATTGGGGGCAGGAGGAGAAGGGGACGACCCAGGATGAGATGGTTGGATGGCATCACTGACTCGATGGATGTGATTCTGAGTGAACTCCGGGAGATGGTGATGAATAGGGAGGCCTGGCGTGCTGCGATTCATGGGGTCGCAAAGAGTCGTACACGACTGAGCGACTGAACTGAACTGATTGCTAATTATTAGAGATATACAAATTTCTCAAAGCTACAAAGTCACCTCACAACAGTCAGAATGGGCATCATCAAAATGCCTACATATAATAAATTCTGGAGAGGGTGTGCAGAAAAGGGAATCCTCCTACACTTTTGGTGGGGATGTAAATTGGTATAGCCACTATGGAAACATTACAGTAGTTCCTTGAAAGTGTAAAGCAGAGCTAATGTGTGATCCTGCAATCTCACTCCTGGGCATAAATTTGGAGAAAATTCTTAATTTAAAAAGATAAAGCACCTTAATATTCATAGCAGCACCATTTACAACAGTCAAGACATGGAAGCAAATTAAATGTCCCTCAACAACTGAATGGATAAAGATGATGTAGTATGTACACATTTAATGGAATATTATTACCTGGCCATAAAAAGAATGAAATAATGCCATTTGCAACAACATGAATGGACCTAGAGATTGTCATACTAAGTGAAGTCAGAAAGAAAAAGACAAATATTGTATGATAACACTCATACGTGCTGCTGCTGCTGCTAAGTCGCTTCAGTCGTGTCCGACTCTGTGCGACCCCATAGACGGCAGCCCACCAGGCTCCCCCATCCCTGGGATTCTCCAGGCAAGAACAATGGAGTGGGTTGCCATTTCCTTCTCCAATGCATGAAAGTGAAAAGTGAAAGTGAAGTCGCTCAGTCGTGTCCGACTCTGTGCGACCCCATGGACGGCAGCCCACCAGGCTCCTCTGTCCATGGGATTTTCCAGGCAAGAGTACTGGAGTGGGGTGCCAATGTGAACTCCCCCAAAAAAAAGGAATGATATGAATGAACTTGTATACAAAACAGAAATAGATTCACAGACATAGAAAGCAAACTTGTTAACAAGTGGGGAAGGGAAGAGGGAGGAATAAATTAGGAGTTTGGGATTAACAAATACACATTTCTATGTATAAAATAGTAACCAACAAGAACCTACTGTATAGTGCAGGGAACTATGCAAAACATTCTGAAATAGCCAATAAGGGAAGCAAATCTGAAAAATAACAGACATATGTATAACCAAGTCCCTTGAAACACACAACACTGTTAATCAACTATACTCCAATATAATTTTTTTTTAAGTAAAAAGAAAGAAGGAAAGAAAGAGAGAAGGGTGAGGGAGGGACAAAGGGAGAGAGGCATGGAGGAAGGGAGGAAGGAAAGAAGTCACCATTCCTTAGGAATTTTTTTTACAAGATTCTTTCTGCCTATTGGCTCCTCTCTTCTACATTTAGAAGCATCACTTTTTCTTCCAGACTTCTTCATACGGTGACAGAGTCTGATGATTGTAATGATAGCAGTTTCTTAATAAATAGAATTATAATTCTTAATATCTACCACATGCTATGGTTAGAATATCCTAATTTTATAAGAATTCTCACCCTCAGTGTTAAGACATCAAGCTTTTTAAAATATCACTTCAGTTCTCATAAATTTCATTCATGCAGTACATATATAATTTTTCAATTGGATACAGTGCAGCGATATAATAATGACCAAGGCTGATGTGGGACTTGCCCTCATGGAGGGCACCACAGTGGGTGAGGAAGGGTAATAAACTATGAAGCATGTATTATTATTATACAAGGCCATCGATGGACAACAGCAACAAGCTTAGAAAAGAGAAGTAATTTAGCTAACTCTACACATTATGCAGCCATGAAATTAAGCTTCCCTGGTGGAAGGGTAATAAACTATAAAGCATGTACTATTATTATACAAGGCCATCAATGGACAATGGCAACAAGCTTAGAAAAGAGAAGTACTTTAGCTAAATCTACACACTATGCGGCCATGAAATTAATAGACCCTTGTTCCTTGGAAGAAAACCTATAACCAAGCTAGACAGCATATTCAAAAGCAGAGACATTACTTTGCCAACAAAGGTCCCTCTAGTCAAAGCTTTGGTTTTTCCAGTAGTCATGGATGGATGTGAGAGACTATAAAGAAAGCTGAGCACCGAAGGATTGATGCTTTTGAATTGTGGTGTTGGAGAAAATACTTGAGAGTCCCTTAGACAGCAAGGAGATCAAACCAGTCAATCCTACAAGAAATCACTCCTGAATATTCATTGGAAAGACATGCTGAAGCTGAAACTCCAATACTTTGGCCACCTGATACAAATAACTGACTTATTTGAAAAGAGCCTGATGCTGGGAAAGATTGAAGGCAGGAGGAGGGGACAACAGAGGATGAGATGGATGGATGGCATCACCAACTCGATGGACATGAATTTGAGCAAGCTCTGGGAGTTAGTGATGGATGGGAAAGCCTGTCATGCTGCAGTCCATGGGGTTGCAAAGAGTAGGACACGGCCCAGCGACTGAACTGAACTGACACACTAAACCAAGTTTTATCTCCTTGTCTAACTTGTTCTCTCATTTCTTGGTCTAACTCCATTATCCAAATTATTGTGATATGGTGTGGTATGGTATGGATGCAACATTCATTCATTACTTACTGTATGCTACTCTGCACTGATATTTAATTTCTATATGTGCATCCTTTCATCCGAAAGGGTTAAAACTCTTGAAAGCAATGACCCCATCAAATATCTTTTGTGTCTCTGAGGGCAAAGGCAGTGTTGAATCTGAAATGCAGATATTTAATAAACTCAGTGATGACGTGAACACTCTCCCACTTGTAGTTATTATCCACAGACACTATAACTTTATAATAGTTAATATGTAACACTTGGCAAGCACAAAGAATATTTTCCTACACTTTGCCAGTGTCAAGTATTTTATTTTAAAGCATATCTAATATGTTTTAAGACATACCAACTTACTAAAATATGAAAACAATGATACAAGACTATTCTCTAATCCATAGACTTTATTCAGATTCTGTTAATGGTCCTAGTAATAATTCTTACAGCAAATGAATATCCAAGACTAATGCACTGCATTCAGTTTTCATGTCACCATCAGTTCAGTTCAGTCGCTCAGTCGTGTCCGACTCTTTGTGACCCCATGAATCGCAGCATGCCAAGCTTCCCTGTCCATCACCATCTCCCGGAGTTCACTCAGATTCACGTCCATCGAGTCCGTGATGCCATCCAGCCATATTTTGGAGCCCCCCAAAATAAAGTCTGACACTGTTTCCACTGTTTCCCCATCTATTTCCCATGTGATGGGACCAGATGATCTTCATTTTCTGAATGTTGAGCTTTAAGCCAACTTTTTCACTCTCCTCTTTCACTTTCATCAAGAGGCTTTTGAGTTCCTCTTCACTTTCTGCCATAAGGGTGGTGTCATCTGCATATCTGAGGTTACTGATATTTCTCCCGGCAATCTTGATTCCAGCGTGTGCTTCTTCCAGCCCAGCGTTTCTCATGATGTACTCTGCATAGAAGTTAAATAAGCAGGGTGACAATATACAGCCCTGACATACTCCCATGTCACCTTAGTCTCCTATAATCTAAATATTTATTGAGTTTTTATATTTAAAGTTTTGGCATCTTTAAAGAGAACAGTCCAGTTACATATGGAATGTCTCTAATTTGGATTTGTGTGATGGTTCCTCATTACTGGATTCATATTACGGACTTCTGGTAGGAGCACCTTGGAGGTGATATAGTCGTGTAAAGTTCTTCTTAGATCACTGTATCAGGAGGTATGTGCTGTGTGCTCAGTCATGTCTGACTCTTTGTGACCCTGTGGACTGCAGGCCACCAGGCTCCTCTGTCTTTAGGATTTCCCAGGCAAGAATACTGGAGTGGGCTGCCATTCCCTTCTCCAATCAGGAGGTATACCCTATTGATTTGTTCCATGACTAGGACTAATAAAGTGATGTCTTCCAGGATTCTCTACTGCAAAGTTAACATTTTATACTTTGTAACTGGTAAGTCTTAAGAGGAGATAAGTTGAGACTAAGTAAATATTCCATTACTCCTTAAACTTTCACCATTTTTTATAGCTGTTAAAAATTCTTGCCTGAATCAATTATTATTATTACAATTCAGTTCAGTTCAGTTGCCCAGTAGTGTCCGATTCTTTGCGACCCCATGGACTGCAGCACGCCAGGCCTCCCTGTCTATCACCAACTCCAAGAGTCCACCAAACCCATGTCCATTGAGTCAGTGATGCCATCCAACCATCTCATCCTCCGATTGCCAAACAATAATTCCATTTCTGCTGGAATTTTTTAGTTTGGAGAATAATTAATTTTTATTAGTTTGGAGAAAAGAAACTGTTGAGGAAGATTTCTCTTTAATTCATTTAGTTAACTATACTGATTTGAATTCATGAATTCATATTCAATAGGATAAAATCCTTTGCCTTCATTTTTTATCTTGATGTTCAAATTGTCTAGTATGTGGCTAGAGGTCTCTTCAAACATGCTCCTGTATCCTTTGGAAACATCAGCCATTGAGTACATCCTCACTTTCTGCCACATCATATTCCAGGTTTATCTTGTACTTTCCATGCCTCAGTTCTGGAATCATATATTTTTCCAAGGAGCCCAGGAGTTTTCATTCATTTTAGTAGATAATGGCATTTGAAAACCAGCACAGGGCCCATTTTCTTTTGAAACATCTCAAATCAGGCTGAACAAAACATTCCACATTAAAAAATCAAATGACCCTTCTCATTTTTCACCATACATGCCCGAGCAGGAACATCTGACTTCATGAGTCACTCACTTGAAATATGCCCTTCCTTGGCTTCCCAGGTGACATTTTCTGAATTCTTCTTAGACCTTACTGGTGTTACTTCTTGGTTTCCTTTGCAAGTTCTTCCTCATTCTTGCTGACCTTTGTTTACTATATTACCCTAGGATAATCCTTAGAGTTTATCTCTAAGTATATATAGTTCCTAAAGAACCTCACAAAGGAGGCATGATAGCATGATTCCAGAAATCAGTCTGCCTGAGTTTGCATCCCAACTCCATTACTTACTACAAGTAAGTAGATTATAAAGAAGATACATAGCCTTCTATGCCTCGGAATTCTCACCCATAAAATGGAAATATTAATAATACCTACTTTACAAGGCTGTTCTGAGAATTAAAACTGTTCCTGGCCCATAATAAACTCTATATATCATTATCAAGTCCCACATTTTTAAATGCCATCTTTATCTCTCTCCAGCCTTAATCTCCTCTATGAAAGTGTGAAAGTGAAAGTGTTAATCACTCAGTCATGTCCGACTCTTCGTGACCCCATGGACTACTGTAGCCCCCCAGGTTCCTCTGGCCAAGGAATTCTCTAGGCCAGAATACTGGAGTGGGTTGCCTTTCCCTTCTCCAGGGGATCTTCCCAACCCAGGGATCAAACCTGGGTTTCCCACATTGCAGGCAGATTCTTTACCATCTAAGCCACCAGAGAAGCCCCTAACTTCCCCTATACTCAGAAATATTTCCAGCAGCTGTATATAAAATGGTGACTAGGTATCTAACAGAAATCTCAAAATTAACGTATGTAGGACCAAACATTTAACTTTATTCATGATAACTCTTATCTCGTTTCCCAGTAATTCCCATTTCAGAAAACAAGAGATGGAAGGATCCATTTGAAAACATAAATAAAATCATATTGTCTCTCTACTCAAAATGCTCAAAAGACCTACCTTTATAAAAATTAAAGAAAAGCCCTTACTGTGACCTACAGACTCTGTGTAGCTTTGCCTCAACTACTTCAACAACTTCCCATCTTTTCTTTGCCTCTCCACTCACTTGGGCCTGAGCACTCTCTTTGCTCTTGCCTGAAGCTCTCTTCCTGTCCACATCCAAATGTCTCATTTGCTCACAGTCTATATTAGTCAGATTGTTTTAGACAAAGAGAACCAAATGAACTATGCATATAATTGCCAATTCAAGACCCAGGAAGAGCTGATGTTTCAAATGGAGTCCAAAGTCAGGAAAAACCCACGTCCTAGGTCAAAGGCAGTAAGAATTTTCCTTCCTACTCATGGGAGAGTCTGTCTTCTTGTTCTACCCAGGCCTTTATCTGATTTAATGAGACTGACCGACATTAAGGAGGGCAATCTGCTTTAGTCAGTTTACCCATTCAAATGTTAATCTCATCCAAAACACCCTCACCAAAATACCCAGAATGATGTTTGACCAAACATCTAGGCACCCTAGATGCCACAGTCAAGTTGATGCACACAATTAACCATTACACAATCCTTCACAGAATTTTGCTGAAATATTGTATCAGATAGGATGTCTCTAACCACCCCTATAAAATCACAACCATATTCTGCCTCTGGTTCCTGTACTTTTTCTTTCTAGCACTTACTATCAACCGATGTATTAAATTGCTGTTCTATGTTTACTGTCTCTTTCTTTCTCCCTTTCACCTAATACATTTGATTATAAGTTTCATGAAAGCATGCACTTTGTTTATTCACTGCTTTATTTCTAGTGCTTGGAACAAAGAGGTAATCATTAAACATTTGCTCACTGAATGTGTGAATATCTTCCTTACTTGCCATATTACTTAAAAGGTAAACCAGCTTGTTCTTTTATCACAAAGACGAGTAATAAGCTATAGAATTAAGCCATTCATATGTGATAACCTAGAGACAACCTTCTAGAAGACAATCATTCCTGACAATGGAAACTGTCTTTTTGTTTTAGAATACACATATTTTTATGTGGATCATCATCATCACTCTTAAAAAACATATAGATGTTTATTTCTCTTATTTCACCACGGTAGTAACAAAATCTTTGATGAGCTTTTCTGAGATTACCAGTTCAGTTCAGTCGCTCAGTCATGTCCAGCTCTTTGCAACCTCATGAACCACAGCACGCTAGGCCTCCCTGTCCATCACCAACTCCCAGAGTCCATGCAAACCCATGTTCATTGTGCTGGTGATGCCATCCAACCATCTCATCCTCTGTCATCCCCTTCTCCTGCTCTCAATCTTTCCCAACATCGTCCCCTTTTCCTCCTGCCCTCAATCTTTCCCAGCATCAGGGTCTTTTCAAATGAGTCAGCTCTCTGCATCAGGTGGCCAAAGTATTGGAATTTCAGCTTCAATATCAGTCCCTCCAATGAAGAGATACCTCACGTACAAGGTAAGAGAAACCCAAGTAAGACGGTAGGTGCTCAGAAAGGGCATCAGAGGGCAGGCAGACTGAAACCACAATTACAGACAACTAGCCAATCTGATCACATGGACTACAGCTGCCGGGGTCCAGCCCCGGTGGATCCAGGGTGATTCGAAGGGTGGACGGCGTCAGCGAGGAAAACTTATTTATTTATTAATATCAGATTAGATTAGAAAGAGATAGTATAGTAGGAAAATTAAGTGGAGAAAAGAGGCTGAATAACTTGGTTATGAGCTAAACTAATAAAACTTCAGACAAGAAGTTTGCATCATCTACATGGGGCCACCGGCGCCCGTTTGAATCTTGGAAAGTGCCCCTCCTTGGGCTCTCTCTCTCACAGATCTTAAAAGCCAGGGCAAGTAAGTAGACATGATGAGCCGCCCGCTCCAGATGGGAATTCAGCCTGAAAATAAAGTAGGAAGAGGAGACACGGTGGAAACCAGTCCAGCGACTGATTCCATTCCTCTATTGTTCAGAGGGCCTTTTATACCCTTGATTGTACATAGAGATCAATGGGTAATACAAAATTATG
>SJYT01002188.1:13328-105497 GCA_006410635.1 Cephalophus harveyi | reverse complement strand
TCTCTGTTTCATTTTCCTACTCCCAGTTGCCCTTTCTCTCATCTCATTTGATCTCATTTCTATTTTTGACTTCTATTAAGAAATGGAATTTTCTATATTAAATCTACAATGCCCTGTATCTTCATCAATTTTGTTTCAACAATACACAAATCTGGAAACAGATAACTGTAGCCTGTCAGGAGGTATTTCTATAATAAGGCAGAAGTTTCTAAAATTCATTTTTAAGGGAAGTTTCCTAATAAATTTTTAAAGCTTTTTTTTTTTTTCATTCTCAGCATCAAAGTCTATTATTTTCATAAGCAGTTTTGGGAATGGTATATTCACATGTGAAATTTTGATAACATCCTTTATTATGTTCTTAATAAATGTAGAACTCAATTATTTCAAATCTGTTCAATTAATGCTCTATTGCTTTTTCATGCTGGCCAGTCATTCTTTTAAGCTCTTTGCAGAAATAACAGGAGCTTAAATCACATAATACTTGGTGTTTGAGGAGGGGGTATGCTTTGAAAAGCTCAATTCTCTAAGCGAAGTAGTTCTGAAAACTGTTTTCATTTTGTGGATGATAATCCATCAATTTCTACAGTCCTTAAAATAATATAAAGCAGTTAAGCCATGGAGTTTCCAGCTTTACCTACCACTAGAAGTCAGCTTAAGTCCTGTTTGGAAGGATGTAAAAACATTTTTATACAAAGAAAAATTAATAGCCTCAAGCATTTGGATAAGGACAAAATAATCCACAAACACTAATGTTTTGCTTTATTGTGAATTCTTCGAAATGTGTTAAAATGGAAAAAAATAAATATCTCAAAGATATCTTTAAAGGAAAATTCTAGAAATTAAATTTTTTCTCCACAGTGACATATGTATTCATTTATAGTAAATAGTTTCAAAGACTCAGAATCAAAATAGACTGTCTCAGCTCAATGATGCCAGAAAAATCTTGGTTTGATAATTGCAGAAATAGTTCAAGAAGTCAGGAAATAGAGAGTCTGATTCTCCTATAATCTGTCAGAAATTTTAGCACAAGTTTTGTTTTAAGGCAGCAGTAATTCCAAGATTTTAGAGTAGAGAAACTATAGCCAACTATAGTCCCAGATCAAATCCAGCTAAGGGCCTGCTATGGAATGGTTTTTATATTTTTCAAGGGTTGTTTTTAAAAGAGAAGAAGAAAGAAAGTAAAAGAAAAGGAATGTGCAAAGATAACTAAATATAGCTAGCAAATACTAAAGTATTTATACCAGGCACTATATAGAAAAAGTCTGCTGATCCCATAGTCTGAAATTAAATTTAATCAATTTTAATTTTATTAAAAATGCTAAATTTGTTAAATTTAAACTTTATGTCCAGGAAAGCAACAAAACTAGGACACAGAGTTCTAGAAACAAGGAAAAGTGAAAATACCACATCTATCACAAAAATTATCCAGGAATATGGATTAAATGCAGTAGTACGCTTGAAGTGGTTCACATTGGTTTCCAAGGACCAGTTATTAAATTTGGGGGAATTTTGTGAGTTAGTTGGTAAACCACTGCTGGTTTGAAATCAGCCATTTGTGAGAATATTTACACCATAGAAACTAGTAAGCACTATAAGCAGAGGGTTTTCTCGGAGAGAGGACTGTTTATTTTTGGTCTGCTTTAGAGCACACTGGTGACTGAATGAATTCTTTACGTGAACTGTAAAGTAAGATTTCTGTCAAAGAATCTCAGTGTACCTTGCTCAACCTTACATGTATGTCTAACAAAGTCATCTTGAGCCTTTTGCATATAGTTCTTTGGACTATGAACTTTCTTTTTAAAAAGTGTAGCTCATTCAATTTGGGATTTGTGCTAACCACCACCACAGTCTCCCGTTTCTACAGTGTTAATGACCGAAAGCCTTCTGGTGCCAAATACAAAGAAATTCTAGATGGACTATTACAAGCAGTCTTTTAAAAGCATATGTGAACGTGTGTGTGCTGTGCATGCATTTGGATCTTCCCAAGAGACAAAGACCTAAAGAAAGCTGGGAAGCAGAGGGACTGGCATGCGAGCTGACTCCACAAAAGCTGAATGGAGGGCTACTGCTCCCATAAACAAGGGACTTAGGATTTAAAGGTCCTGAGAATATGGAAGAAGAAGAATAGATGTTATCACGTAGATTCTCAGATGAAGGCAGGACATTTGAGTAATTTTTAAAGCAGTAAAATACTACTATATGAGTAACTATGGCTCAAGAAAGTGTTTCAGGGAAGTGAAAGGAAATTGAAGGTTGGATCCTGAATGATATAGGAGTCTGCCTTGAAAAATCATAGGACACAGGTTCAGATTTAAACTACTTTTTTTATTTTTCAATTCTTTTTTTATTTAGTAACGATTTTACTGCTTATTTTGAAGTTTTTTTTTTTTTAATTTCAAATCTATTTGTTTAACTGAAGGATAATTGCTTTACAGAATTGTGCTGGTTTCTGCCAAACATCAACATGAATCAGCTGAAGGTGTACATATGTCCCCTCTCTCTTGAAACTCCCTCCATTTCACTCCCCATCCCACCCCTCTTGATCTGGACCCTACCAAGGTGAAAAATTAGCATTAAAAAGCAATGATAATCATAAAAAGGTATTTGGCAGAAACAAACATAGACCTCCTTAAAAGGTTAAATTATCAGAGATCAGTCTTGTAACAATAAGCCCAGAAAGTAGAAAAATGTAGAATATACAAAGAAATAAGAGAACGAAGAAAGCCAGTAGACTCAACAAACACATGGAACTTAAGAAAATAAAGCTAAGCGTTAACTATTGGGTTGGCCAAAAAAGAAAATTGGAGGCATGCGTTACAATAAAAAACACAAAAAACAAACTTGGCAAAATTTAAAAAGAAACAAGCTAGACTCCTAAAAATAAATGAAATGAAATCACGGAAAAAAGATTTAGTAAACTGTATGGAAAGAAGTTACCTAGGTAGTGAGCACATATAAATAAAAGAATACTGGAAAGAAAAGTTAACAGAATCAACAACATAATGGGAAGGTCTAATACATTGTCAGTAGGAGTATAGATAAAAATACAAAGAATGGGGAAAGGTGATATACTGAATTACAACTGAGAACTTCTTGTAACTGATTAAATGCAAGAATCCTTCGCCTCAAGAAAGAAACAGAATAAAACAGAAGATAAGTAAAATAAAATCTATTCTTTACCAGCTGAGCCACAAGGGATGCCCAAGAATACTGGAATGTGTAGCATATCCCTTCTCCAGCAGATCTTTCTGACCCAGGAATAGAACTGGAGTCTACTGCATTGCAGGTGGATTCTTTACCACCTGAGCCATCAGAAAAACCATACATGGACACAGCGAACATAAAGACAAAGAACAAATCTTGAAAGTGACCAAAGACAAAGAAACAAAGTAACATTAAAAAATACTATCAGTTCAGTCGCTCAGTCACGTCTGACTCTTTGTGACCCCATGGACTGCAGCACGCCAAACTTCCTTGTCCATCACCAACTCCCAGAGCCTGCTCAAACTCATGCCCATTGAGTCAGTGATGCCATCCAACCATCTCATTCTCTGTCATCCTCTTTTCCTCATGTCTTCAGTCTTTCTCAGCATTAGGGTCTTTTCAAATGAGCCAGATCTTCCCATCAGGTGGCCAAAGCACTGGAGCTTCAGCATCAGCATCAGACCTTCCAATGACTATTCAGGACTGATTTCCTTTAGGATTGACTAGATTTATCTTGCAGTCTGAGGGACTCTCAAGAGTCTTCTCCAACACCACAGTTCAAAGCATCAATTCTTTGGCACTCAGCTTTCTTTATGATCCAACTCTCACATCCATACATGACTACTGGAAAAAACGGAGCTTTTACAAGATGGATCTTAGTTGGCAAAGTAATGTCTCTGCTTTTTAATGTGTTGTCTAGCTTGGTCATAGCTTTTCTTCCAAGGAGCGAGCCTCTTTTAATTTCATGGTTGCAGTTACCATCTGCAGTGATTTTGGAGTTCAAGAAAATAATGTCTCTCACTGTTTCCATTGTTTCCCCATCTATTTGCCATGAAGTGATGGGACCGGATGCCATGATCTTAGTTTTTTGAATGTTGAGTTTTAAGCCAGCTTTCTCACTCTTCTCTTTCACCTCCATCAAGAGGCTCTTCAGTTCCTCTTTAGGTGTGTCATCTGCATATCTGAGGTTATTGATATTTCTCCTGACAATCTTGTTTCCAGCTTGTGCTTCATCCAGCCCAACATTTCACATGATGTGCTCTGCATAGAAGTTAAATAAACAGGGTGACAATATACAGCCTTGAGGAGCTCCTTTCCCAATTTGGAAACAGTCCATTGTTCAATGTCTGGTTCTAACTGGTGCTTCTTGACCTGCATACAGATTTCTCAGGAGGTAAGGTGGTCTAGTATTCCCATCTCTTTAACAATTTTCCAGTTTGTTGTGATCCACAGTCAAGGCTTTGGCATAGTCAATAAAGCAGAGACAGATGTTTTCCTGGAATTCCCTTACTTTTTCTATCATCCAATGGATGTTGGCAATTTGATCTCTGGTTCCTCTACCTTTTCTA
Organism: Cephalophus harveyi; assembly: GCA_006410635.1. NCBI lineage: Eukaryota > Metazoa > Chordata > Mammalia > Artiodactyla > Bovidae > Cephalophus > Cephalophus harveyi. The sequence continues at coordinate 100,944 of SJYT01002188.1, read as the reverse complement.
AATCCAGCTTGAACATCTGGAAGTTCTTGTTTCAGGGACTGTTGAAGCATAGCTTGTAGAATTTTGAGCATTACTTTGCTAGCATATGAGATGAGTGCTATTGTGCAGTAGTTAGAACAATCTATCGCATTGCCTTTCTTTGGGATTGGGATGAAAACTGACCTTTTCCAGTCCTGTGGCCACTGCTGAGTTTTCCAAATTTGCTGGCATATTGAGTGCAGAACTTGCAAACCATCTTCTTTTAGAATTTGAAACAGCTCAACTGGAATTCCATCACCTCCACTAGCTTTGTTCATAGTGATGATTCCTAAGGCCCACTTGACTTTGCACTCTAGGATATCTGTCTCTAGGTGAGTGATCACACTATCGTGGTTACCTGGGTCATGAAGATCTTTTTTGTATAGTTCTGTGTGTTCTTGCCACCTTTTCTTAATATCTTCTGCTTTTTTAGGTCCATAACATTTCTGTCATTTATTGTGCCCATCTTTGCATGAAATGTTCCTTGGTATCTCTAATTTTCTTGAAGAGATCTCTAGACTTTCCCATTTTGTTGTTTTCCTCTATTTCTTTGCATTGATCACTTAGGAAGTCTTTCTTATCTCTCCTTGCTATTGTTTGGAACTCTGCATTCAGATGGGTATATCTTTCCTACTCTCCTTTGCCTTCTGTTTCTCTTCTTTTCTCAGCTATTTGTAAGGCCTCCTCAGACAACCATTTTGCCTTTTTGCATTTCTTTTTCTTGGGGATCACTGCCTCCTGTACAATGTCACGAACCTCTGTGCATAGTTCTTCAGGCATTTTGTCAGATCTAATTCCTTGAATATATTTGTCCTTGAATATATATATTCCTTGAATATATATATTCTACTGTATAATCATAAGGGATTTGATTTAGGTTAGGTCATACCTGAATGGTCTAGTGGTTCTCCCTACTTTCAATTTAAGTCTGAATTTGGCAATAAGGACTTCATGATCTGAGCCACAGTCAGCTCCTGGTCTTTTTTTTGCTGACTGTGTAGAGCTTCTCTGTCTTCGGCTACAAAGAATATAATCAATCTGATTTCAGTATTGACCATATGGCAATGTCCACATGTAGAATCGTCTCTTGTGTTGTTGGAAGAATGTGTTTACTATGACCAGTGTGTTCTCTTGGGAAAACTCTTTTTCATTAAAAAATATTAAAATATTTTATTAAAAATATTTATATTAAAAAACATAAATCTTCAATAATTTTTTCAGTAGCAATAATGGATGGAATCCAGAATATTTAGGATAAAATGAAAGTATCAAAAAAAGTTATTGATAATTGCAATTCAGCTAAACTATTATTCTAGAATAAAAAAATAAAAGAATCTTCAGTAAAGAATGAAAGAGAGAGCCAGAGAGAAAGGGTCTGCTCTAAGAACTACTAAAGGATGTACCTCATGGAAGAGGAAGTTGAATTCAGAAATGAACAGTGGGAAGGAGTGGTAAGAAGAGACAGATCCATGAGTCTAAAGAAGCCTTGACTAAATCACTTTGCAAGCCACAACTAAAGATTCCACATGCTGCATGAAGATCAAAGATCCTGAGTGTCACAACTAAAACCTGGTGCAGCCAAATAAATATCTCTTTTAAATAAATAAAAAATAAAGAAAGAAGCCTTGACTATCTGTATTGGTCAGCTCTCTCTATACCAGAGACAGGGTTGCTTAGACAACAGAAACTTATTCTCTCACAGTTTGGGAAGCTGTAAGTTCAAGATAAAGATACCAGTGTCATTGGTGTCTTGTGAGATCTCTCCATGGCTTACAGAAGATCATCGTTCCTCTCCGTCCTCACAAGGCATTTTTTCTAAGTTTGCACACTGCTGGAGTCTCTTTCCCTTCTTATGAGTACATTAGTCCTATTAGGTTGGAAATCATTATGACTTAATTTCACCTTAATTATCTTCTTAAAGGCCTTATATCCAAATATATTTATGTTAGGAGTCAGGGCTTCAACATGGTAATTCTGGGGCACACAATTCAGTCTCTAACACAACATAAGATAATAACAAGGGGTAATTTCCAACGAAAAAGGAAATTAAGTAAAATTAAAGTATTAGAAAGCAATATGTAGAAGTATGCATCTTTGATTTCTTCAGAGGAAAAAAAATAGTTTTAGATTTTATGTCAAACAAACATGCATGTTAAAATTTTAAAACACAGATATATTGGGCTGGGTAAAAAGTTCCGTTAGTTAATGTGTTGTTCAATAAAGTTCTTCATGAAAATGAAAAATGTGTCAAGTTTACTTAAAACCAAACCAACTTTTAGGCCAACCCAATAGAATATAGTAATTTCAAATAAGAGTAGGAAAAGGTAAAAATAAAAATTTGTTCAATCTAATAAAGATAAAAAAGAATCATAGATAAAAACAATCCATTTATATTTACCCTAAACATTATAGATGTAATATAAAAATATCTTAAATCTGTTGATGATTTTACAAGAAAGCATGGAATATTCAGTCCCCAAACTAACCAAAAGCAGGAGCCCAAAAAGTTAAGAACACTGAAGCTCATTTTTACCTTGAAGCCCTTTGCTGAACCAAGAGAACTTAAGCTTTGCTTTTTACTACTTCATAGAGGCATGAAGCATAGAAGAATATAAGCTAGCCAGTATAAAAGTAATGATAGGAATATAAAATCAGAACTTTGCAGCTTTGATGACTAAGACAAGTTATCTTCAAGTTCATAAAGATGTAGGTGGAGAGTAAAATATTCGCACCTTGCCAAAGAGTCATCCTACAGATTATTGGTTAATTTAAAACTAAGTAAGCCTTAACAAAGGTAAAATATGTTGGTCACCACTTTAAAGGATCGAGGCTAGCACCATTGACAATGAGACAACCTAAGTACCCCCTGATGATGCAACAAGAGCACATAACATCAAGTATTCGTGCCAAAAACTGCATCCAGCATCGAGTCACATCTACAGACTTACCTTCCAGTTCATACAAAAGACAGGGCATAGACAATTTCATGACATGGAAAAACAGAGAGACCAGTATAGAATGGAGACTTTCTGCATGACAACTGGCCAGGCCTTCTCACCAGTTGATCATTGGAAAGAAACAGAAAAAGAAAGGCTAGGGACTGTTTGAGATCAAATGAAACTAAAGAGGAATACAGACTGTATTTAGATGATATTAAAAACATATTACTAGTTTTCTTAAGTGTATATGAATTGTTTTTGGAATATGTACACTACAATATTTAGGTGTGAAATGGTTTGATATTTGTCAACTCACTTGCAAATGATTTTGCATAGATAGATAAATGTACAGATAAATATGGCAAAAGTGTTAACATTCTTAAAGTTACAATATAGACTCTAGAATTAAACTCTGGTTTCTCTTCCTAGTTTCATCTCTTTCTAGTCCTCACCCAGTTCAGCATTGCTTACCTCCTGGTTGTTCCAGAAAGTTCTTCCTTAATTCCTGTCTCAATGCTTTTTCCCCCTGAGGTACCCTCTGCCTGGACTGCCTCTCTACCACCAATGAATTTATCTTTGATCCAGTTCCAGCTTGACACACAGCCATTCCTGACCACTCTGCCTTCAGGGGTCTCTTCAAGAGGCCAGTCTTCCCCATAGAATGGATTTGAATGAGAAAGGGGTTGAATACTCTCCTGAATTCTGCTCTGTTTATAATCTTAGGTTCACACATGGCTGTGATAGAGAACAAGATAATGGACCAAGGCAGGGTCTCAGACCCTGGAAACAAGCTTCTCAGTGCATTAAACTAGACCATGGTGTAGAAAGAAAGAGACAAGAAACAAGAAAAACTCAGCTGTTAGAACTAACATTTTCTTCCCAGGCTCGTGATTCAGCAGGTGGAGCAGGATGAAGGTGCTCGGATGAATTACATCACTCCTGCCTTGTCCACTCTTCCAGGCATGCAGTAAATCAGCAGTCTCCAAAATTGTGTATGTTTTCACTACAGAAATCTCGGGGCCTCCCACAAAACCTCTGCCTCTTATTTGTGGTTTTCATCACTCTGCAATTATTTTTGCCAGCAGTCTCTACACTCAGCCATTCAATGCCTTTGTCCCAGTGTAAGTAGTACCTCAGATGGTAAAGAATCTGCCTGCAATGCAGGAGACCTGAGTTTGATCACTGACTTGGGGGAAGATCCCCTGTAGAAGGGAATGGCTACCCACTCCAGTGTTCTTGCCTGGAGAATTCCATGGGCAGAGGAGCCTGGCGGGCTACAGACAATGGGTTCACAGAGTTAGACATGACTGAGAAACTAACACAGACAGGTGAATGAAGATGAGAGAATGTTTGATGCCTTTGGTCACACTGGAGTCTGAGTAAGGGTCCACAATGAGGCCCAGAAGCACTGTACTATCTGGGAAAACACCTAAAGACACCTGTGATTTCTCCACCAGATTCATGTAGGTCAAAAGACAGGGGTCTCTAATAGAAAAAATGGGGACACTCCATTCCTTCCAAATAGCTGGTTAATTCTTTCTCTTCCTCATTCTGTTTCCTTATTTCCCACTCAGTATGCTCACATTTTAAATTGTGATAAACAGCACATGACATAAAATTTATCATCCTAGCCATTTAAGTAGGGCTAAGTATGTTATCATTGTAACAGACTGTAGAACTTTTGCATCCAGCAAAAATATAACTCTGTATCCATAAAACAGTGTTGCATTTCCCCCCTCTCCCCAGGCCCTGGCAACCAGAATTCTACTTTCTGTTGCTATGAATTTGATTATTTTAGATACCTTACATAAGTGGAATCATGTAGAATTTGTCTTTTGTGACTGGCTTATTTCACTTAGAACAATGTCCTAAAGGTTCATCCATGTTGTACCACATGACAGGATTTCCTTCTTTTTTAAGGGTAAAAAAATCACACATTTTATCCATTCATCTGTTGATGGACATTTTGGTTGCTTTCACATATTAGCTAATGTGAATAACACTTCAATGAACATGAGTGATGAAATATCTCTTCAAAATAATGCTTTTAATTCTTTTGGGTATATATCTTGGATATACAGTAATTCTTGGATCATACAGAAATTACATTACTTAGCTCATACAGTAATTCTTATATGAGACTCTTAGATCATACAGTGAGATTCTTGGATCAAACAGTAATTACATTTTTAACTTTTTAGGAATCTCTATTCTGTTTTTCACAGCAGCTGAAGAGTTTTATATTCTCATAACAATGTCCAAAGGCTCCAATTTCTCTATATCCTCACCTTCATGGCCTGGTGTTGTTATTGTTGTTTATAACATCCATCCAAATGAATATGAGGTGGTATCTCATTACTGTTTTGATTTGCATTTCTCTAATGATTAGAAAATTCTGAAAGAGATGGGAATACCAGACCACCTGACCTGCCTCTTGAAAAACCTATATGCAGGTCAGGAAGCAACAGTTAGAACTGGACATGGAACAACAGACTGGTTCCAAATAGGAAAAGGAGTACGTCAAGGCTGTATATTGTCACCCTGCTTATTTAACTTACATGAAGAGTTGACTCATTGGAAAAGACTCTGATGCTGGGAGGGATTGGGGGCAGGAGGAGAAGGGGACCACAGAGGATGAGATGGCTGGATGGCATCACTGACTCGATGGACGTGAGTCTGAGTGAACTCCGGGAGTTGGTGATGGACAGGGAGGCCTGGCGTGCTGCGATTCATAGGGTTGCAAAGAGTCGGACACGACTGAGCAACTGATCTGACTGACTGAATGATTAGTAATACTGAGCATCTTTTTATATGCTTGTTGATCACTTGTATATCTTCAGTGGAGAAGTGGATATTCAAGATCTCTGCCCATTTTAAAATCAGGTTTGTTGTTTCTGTTGTTGAGTAAAAAGTTCTTGTAAATTTGTATATTATTCCTTTATAAGGCATTTTTTGAGTTACAAATATTTTCTCCCAATGTATACTCTGCTTTCCACTCTGTTGTTTCATGTACAAAAGTTTTTAAGTTTGCTGTTGTCTCATTTGGCTAATTGTGCTTTTGTTGCCTGTGCTTTTGGTGTTATGTCCAGTCAGTCATTTCCAAATTCAAGTTCAGAAAGCTTTCCTTCTGTATTTTCCTCTAGGAGTCTAATAGTTTTAAGTCTTATCTTTAGCTCTGTAATCAACATTGAGTTACTTTTTTTCCTATATGGTAAAAGCTAAGCGTCCAATTTCATTCTTTAATTTGTAGATATCCGATTTTCCCAATGCCTTTTGTTGAAGAGACTGTCCTGTCCCCATTGTTTGGTCTTGGAACTTTTGCCGAAGATCATTCAGCCACATATACAAGAAAGTTTACTTCTGTACTCTTTATTTTGTTCCATTGGTCTACTTTGTTCCCTCTGTCTTCATACTAGTATCACATTGTTTTGATTACTTTGTTATTTTCAAATCAGGAAGTGTGATGCTTCCATCTTTATTTTTCTCTCCCAAGATTGTTTTGGTTATTCAAGGTCCACTGAGATTATATACGAATCTTAGGATACTTTTTCCCATTTTTGCAAACAATGGCATTGGGGTTTTAATAGTGATTGCACTGAATCTGTACATAGCATGGGTAGTATGGACATTCAGCAATATTAAGTCTTCTAATCCAAAAACATGAAGTATCTTTTCATTTATCTATGCCTTTTAATTTCTTTCAGCAATGTTTGATAATTTTAAGTGTACACATCTTTTACTTCCTTAAGTTTATTCCTAAGCATTTGATTCTTTGTGATGTCTTTGTAAATAAGATTTTCTTAATTTCCTTTAGGTATTTTGCAAAAGTAATTAAAAGTCTGGATTCTATTTGATCATATGAACTGTCACAGACCCTGAGATAAGGGTTCAGGGACAAACATCTTATTTGGGAGGTGACATCCCAGTAGACACTGGTAGAGGAGCAAGGGAATGAGACAGAGGAAATAAGGCATTCTACAAAGGATGCACTGTTCTGCCAGTTCACTGGTCTCTGTCCCCACTGGATGAAACTGGGAATTGTTGTGGCATGTATGTCTCTGAGTCATCCCATTGGTGGTATCATTAGCTGAGAGTTGCCCAGGGGTCACTAATTCTCTTTCCTCTCCAGCCTGCCAGGAACCTGAAAAGAGAGACTATGGCTGCTAGAGAGAATCCTCAGGGAGTTGGAAGCCAGTACAGTCTGCTTCACACACCTTGATATATATATATATTTAGTGGTATAACCTTCCTGATATATATTTACACTAGTGGTATACTAACTTCTGAAGTTTCAAATGCATCTTCTCTCCACTGCCCTAACTCATTCATTTCTGAATATTAGGGACTGACCAGGATGTCAGCCAGGGTTTGTCTGGAAGGAGAAACTACTCTGAAGCTAGCTAGAGAGCAGATGAGCCTCAAATATGGTTGGGTTAGTATCCGTTTTTATTTGGCTGCACAGATTTTTTGCTTCCAAAATCATCCTAAATTTATTTGGAAAGTTATTTTCCTACCGTACCTCTCCTCTAGCCCCCTATCCATGCACACAATCTCCAGTCCAAGTGAATGGGGAAATACACATGCAGTTTGATTCAGGTGTTAAAAAAACTAAGAGAAAGTGTCAGCAGAATTTTCTGTAAGAGTCAAACAGCAAATATTTTGGGCCCTGTAAATGAATAGACAAAATTAAGAATGTTGTGGAGGCAATAATATAACAAAAGGAAAAAGCAAATTTACATACTTTTCTTTTTACAAAGTTCAAAAACTATTGAGTCTATTTTTTGTAATAGAGGTCTGCAAATGGAATTCTCTTCTTTTGAAGGAGGGATAACATTTCACTTAAGTGATGTTCAAAGTTAGTATACCCTACAACAAAAATCAGTTTCAAATGTTCATCTGTTAATGCTGATGTAATGAGATTTTACCAATTTCATCTTTAAAAATGCTCTTTCACAGAGATAGATGTTGTCAAGTACTGATACTAATTCATGAGCATATAATTTTCATTGTGGATATTCATCAATTGGAAGACATTTATAATTTCTATTAGATTCTTCTCTTGGTATTTGTCTTTCTGTATGTCATTACAATGTAGATTAATCACGTCCAATTGAAGGTTAAGTGGAAGCTCCTCAGTTGTGCAATTAAATGGATTTTGAAATATGGAAATTCCCTTTTCACTTGCATTGAGTGCTACTAGATCTGTAGTTTGAGTTTAGAAAATATATCTGCTGTAAATGTGTGTAGGATTCAAGATATCCTTATTTTGACTCTTAATATTACAATAAGTATACAAAGAAGCTTGTGATTCAAGCTATATTATTTGTTCTGAAAATACTTTTACCACAGTATAAATGTTATATATAAGTGCTGTTTTGCTTGGTAATTTTAGTTTTAACTTATTACACATTATCAAGTGCTCAGCCAAATAATTAATTTGGAATTAATTTCCAAAATGTGCAGTGTTCCATAACAGTTGAAGATAGTCCTTTTGTTCAGGAAACTTTCAATCTCAGTCCTCAAGTCAAACAATTGCAATGAAGTGTAATTCCTGTTAAATTACCAGATTGCTAAATGGTAGGGAAGGTCAGGATATTTAGTTTCTATTTCTGACAAAACTTCACAGAATGGATGATGAATAGATCCATGAGAGTGAATAATGTTTACTACTGATGGTGTGTACGCTCAGTCACTCAGCTGTATGTGACCCCAGATACTGCAGCCCTCCAGGCTCCATTGTCCATGGAATTTTCCAGGCAAGAATACTGGAGCAGGTTGCCTTTCCAACTCCAGAGGATCTTCCCATCCCAGGGATCAAACCCATGTCTCTAGTGTCTCCTGCATTGGTAGGCAGATTCTTTACCACTGCACCACCTGGAAAACCCACTAGTTCAATAAAACCTGATAAATTCAAACATTTTCTGCAAAATACTTGCCAACGAATAATACGCAGAATAACCATGGCATTTTAACACTTCATATTTTCAAAAGCTTTGAAAATTTGTTCAACTAAATTTATTCTTGTGTCACATATTGTTACCATCTTCTTTTATAATGCATTTTAGCAGATTCCACTTCAGGTAATATTGAGAGAGAGAGAGAGTGTGTGTGTGTGTGTGTTTAAGTCTCCGTGTGTGTGTGTGTGTGTGTGTGTGTGTGTGTGTTTAAGTCTCTTCAAACCTGGTATTGACTCCTCAGATAAACAACTGAGCAGTATGGTAATCTATCATCAATCGGTTATCAATTCACTAATAACCAAAGAGATCCATTCAAAATCCGTTCAACTGTTTAAGCAACTGTTCTCACCAAAAAGTTAGTAGTCTTAAATCAGTTCATTTTCTCTAAATGTATTTGTTTTTGGTTGTTTCGTTCAAACATGATGCAATTAGCTCACTAACAGTAAGTGATTTTGTTTTGCTTAATTAACATATAAGTCATTTGAAAGCTTACTTTGTTTGCAGTCTCATGTTTAGTTGTCACTGTAGTGAAGAATTTCCACTAAGATAAGATACCATCTTGTAAAATTTTTAATTTTCCTGACCATTGCTTTCCTGTGCATTGAGAACATTGTGATGGGTGTTTATTCTGGTAATACCATCATATATTTTAGTCTTTTAGCATCTCTAGATTATCATTGCATAATAAATGCAATTTGGGGCATCTAATTCAATAATAAAATAATTCACACTCCATTGACTTTAAAAGTACAATAGTCCATATTAGTTTCCTCTGTGGCTGCTGTAACAAATCACCACAAACTTAACTGTTCAAAATAACACAAATATATTCTCTTATAGTTCTGGAAATCAGAAGTCTGAAGTAAGTCTTATGGGTTAAAAGTCAAAACACCAGCAGGATCAGTTGGAAGCTTTGGTGGAGAATCCATTCCGTGCTTCCTCCAGCTTCCAGAGGCTGCTGGAGTTGCTAGGTTTGTGACCTGCATCACTCCAATCTCTTCTGTCATCATATCACCTTCTCTGTCTGACTCTTCTATATCCTATAATTACATTGGACACACCCAGATAATCCAGGATAATCTGTCCATCTCAAAATCTTCAATTGATCACATCTACAAAATCTCTTTTGCCAAACAGGATAACATACAGATTCTGAAAATCAGAATGTGGACCCTTTTGAGATATTCAGCTTTACTGCACCAAGTCCACTTTTCTCATGTTAATAATGAGTATGCACTTACAACAAAAAGTAAACAAATAAGGTAGTCCATAATAACATGCATTTTGAAATGCTGCCAAGTGATAACAACATCATTGTAATTTGTAGGACACTAAACATCATGAGAATATGTTGCAACTGCTTAACTCTGCTCTTACAGCCTGAAAGCAGAGATAGACAATATGTAGATGAGTAAGGGTGGCTGTATGGCACACTGAAATTTAATTTCATATAATTTTCACTTCATGAAATATTAATCTTCTTTTGATATTTTCCACCACTGATAAACCCACCTATCAGGCCATACGAAATCTGGTAGTAAGCTGAACTTGCTCTGGATAGGCCACAGTCTGCTGACTCTTGGCATAAACCAACAGACAACAGAGCTTCCAGACAAGACCTATGGGTACTCTGGAACAGCAGGCGGTGGAAAGGAAAAAAATCTCCCACTTAAAAATCAGGAGAATTCACATAAAACCCTCACTTTCTTCCTCTCTTCTAAAATCTGCAGAACTGGCAAAATTCCTACAATGAAACAATCAACCACTTACCTGTCTACTTCAGTCTTACTGTGGCCAAGGTTTCTTACCTCCCTAAGCTTCTTATTGAATTCTTTCAACAATTTCTCAGGTCACAGCTTCTCAGCATTCTGCTATCTCAATCGCTTTCCTTTGTACCACCTCCTTTCTCTCCTAAAGTATATACCCAATACAAAATGAAATGCTTTACCTACTTAGCACAGACCTTAGATCAGTGGCCTGTAAGTAAGTAAAGTCGCTCAGTCATATCCGACTCTTTGTGACCCCATGGACTGTAGCCTACCAGGCTCCTCCCTCCATGGGATTCTCCAGGCAAGAGTACTGGAGTGGGATGCCATTTCTTTCTCCAGGGGATCTTCCCAACCCAGGGATCGAACCTGGGTCTCCCACATTCCAGGCAGAGGCTTTAACCTCTGAGCCACCAGGGAAGCCTGTAACCCTAGCTATATATTCAAATAACCTGGAGATAAGTTGGGGAACAATTCCAATGCTTGGATCCTTCCCTAAACCAATTGAATCAGACTCACTGAGACTAGGGCCCAAGACTCATTATTTAAAACACCTCAGATGAATTCAATACAAAACCAGGGCCCAGACACACTGAATTAGGGCAGTTTAATATCATATCATCTTCCTTTGGGGGAGTTTATGTATTTAAACCAGCTCTGAGACTTTAAAATGAGAAAAAAAAAAATCTAATAAACTTCTATTTATCTAGAACAGTTAATATTATGAAATATTTCTGTTTAACTATTATTTCCAATTATTATTGACTCCTTCATTAAACAAGAATTTATTAAGCACCTACTACTTTTGGCACACTAAGCCTGATAAGGTAATTGCAGTACGAATGGTTGTTAATTCTCATTTCCATTTGTTGACGATTTATACTACCTTAGCACCCACCATCTACTGAACATCTGCCTGTGTGTCAGGCTTTATGCCAGGCACACCATTCACATATTTCTCAGTTTCCTCTTATAACACCAAGTCCGTGTGCATGCTAAGTCACTTTAGATGTGTCTGACTCTGTGTGACCTCATGGACTGTAGCCACAGGGCTCCTCTGTGCATGGGATTCTCCAGGCAAGAATATTGGACTGGGTTGCCATTCCCTTCTCCAGGGGCTCTTCCTGACCCAAGGGTTGAACCCTTCCTGCATTTGTGGGAAGGTTCTTTACCACAAGTGCCACCTGGGAAGTGCTTATAGCACCATGCTACTATATATACCCTTACGAGCCTCAGAATATAAATACTGATCCTGACAACTGATGAGATTGGAAAGTTCCCCAAGGTTCCACAACTAATCATTGGTACATGCTAGGATTTGAACCAGGATTCCAGAGCCAAAACTATCTACCACTCTGCTGAACTCCATTTCCATGTGCTAAACTATACCCCACAGTAAGTATGTTTTTAATGACATGAAGTGCTTCAAGCTCAACTATGAACAGTATTCACATTCATATTGAGATAATACATCCTCATTTGCCTGTCATACAACTGGTTTATGCCTATTTTTTAAGCAAATATATTAACAGACCAGCCTTCACCCTCAAAAGGCTCCTGGCTTAGACAATAAATTATATATCATCTAGTTTTATAAGGTTATATCCCAAAACAGTGCCAATACACTCAAGGCACTCAAAATTTGTTGGTGTTTAACAAATACAGGAATGATGATGAAAGTAAGAACTTGGGTTCTGCCTATGGTTTGACAAGTTCATGGTTAAGGAAGGTCACCCAGAGCAGTCTATTTATCATGTGCTGTTTGTTCTTAAAACTTCATTACGAGTCATTCCTAAATATTTGAATATTCAGAAAAAAATTTACAACTAAAGAAGAGCTGTAGCTATTTTAACTGCCTGTATTTGTCAATGAAATAAATGTTATTGACTAGCACTGATTTTTTTAAAAATGCATTGGCATATAGTTGCTTTACAATGTTGTGTTAGTTTCTACTGTACAGCAAAGTGAATCAACTATATGATTCATATAGATCCTCTTTTTGGATTTCCTTCCCACTTAGGTCACCACAGAGCACTGGGTAGTGTTCTTTGTGCTATACAGCAGGTTCTCATTAGTCATCTGTTATATACATAGTATCAATAGCGTAGATGTGTCCATCCCAATCTCCCAATAGGAGTACTAAGGTTTCAGTTCAGTTCAGTCGCTCAGTCGTGTCCGACTCTTTGCGACCCCATGAATCGCAGCACGCCAGGCCTCCCTGTCCATCACCACCTCTCGGAGTTCACTCAGACTCACATTCATCGAGTTCGTGATGCCATCAAGGTTAATATTAGGAACTTCATGCCCTCTGAGATTACTTATGCTGTTCCTGGCATTTTCCCATGTAAGAAAAGGGATTTAGGTACATACATGTCTACTTCCTACAGGAGTCAAAGAGACATCTCAGTAGACATGGAAGCTTTTTGACTTACAAGAGACAATGTGTCCTGGGCCAGATCTAACACTCTCATTATAATGTGAGATGCTGTCCCCTCTAGGGATGGAACTTCACAACCAGAAGCTAAGAGATTTGCTGTTGATTGCTCCAATCGTTCCTCATTACTCATTCTTAACCTATCAGACCATTAATAAAGGCTCGCAAAAGATAACTATCAGTATATTTTTCAAGTCTTAAGCAGGTGAGAGTGGAGGTGAAGTGGCATGTGAGTCTCCATCTATTCACGTTGTAGGTGTCTGTTATGCAATGAAACGTGCTTTTTCAGAGTTCTATGAATGCCATTGAGGCACATTTTATATTTTCTCACATCATACTTTCTTCTCTAAAATTGTCCATACTCTTATTTGACTTGTATTTTTCACCCTGTGACTACAATTACATTATATATTAAAAAGTAATAAAGTGTTCCCACTTGAAAAAAATACAGAAAGATATGTTTCTCTAGTCACTTATGATTAGCTTTAATCTAGCTCTCCAGAGGGAAAGGACACGACATTGAACATCGAGTCTGTCTATTCAAAAAGCTGATCCTTAATAGTGCTGAGGGAAAAAAATGATTCTTTTGATCTTGTATTTTAATCTTAAATTTTAATTTGCACCATACAATTTTAATAACTGTCCTCTAGGTTTCAAAGTGAATAGAATTAAGTATTTTGCGCACGTTGCATATTACACATGTAACTTCAGATTCCTTTGTATCTGCAAGAGCTTTGAAGACTGCTTATTAAATTAGTAATGACCACCAGTCAAGGGCTGTCAACCTCTCTGTACACTCATGAGCCTTGGCCACAAATCAAAAATAGATGTTGAACTCCTTTTTGTTCCTAAGTATAACATAATGAAAAGGCCATGATTAATAAACTCTGCGTTTCACGTGGGGTTGTAAATAAGTGTATCTCTTGCTTTCTCCAGGCTTTTATTATTACACATGAATGAATGAACATGTCATTCAGTTGCTTATATAGTCTAAGAATGTGATTATCAAGTTGTAACACCACAAATATAGGACCACTTCTGAGCAAGCACTCTCCCATCCTATTGCATGTATGTGCTCAGTCATGTCTGACTCTTTGGGACCCCACGGACTGTATTCCTCCTCTGTCCATGGAATTTTCCAGGCAAGAATACTGGAGTGGGTTGCCATTTCCTCTTCCAGGGGATCTTCCTGACCCAAGGATCGAAGACAGGTCTCCTGAGTCTCCTACATTGGCAGGAGGATTCCTGACACTGCTTCACTTGAAAAGTCTATCCTTTTTATCCTAAACTAAAGTTGGTAGCTCAGACAGTCAAGAATCTGCCAGCGATGCAAGAGACCTGGGTCAGGAAGATCCCTTGGAGAAGGGAACAGCTACTCACTCTAGTATTCTAGCCTGGAGAATTCCATGGACAGAGCAGCCTGGCAGGTTACAGTCCATGGGGTCGCAAAGAGTCAGACATGACTGAGTGACTTTCACTAATGTCCTGGTAAAATCAAAGTACTGCATAGAATAGTCTCAAGTCTTTCTTATGATGATTAGTACTAATGTTGATTCAACAAATTATTGGATATCTTACTGAGTTATGAATTACACATTCAAAAATTAGATCTTTTTTAGTGTGATTCAATGAATTTGAAAAAAAACATTGTATAAGTATCATGACAATCAAAATACAGTTTTACCATCTCCAAACAATCTCCTTGTATCCCTTTAAATCATTCCCTTCTTCACCCTTCCCCAGTCCCTAGCCAATGGCAACAACTGATGTTTCCTTTCCCTATAGCTTTTCCAGAATATAGTATACCTGGAATCACTCAGTTTGAAGTCTTTTGAGTCTGTCCTCTTTCATTTAGCTTAATGCCTGTGAGATTCATTAACATATGATGTACATTCATACATACATGTAGCAAGAGTTCATTCATTTCTATTGCTGAGTAGTTTTCCATTGTACAGATGCGCCACACAATTTATACATTCATCAGTTCAAAGATTTGGGATTATTTCCAAAATTTGTCAAATAAATTGCAAAGATTACATTAAATTTTGTGGCTAGGGGACAGAGCCCACTGCATGTCTGTTGGGTGGGTAAGATCAGCACTGGGTGTCATGAGGGTTCAGCAATGGTAGAGGCAAAAAAAACTTGTAACTGTAAGTTTTAATTTTTCTTAGTAACTATTTTGAAGTAGGATCACTGAAGCCATAGGGTAATCATGTTTTTAATTCTATACGTAACTGATAAACTCTTTTCCAAAGAGGCTGTACCAATATGCATTTTCACCAACAATGAATGAAAGATCCAATTGCTTGGCATCCCCACCAGCATTGAGTTTTGTCATATTTGATTTTTAAGCTGCGCTTCATGGGGTCACAAAGAGTCGGACACAACTGAGCGATTGAACTGAATAGTATGTAATATAACAGTGTGATTTTAATTAGCATTCCCTAATAACTAATATAATGAACATCTTTTCATACACGTTCTGCCATCCGTTTATCTTCTCTGGTGAAGTATCTGCATAAAACCTCTGCTCATGTTTTCAATTCTGTTTTGCTATTTTGACAAATAATTTTGTTTCCCTGTTTTTCTATTATGACATTTTAAAAATTCTTCACATACTACCAGTAGGTTCCCTTTGTCAGGCATGGGTTTTGCAAAGATTTCTTTTAACCCACAGATTTTCAATCTCTTAATAGCATTTTTCACAGAGCAGAAGTTTTTAAGTTTGATGAAGTCCAAATCATCATTTTTTATTTTATGCTTATGTTTTAATGGTCATATCTAAAAAAGATTGACCTAATCCAAGAGCACAAAGATTTTCTTCTATATTTTCTTCTAAAAGTTTTGTAAATTGGGGTTTTACAATAATTTAGGTCTAAGATCAACATTAATTCACATGTAAGATGTAATGTATGGGTCTAGGTTTCTTTTCTGCATATGGATATCCTATTGCTCTAGCATCCTTTTTTGAAAAGGCATCTTTCTCCAAGGAATTTCCTTGTGTACCTTTGTCTAAAATCGATTAACTGTGTAGGCAGAACTGGTTTTGGACTCTTTGACATACTTTTCAAAATGTAACTAATAAGATGATGGAACTCATTGTAGTCCCACTAAGCAAGCTCTGGAAAACGAGTAGCACAAACAGGTAAGTGAGGAGGTGGAGAGAAAAAAATGACAAAACACTGGTAGATTGAAAACATGAGGTGCTCTAGACAGTAAAATGGAGCCATCCTTCTTTGTTAAACTGCTATTTCCAAGTATCTGGGCCACCTCTCTTTATTAGAAATATCAGGTCGCATTCTTTTCCCATAAATTCACTGACTTAAATTGAAGATGACACATCAGTCAGGAAAGTAGCAGACTTGACCCATGGTGGGCGGACCCACTAGGAGGCCGCACACATCTGAGTACCAAGGGATGAAGAAAGAAGAGCTTTTCACAGCGCTGTGCACAGATCTCACAAGGTGTCATGTGGTTGATTCTTTTTCCCCTTTCTCCAGACTCACTTTACATACACCTATAGCATAGTTTCTCAAAGAGCACTCTACGGAAAAGGGTTTTCTCAGATGCAAACCCTTTGAGGCAAGAGTTTTTGATTCTTAACTGTCTAAATCCAAATCCTCAGCCAACTGATAACTGCACATCATATTCCTTTGTGTGGTTAAGGAAGTAAGTCATATAAAAGTCATCTCTTTCATAGGCTATAATGCTCCTTTAATTAGATTATAATTAAAAGCAAATAAAAAATGCAGATTAATATCTTCATAAATTGTGCTTTTCTGTCCTGGAAAAATGGCTATGTTTTTTCCTCTCATAATCAGCCTAAAATAGAGTCAGGAAATCGTTTGGGGCATTTTGATCATAAACTACTGTCATGTGTATATATCTGTGTGTGTGTGTGTGTGTGTGTGTGTGTGTGTATGTGTGTGTGTCTTTCCCTGAAAGGCACTCACACAGAGAACATTTTAATTTTCCATGGTATTGCTATTTTGACCTCTGAGACCTTGCAAAGTAAAGTATTTATGATCCTGGGCTTTTTTTATGGTATTGTTTCAATATTTTTGTAACATTTGTATTTCTTGCTGATGTTTTTGGCATTAAAAATCACTCAAGCTGTGCTGAAATATAATGGTATTCACTGAACCATACCCTAGAAGGATAATTCAGTTCAGTGGGGTTATTCTAGCTCATCATGTACATAAAGGATTGAAAGAAACTGTAGAAGATCCTCAGTTCTCTACACAGGCAGCACTGAGTCTTTTTTTCCCCTAATAACTTGACATAGAAAAACCTTCGCTTGAATATAGAAATGTCTCGTTTCAAGTCTTTAGAGCAAACCAAAGGAACAACACAATGGCACAAGGTATCAGGAGGCAANAAACTGTAGAAGATCCTCAGTTCTCTACACAGGCAGCACTGAGTCTTTTTTTCCCCTAATAACTTGACATAGAAAAACCTTCGCTTGAATATAGAAATGTCTCGTTTCAAGTCTTTAGAGCAAACCAAAGGAACAACACAATGGCGCAAGGTATCAGGAGGCAAAGTGCTGGTGGACAGCTGCTCTAGATCACTAATTTCCTTTCCCTGTTAGCCAGAGAAAAAGCAAACCTCCGTCAACTTTCTTTCTCAATTTCAAGACATCCCCCTAAATAAGCCCTCCGAATTTCAGGTTTCAAACATGATTAGCAGAGTGGATTACGCTATTACAGGCAGAAACCAGGGACGATTTAATTTCCATATATTTAAATTGTCCCTAACTATTGATATCCATAATGCCTGAGTCTGACAGCTATGCCTTTACCATTTTGTATCTATTTTGCAATTTCTGTCCCAAGAATAGATAAATGCAAAGCCTTTTTGTATCTTGTCACACTCAGCTTGAGATGTTTATTACAACAACACCCAATATAAATAATAATATGACTTTTTGTATTTTTTTCACTTTGATTGGCTGATCATTCAAATTTGACCTTGATTATTAATATAAACTCCTAAGGGATGAGGTATAAAAGCTGATTGATCAAAGCACAAATATTTACACTATATATATATATATACACATATACATATATATGTACATACATATATACACACACAAATATTTAGGCAGATAGATAAATGTATGCAGATATAATCTCCAAAAATTTTACTCAGTTCCACACAACAACTATATTTTGCACTACAAATGACTGAATAAGACCTTACATTTAGTGTATTTATCTAATAGAAGCCATAAATTCCTACTGAAGACGAAAACATATCTCCTGAGTTTTACTCCCTGTAGATAAATAAAAGTGAATACTGTTGCAATAGTCAAATGCAGCAGAGTACTTAAATATATGAGCTCTGGAACCTAACAAATATATGTTGAAATGGTGCCACTGCTATTTATATAGCAAATGACTTTGGACAAATTTCTTTGTCTCTACAGAGCTCAATTTGGTCATCCACAAAATGGGTATCATAATAATTTGCTTTCTGGTTCAGTTGCTGTACTATACACTGTAAAATAATATTGACTCAAACAAGACAAAGCTTATTTCTCTCTCAAACAGCAGCTTTATGGTGCTAGGGGCTTCCCAGGTGGCACTAATGGTAAAGAATCCACCTTCCAGAGCAGGAGACCCATGAGATGTGGGTTTGATCCCTGGGTGGAAAAGATCGCCTAGAGGAGGGAATGGCAACCCACTCCAATATCCTTGCCTGGAGAATCCCATGGACAGAGAAGCCTGGCAGGCTGCAGTCCCTGGAGTTGCAAAGAGTTGGACACGACTGAATAGACGCATGTGCACGCACACACAATGCTAGGGACAGGACACATTCTATCATCATGGACTACCATCTTCAATGTATAGTTTCCATATTTTGGTCAAAAATGCTTATTAAGCTCTTGTAATTATGTACATGTGCCATCAGGGAATAAAGGAAGAGGGGGTGAGACACACTACAGAAAGGATCACCATCCTCCACTCTTCCCTGTATCCATGCCTCTTCACACAGTGACTCTTCATTAACTCTCATAAAGCAGTTTATTTCCCTACCTCTTGATTCCATGAATGCCTTATAACTTACTTTAACCAAGAGATTGCACCAAAAATGATGTATGAGTTCTGAATACAGATCTCAGTACGTTTTGCAGTCTTTCACTTGCTCTCTTAGTACTCTCATAGCAACTGTGTAATCAAGTCCAGGCCAGCCCTCTGGATGAAGAAAGACTTGTTAGCTCAGCTGCCCTCACTGCCTCAGCTGATGGGCAGCCTCCCAGTCAATCTGATAGCTAATCATAGATGTACAAGCACAAATAATGACAGAAGAATCTATGCGCTGATACCAGCCCTGTAGAATTATGAATGAAAATAAATTCAGTTCAGTTCAGTTCAGTCGCTCAGTCATGTCTGACTCTTTGCGATCCCATGAATCACAGCACGCCAGGCCTCCCTGTCCATCACCATCTCCCGGAGTTCACTCAGACTCGCGTCCATCGAGTCAGTGATGCCATCCAGCCATCTCATCCTCTGTCGTCCCCTTCTCCTCCTGCCCCCAATCCCTCCCAGCATCAAAGTCTTTCCAATGAGTCAACTTCGCATGAGGTGGCCAAAGTACTGGAGTTTCAGCTTTAGCATCATTCCTTCCAAAGAAATCCCAGGGTTGATCTCCTTCAGAATTCTAGACCATTCAGGTATGACCTAAATCAAATCCCTTATGATTATACAGTGGAAGTGAGAAATAGATTTAAGGGCCTAGATCTGATAGATAGAGTGCCTGATCAACTATGGAATGAGGTTCATGACATTGTACGGGAGACAGGGATCAAGACCATCCCCATGGAAAAAAAATGCAAAAAAGCAAAATGGCTGCCTGGGGAGGCCTTACAATAGCTGTGAAAAGAAGAGAAGCAAAAAGCAAAGGAGAAAAGGAAAGATATAAGCATCTGAATGCAGAGTTCCAAAGACTAGCAAGAAGAGATAAGAAAGCCTTCCTCAGCGATCAGTGCAAAGAAATAGAGGAAAAGAACAGAATGGGAAAGACTAGAGATCTCTTCAAGAAAATTAGAGATACCAAGGGAACATTTCATGCAAAGATGGGCTCGATAAAGGACAGAAATGGTATATACCTAACAGAAGCAGAAGATATGAAGAAGAGGTGGCAAGAATACACAGAAGAACTGTACAAAAGAGATCTTCACGACCTGGATAATCACGGTGGTGTGATCACTCATCTAGAACCAGACATCCTGGAAAATAAATTACTGTTGTTTTAATCCACAGAATTTTGGGGTGGCTCATCAGGCAACATGTGATAAAAGGGGAAAAGGGCATCAGTTTCCTTTTAACATCATGACTCAGAATTTGCACATATCCCCGCCACTCTCGTACCACTGGTAAGAATTTAATGATATGACCATAGCAGCTGCAAAGGAAGCTGGGAAATGTAGTTTCCACTGAGTAGTTGTGTTTCCAGCTATAGCTAGGTTCCTATCACTAAAGGAAAAAAGGGTGGGGGCGAGTCGAGACAATCTTCATTGGGGGACAATTAGTTTCATTTCAGCCACCTATACCTCTTCAGCTGGCTATGAAGATTAAATGTGAAATAAACATAACAATCTCAGCCCAAGCACTGGAACCCAGAAAGGACCCAATAAACGTTTGCTGTCATTTATACTCAGAATTGGAAATAGGTGACATTTGTTTAAAGGGTCACAAAGAATAGTCAGAAGTACCAAATTCTCCAGCCTAGTTCTGGTTTGTCTGTTATCCTCCAGCAACCCTTCCCCTGTATTAAACTGAAGTTAGGAACCACACTGGAAGAAGATCCATAGGAAGAATATAAAGAGTGACATTGAAATAGTGTCTCCACTGATGTGATGCGACAAAGCCTGGATGTCTGTTAGACAAGATTAGATGGAGTTTATGGCAGAAAGCCAGGGGACAGGACTGTCACTGTAAAATAAATAGAGAATGTCACTGGGCCACAGTCAGAAATCAGAGAGTGAAAGGACTTTTTTTTTTCATTTCCTTTTTCTGGGAAACTGGGAGTTTTGTTTTTTTTAAAAAAAAAGATAATGGGTGCAGCAGTAAACTTCCTTAGCCTTAAAAAGAGGGGGAAAAGGCAGGTGTCCATTTCCTATAGCCAATTTATGTATCTTCTGATTTGAAAGGAAAAGAAATGAAAGACAAGAGCAGAATGAGAGATGGGCTGTGGGATAGTGCCAGGAGAGAAACCCAGAAGGGAAGTGTTTGAAAACAGTTTGATGGATATCTTATTAACCAGCCAAATGATTACCTAATGGCAACTATAGCATAAGTAAGTAACTATTAAACAAGCCTCAGTCAAGAATATATGTTTGTCTGTATTTTGAAATCTGATGTTTTTATCTATCCCCCAGACTACTGGATGGCCTCATAATTGGTAAGCAGTTATTACTGTTGAAATCTGTGTAAATCACGTCTCTCTCCTTCCAGAGTTACTGCCAATTCAGAATTTGTTGTTACCAGTCAAATCCTGAAACAAGCTGAAAAAGTGTAACTGAGGGGCCCTGGATATAAGAAAGATTAAATACTCAGTAAGCAAAGTGACACATCCACGAAAGAATGAGGCAGCAGCGAGATGCAGGGCAGGTGCGGGCCACCTGGTGAGTGGCAGTATTTACTGAATACGTCCAGCTGAAACACAAGGAAGGGCTCAAGGTCAAAAACAACTAGAAAAACAGAGAGCCGTAAGAAAGAAGGCTTTGTCAGGGGCCATTTATGAATAAGGCTGAAAAGCTGAGAGTGGTGTACTCAAAGGTGAGCCAGAGGCTCAAGAGGGAGGGAACATATGTACAGTTAAGGCTGACTCGCATTATGGTATGGAAGAAGCCAACACAACACTGGAAAGCAATTTTCCTCCCGTTAAAAAATAAATTAAAAGAAAAGTGATCCAGAGAACACAAAAGACATTCCAAAGGAGAGAAACTTCCTTCCAGATATGGGAGAAGGTGCATATACCAAGATAATGGCATACAGCAGAAAAGCAAGATGAAGGGCTCCAGAGCAGCATCTGGAGAAATATTTGTTTTATTCAAAATGATTAAGAAGTAAACACCCATGTCACCTACAGTAGCTGACATTTTAAAATATAAGAAAATGCCAGAATAATTGCATCAAAGGATTAGGAAACTGAAATATAGTGCATAGGAGGAATCCAATTAAAGATTAAAGTGGGATGCCCAAGAGATGTAAGTCAGCACCTCCAGATGGTTTTTGAAGGAATATTAGTCCCTCCAAAAGGTAATAGATAACTACATAAAAACAATAACTATAAAAAATGGGCAGGTTACCTGTGATTACATGTTTCTTTCCTGCAGAGAACATTCAGAGCTCAAGTGCATACAGTTCAGTTCAGTCACTCAGTCGTGTCCGACTCTTTGTGACCCCATGAACTGCAGCACGCCAGGCCTCCCTGTCCATCACCAACTCCCAGAGTTCACTCAGACTCACGTCCATTGAGTCGGTGATGCCATCCAGCCATCTCATCCTCTGTCACCCCTTCTCCTCCCACCTTCAATCTTTCCCAGCATCAAGGTCTTTTCTAGTGAGTCAGGTCTTCCCATCAGGTGGCCAAAGTACTGGAGTTTCAGCTTCAACATCAGTCCTTACAATTTACACCCAGGACTGATCTCCTTTAAGATGGACTGGTTGGATCTCCTTGCAGTCCAAGGGATTCTCAAAAGTCCTCTCCAACACCACAATTCAAAAGTATCAATTCCTTGGCACTCAGCTTTCTTTATAGCCCAACTCTCACATCCATACATGACCACTGGAAAAACCATAGCCTTGAATAGATGGACCTTTGTTGGCAAAGTAATGTCAAGTGCACTGGGATACTCTAAAAAGTAGATATGTCATAAACTACTGTTATTTGTCTGTCAATCAACCCTTGCCACTTTTTCTTTGGGAAGCAAGATGGCAGCTTCCACCAGGATTTCCACCAGAGTCCTCTGTCCACCAGGGCCCTGCCCAAAGTAGGAGACATGTGACCAAGTCCAGGCCAGTCAGGTTCTCCTGCCTAAGAATGTGCTGCTTTAGTAGATGACCACAAGAATTTGAACAAAAACAAAAAAAAACAAAAAAATCGATGCCATGAAGTACTTCTGCTTTGTTTCTGCTAATGGGCTTCCCCTCCTTCCAAGGCCAGATAGTTAAGGTACCCTTCAATATTCTGAGCAAGTCCACATCCTTCTAATGAATCCCATTCAGTCTTGGTAGCCAGACTTCCTTTGCTTGTAACCAAACTGCTCTGAGGGGAACAGTTTGCAACATGTCACAAATACATTTGACTAAGGATTTTTTTTTTCTTTTTGGCAAAATAACACACTACACAAGGTGTCTTCAGAACACACACTGCTTTGTATAATAACGGAGGGCTTTTGGAACATATTAAGGGAGCATAAACTGTACTGGATGTTTACATGTACTCATCAGAAATCACCAAGCAAGGAGCAATGTAGCACTTCCTTCTCTGCCTGTTCTTGCCAGAGAGAGCATTAAAGTGGTTTTGCTAATGATGATGAAACCACCACACAATCCTCACACTAAGACCTTCCCGGATTAGACGACTCTGAGGAGAAATGTAAAGTCCTTAGCAAAGTACAGGATTTGCCAAGGCATTATATTTTTATAAAGTGACTATAAATGGGAACCCTGAGCTAACCACATGCAGGACCTAACAGAAAAACAAGAAGTTCTCCATAATACACCAACCTCCCTCACTCTGGAAGGGTGTGGAGGCTAGAGGTAGTACCCTTGGCAAGCCCCCTCCCAAAGCCTAATAATAATATGGTGTTTCAGTGGTAAAGAACACGCCTGCCAAAGCAGGAAACATAAGAGACACAGGTTCAGTTCCTGGGTTGGGAAGATCCCCTGGAGGAGGGCATGGCAACCACTCCAGTATTCTTGCCTGGAGAATCCCCATGGACAGAGGAGCCTGGTGAGCTGCAGTCCATAGCATCGCTGAGTCAGACACGACTGAAGCAACTTAGCACACATATGTTTTTGAAGAAAAAAATCTCTAAGTATATTCACTTAAGAAGAGTAAAATGTCACTAACATAGATACAACAAAAGAATATCCCTTAACAGGAAAACAGAGAGGACTCAAGTAGAAAAAAAGAATTTAAAAATGCTAAAAGCACACATCCAAATCACATTAACTCTATGTGTTTTTCCACAACTTCTACAATGACAAGTCCAGAAACAAAAACAGTAAGTATTCATAATAGTAACAGCAAACACTAAAGACATGATTTGGGTACTATTCTATTTACATTACAAATCATTGTACAGATGAGAAAGCTGATGCAGAAGGTAGGTTAACTGTCTGATAAGACTGCCGGTTTAGCCAATTTAATTTCCCCTTGAAGCTGAAACTCCAATACTTTGGCCACCTGACGCGAAGAGCTGACTCATTTGAAAAGACCCTGATGCTGGGAAACGTCAAAGAGGGGAGGAGAAGGGGACGACAGAGGATGAGATGGTTGGATGGCATCACTGACTCAATGAACATGAGTTTGGGTAGACTCCGGGAGTTGGTGATGGACAGGGAGGCTTGGCGTGCTGCAGTCCATGGCGTCGCAAAGAGTCAGACACGACTGAGCGACTGAACTGAACTGGCTACTACTCTTGCCCTGTCTTCCTCTCTACCACACAGAAAAAAAAGCAAATATAATACAATCCGGAGTGACAATGGTGATACAAGTATACTGTATATAGGTTTGTACATATACAACACACACAAACACATGTTTAAAAGGCTGCATGAAAAGAATGAATAATAGAAGGAATGAATGACAACTGGCACGAGGCTCTGAAGGGAATAGGAAGGAGAGATGAAGAACAGTCCTGACAAACACTTCTCTAACTCTGGATAACAATAAAAATAGAAGTGTTTTGTGAGATAATTTTGAGGAAATGCATTCCTGAAAGCAGTTCTTTATAAGTATCATATGGAATGATCCGAGAAAAAAATGTTTTTCATCTGTTTATCAAAGAGGTTGGTCTTGATTCGCTTCCACTTCTCTAACCTGTCCTCTATCCACATAGGGTATAGATATCTGTCTGTGATGGAGGCTAGATGGATGAGCATGGAGTAATCAATGACACGTGGTTGCAGCTCTCATGGAATACCTTTCAAAATCTTACAGCTTTATCATGAACTTTCAGTTTGGTCCAGCTTTGCCCAGAGTTCCAATGTTTTTGCTTTACCTTTATTCTAAAGTCATAAAGAATGTTTCAAAATTAGAAGTCACCTGGATCAGGTGCTCCAGACTCAGATGACCCAGAATCTAGGCAAACAGTGTAAGTGAATGAAGCAATCGATGTGTGAAAAGGAATTGTATGGCTATCTTGGTCTGCTTCTCATTTGCCCTTTCTGGAAGCAGAAAAGAATCTCCCTGCGAAAAGTTACCACAAAAGTGCAATAATAATGACAACCCTTCTTTTCTTAGTCTCAGAAAGATAATAAGGAGTGGGTAGGGACTGTCACAAAATGGAAAATGCATGAATCTTGAGAGCTGGCAGCTGCTACCCACACTTACCTATGAGTGCCACGCTTGAAGTGTGACTGCAACACTGTCAGGCGCTATGAAATTTTAAGCAAAATGTGTCTATGCCCTTTGTCATGTAACAATACCGTGTCTTCATACTCTGACTACAGAATCACCTATGTCACTTGCTTTGATCAACAGAACAATGCACAAGTGACATTAATGTCAGAGCTTCTGAAACTAGAGCTTAGGAGGTCTTACATTCCTATACACTCTATTCTACGTTACCATTAGCATGAGAACATATCACAAGTAGCCTGATGTGTATGAGAGACAAGGATGTGGAGAAGTGACAGATTGCCCAAGCTGTCAGCCAGATGAGTGAGCCACCAGGATGAGTGAAGGCATGGAATCTAACCCCAACTCATCCCAGTACACAAGCAATAAACTAACTTCTGCATGCATGCCACTGAAGATTTGTGGATGTTTGTTATGCGGTGTTATCACAGCAGCAGATAACTAATATACAAAACCAGGTTCTTAGGTAAAATCTTTTGATTTTTAACACTAAGCCTGGAAGAATTTCTTAGAGAAGTATCATGCAGAATGATGTAGGGAAAAAAAAACAAAAACAAAAAATGTTTTCCACTGGTTTATTAAATCTGTCTGGACTAGATTCCCCTTTTCTAACAACCCATAATTAAACCATGTAAGATATAATTAATATATTAATAGATGCTTATCTATGATGCAAGTGTTTTTTTCTAAGTTAGCAACCAATTCAAGTTTTTCAAAAAACACACAGTATTTCTGTAGATCGGATCCAGACCACAGACCACTATTTTGCATTCTCCTTTATACTCTAATCCCTTCATTTTATATTTAAGATATGAAAGAGACAAAGTATCTTTTCTAACAGTCAGTAATTGGTCTTCAGATGTGTTACTTCACCTAAAAGTAATTAAATTACTTTTTAAAATGCATCTTAGTGTCCTCTTTTGAGGGCACGGGTATTTTCAAAATTATTCAGTTCTGCTCTTCCCATCCTTCCTGCCACTTGTTGTCCAGGGGTTAGGTCCACATGAAGGATCTTCACTACATTCATGTCTACAAGTCTCATCTGAGCCCTATCAGCTACCATCTTTTGAGAAGAGGATGTGAAGTTTCTTTTTCCCAGGAAAGGTAATAGCTCTAAAAGTGTGCTTGAGGCCACAAACTTAGTATATTCTTTCAGCATTAAACTCACACTACCTCTTTCCATGAAACAAATGAATAAATGATGCTTCTACTTTAAAATGACCTAATTTTTACACAGAGCTGAATAAAGCAAAATTCCCATGAAATCTGGATTACCTCGGTCTTGGCCAAGCTATAATCTAGGAATAAGATCAAGCGAGCAAATTCTAATAGGGTATGTGTCCATTCACTTAGAAAAACACAGCTTCTCTTTCACAGAACTACTGAAGGAGAACCCATATTGAAAGTTGTGATTATTGTTTTAGCCGGAATTCATAAAGAGACTGAACAGCTGCACATTTTATTAGATCTAATCTAAATACCTGCTCCTTGTATTTTGTGCTGGGAGATATTTATGTTATCAATTCAACTTTATACTAACCATCAGGCAGAATACTCCCTGTAGTTCTGCTGACTCAAAATAATGACTTGTAAGGGAGCCCTAATGACAGAACAAGGGCCAATTATAGACACAGCGTGAGACTTGGCATAACTGTGTGATGCATTTTGTGCACTTGATTGACCTCATGTTCAAGTTCGTTCGTGTCTCACTATTGTAGATACGGTCTATGCCTCAGGGTATATGCCTTGTTAATTTCAATATAAGAAGATAGAACCGATTAGATCAGAGGGCTCAAACAACAACAACAACAACAAAGCTACACCAGTGCTTGGTGGAAAAGTGATGGCATGTTGAGTTTACCAGAAGGAACCATCAGGTATTTTTCAGGTTTCAGGATTGAGAACTTAGAACATGTATCTGTGTGTGTGTGTGTGTGTACACGCGCGCATGTGTGCGCACGTGCATGCATGTATGTGCTAGTTGCTCAGTCATGTCCGACTCTTTGTGACCCCATGGACTGTAGCCTGCCAGGCTCTTCTGTCCATGGAATATTCCAGGCAAGAATACTGGAGTGGGTTGCCATTCCCTCCTCCAGGGGATCTTCCCAACCCAGGGATCAAACCCAGGTCTCCCACATTGCAGGCAGATTCTTCACAGTCTGAGTCACCAGAGAAGCCCAAGAATAATCAATATGGAGTGTTAATTCATTTCTACACTTGGAAGAACTAAAATAATGCACATCTTCTTGTGTCTTTACATAACTGTGATGGCTGCTGAGAGGACTTAGAATTTCTTGTGAAATGAGGGAGAGAGAGAAAAACAAAGAAGGCATAAGGACTCAGCATAAAATAAAGTTACCGTGAGACGTCCATAGATTGTATTGCTTTAGAGCAAAACTGTTTGGCAGTCTCTTCTATACATGTCACTTTGAAATAATTCTTGCTGTGCTATAATTCACTGAAGGAGGAGGGTCGTGAGTCCTTTCTGATGATTTGTTTACAATAC
The DNA here is from genome assembly GCA_006410635.1 of Cephalophus harveyi. Classification (NCBI taxonomy): domain Eukaryota; kingdom Metazoa; phylum Chordata; class Mammalia; order Artiodactyla; family Bovidae; genus Cephalophus; species Cephalophus harveyi. Next base: position 72,724 of record SJYT01002188.1, on the reverse strand, counting down.
CAATACCAAATATGCTTATTAAACACAGACAGGAAGGGAGAGTAAAAGAAAGGGAGTGAGTGTAGGAGAGGAATTGTTTATTTAGAAATGTTAATGTTTATCTATAAAATAAAAACAAATCCTCTTGTTTCATGGAGTACAAAATTACAGAGCGAATTCAAGCATGTAACAATATTGCTGACTGACTTGAAAACAACTGGAATAACTGGCACTTATGCAATTTCTCAGAAATACAGCTTTGATTCTAAACTGGTTGAAAGAGCCATTGTGAAATGGTCATTTCATCAGCCTTGGTTGTTTGCTAATAATATCATCTAGTCAATCCCACCTATATTTCCAAAGTGACTGTTAGAAAAACCTACAAAAGCGTTGGTGAAAACCTGAAAACAAATGATCCTGAGAACTACATCTTTGTTCTTCTATCATTAGCTATGCTATCTTCAAGAAAGTGCATAACTAATATTTAACAATGAGTGGGAAAGCTCCTAACTCAAAACAGACAAAGTGACAACCTAGCAAGGAACACAGGCAAATGCTGCCAAGTTTTTGCATGTATTCCATGTTTGTCGAGATTAAACACTGGAATATGGGAATCCATTCCATATGTATCTGGCCTGAAAATTTTAGGCTGAAAATGGTTCATAATAGAAGTGATAGGAATAGGGATAGCTATTGACAGTACAGGAAGGGGCAAGATGCTGATACGTTCCACACCACTTTTTGCATCAGATATTAGGGAAAGAGCAGAAAATGCATGCTCAAACGTGCAGCATTTTAAAAAACTGATTTTCAATAGGCCAAATTTTAAAAACAAGTATTTATAAGTTCTTTTCAAGACACCAGTCAGATAAAATATATAGATTTTAAACAGTATGTAACAGAGCAGATTTTCTCAGAGATTTGTGATGAAAAACTCTTACTGCAGAAAAGACTTCTTTTCCACTAAAGCAGCATCCTTTACTAACAGAGTAACTAATAAGATGCAGGCAATCTAAATAAATAAATATAGTACCTATGATTCATTGATTAATTTTGAATCACTGTCTTTCCATTTTATTTTAATAGCACTGCCATCACTTTCCCCCTAAATTAAACCAAAGAGAGAACTCATAGTAATAAGACAGATAATGGTACTATTTTATAGTGTATGTTTTTAAGGAAGTATAAATCACTAAAGTTAATGAGTTAGGAAAATAAAACTACTTTCATGATATAAATAATTAGAAAGTATGGGTGCTTCCCTGGGGGCTCAGTGGTAAAGAATCTGCCTGCCAATGCAGGAGACGAGTTTGAAAACTGGCTTGGGAAGATCCCCTAGAGAAGGAAACAGCAACTCATTCCAGTATTCTTACCTGAGAAATCCCATGGACAGAGGAGCCTGGTGGGCTACAGCCCACAGGGTCGCAGAGTCAGACATGACTTAGGGAATAAACAACAGACAGAAGTTCGGTCATGTAAAAACTTTTCATTTGGCCTATTTCAACATTTTATCCCACTAAAGTTGAAGAATGCTTGATCCAAAAGTCCATAATTTGGACGTATTTTAACAGAGGAATCCATTTATCATTCACCTAGTAAGGCAATTTTCCTCTGGGGGCCATCTGCCTACCTTTCAGTTCACACATTTGGGGACATTCATGACTTCACTGAGACAAGGGACTCAGGTCTGGCCAATCAGACCTTATTTTTCTGGGTGACAGTAGTTGTTTCAAAACAGAATATCTGACACAGTTAAGATCCATCCAAGAGTCTTACCCGGAAATTTTTCTGCAACTATTGAAAGAGTCACTAAATTTTAACCTGAAAGTATTTGGCTTGGAGCCATCCTCACATTAAACAGAGCCTGAGAATGACTCCAACAAAACAGAATACAGCTTCACAAGATAAAGTAAAAATAAACTCTGGTACATTAATTTATTTAATAATTTACTTATTCAACAAATATTTATTGAACAATTACTAGGGATCAGGACAGTTATAGAGAAGGTAGCAAATAAAATAACAAATGCCTTACTCTCATGATGCTTACTTTGTAGTCAGGATAAAAATCACAGTTGACCCTTGAACAACACAGGGGATAGGAGTCCTCACCCTCCACACAGCTGACAGTTTGCATAGAATTTTACATTTAAGCCCCCCTATCCACATACTTTTGAACTGTGGTGTTGGACAAGACTCTTGAAAGTCCCTTGGACTGCAAGGAGATCCAACCAGTCAATCCTAAAGGAAATCAGTCCTGAATATTCATTGCAAGGACTAACACTGAAGCTGAAGCTCCAATATTTTGGCCACCTGATACAAAGAATTGACTCATTGAAAAGGACTCTGATGCTGGGAAGGATTGAGGGCAGGAGGAGAAGGGGACGACAGAGGATGAGATGGTTGGATGGCATCACTGAATCAATGGACATGAATTTGAGCAAGTTCCAGGAGTTGGTGATGGATAGGGAAGCCTGGCATGGTACGGTCCACGGGGTCATAGAGAGTTGGACACGACTGAGTGACTGAACTGAACTGATCCACAGTACCACTTTCAGGGATTCAACCAACTTGAATCACATAGTACTACGGTACATAAGTATTTAGTGTAAAAACTTCACACATAGGTGCACATGAGTGCACATGCTGAGTTCAAACCTGTTATTCAAGTATCAACTGTAATTTTAAAAAAACAATTTAAAATAATTTCAAAGCAATATAGGAACTTGTAATACAGAAGTATACTAAGAATGAATGATGAAGTGGGTAAGTCACCTGTCTAAGCATGGATTCTCAAACTACATATCATAGATCAAAACTGGTTTCCACATTTTTAAAAGCTTTTTGTCAGAGGAGGAGAGCATATGCAACAAAAATAAGCTGTACGAGGCTACAAAAGCCTAAAATATTTACTATCTGTTCCTTTATAGAAAAGTTGCTAGTCTACCAAGGTGGTTTCCAAGAATTTCTCCTGCTCCTCTACCAGCATTCCATTGATACTATCAAAAAGAGAGAAAAAAAAAGAATTATCTACTTTCCCACCCTTTGCATCTTGGCTGTGCCTATAAATATTGTTGGTGTATAGAGTGACGAAGGGAATGGCAACCCACTCCAGTACTCTTGCCTAGAAAATCCCATGGACGGAGGAGCCTGGTGCAGGCTACTGCCCATGGGGTCGCAAAGAGTTGGACACGACTAAGCGACTTCACTTACAGAGTGACGAAGAGGCAGTATTCTGGGACTTCCAAGCCTACATCTTAAGGGACCTTGCAGCATTTGCTTTCACTTTTCCTAGAACCCACGTAAAGAAATCTAGACTCTCATACCAGAGCAAGAGGCCCTAGAAAGGGAGAGACCTTAGAGGGTAAGAAACCTCATGGATAGAAAAGTCACATGGAGGCGAGCTGAAGCATCCTGGGCAATACTAAGGCTCTCTTCACATCACTGGAGCTGTATTTGGTCCGCCAGCCTCAGTCAAGGCACTCCAGCCAACAGCTACTGCGTGGAACAGAGATAAACCTACTGGAATTCCTGACTCAGAAATGTGGACAATAAAGTAATTGTTTTAAGCCATTAACTTCAGGGGTGCTTTGTTTTACAGTAATAGATAAATTAAAAAGAAACTGGTACAATAATTTGGATGCTGCTTTGACAAAAACTAAAACACAAACATGCTGTTGTTTAGTTGCACAGTTGCATCTGACTCTTTGCGACTCCAAGGACTGTAGCCCACCAGGCTCCTCTCTCCATGGGATCTCCCAGGCAAGAATACTGGAGTGGGTTGCCATTTCCTCCTCCAGGGGATCTTCTTGACCCAGGGATGGAATCTGCATCTCCGGCACTGCAGATGGATTATTTTTACCACTGAGCCATTGGGGAAGCCCAAAACACATACATAGGCCCTTGGAATTGAATGGTAGTTAGAGACTTGAAGGGAAGACTGTTAATGAAGGTTTGAAGAGCACTGGGGGAAAAACACTATTAAAGACAAGAGAAAGAACGGTCTGTGTTACACAGAGGGCGAACATTTGGAAACACTTGCAAATCTAGCTAAGATTTTCAGACAGAGGTCTTTTAGCAATTATTTTCTTGAAACTGTTTATCATAAAGTATAAGAGAGAGCAAATAAATGTTCTACATAGAAACAGAATTTAGGGGAGAGCTATGGACCCAGGATAGTATTTCCAACTAGGAAAAATGTTCTTAAAGTGAGAAATCATCCCCAGGTAAAATGATGTCCATTATGTGTATGTTACGTTGCTTCAGTCATGTCTGATTCTTAGTGACCCCATAGATAAAGGCTGTCAGCCCCCACCCCCATCTGTGGGATTCTCTAGGCAAGAATACTGGATTAGGTTGCCTTTCCCTTCTCCAGAAGATCTTCCTGACCCAGGGATCAAACCCACATCTCTTGTGTCTACTGCACTAGCAGGCAAGTTCTTTACCACCAGTGCCACCTGGTACGTCCATTATACTCTTTGGCAAATTAAGATGCTTAAGATATTGCCCCAAATCCGCCCAATATGCCCAAAATAGAACACCACCAACAAAAAAGTTATCAATGCAACTTTGGGACATGGGGTGAACCTTGGATAAGATAAATGAAAAGCTCACCCATATTTTAAATGTACATGTACACCCATGGTGGATTCATGTCAATGTATGGCAAAACCAATGCAATATTGTAAAGTAAAAATAAATTAATTAATTAATTTAAAAAATAATAAAATAAAAGCACTGCATTGGTAGAAAAGCACACTGGATGAAATGGTATTGAGAGAGAAAAAAATAAAAAGAGATGTCAAGGCCCCCAACTTTGTCTAGGCAGAAAGCAGAGCAAGATACGAGCTAAACTGCCAACACAGAAATTCTCAAAACATGTGGCCACGAGTCAAGGAAAACAATGCATTTGAGAACTACTGTCAAGGAATGCAAAAACAAGGCCCTAACAAGAACCATTCTTTCGTCTTTATTTTTTCTTGACTTTAAAAATATACATTCGTTTTGTAAAAATACTGGAACATTTCCTTTAAACAAACTAAAAAAAAAAATCATTTGTAAGTCCAACTCCCCATCCCCAGTCTCCAAAAATGTCATGGCCTTCGTCTTCTTACTCCAGATCTTAGTTTTGGCACTGCTCTTTCCCAGTCGCAGTTTCTGTTCCATCGCCACACACGCAGTCTTCCAAGTCAGTAGACAGTGGGAGACTCAAGAAGATTTTCTCCCTAAGCTTTATCAGCATTGATGAAATACTGGCAGGGAGAAGAGATGGGAACTTCAACTGTTTCTATTTTGTAGTTCCAAGAAAAGAAAGTTTAGGAAAAGAGGAGGCAATTCACATTTGGAAAATTAGAAAATAAAGAAAAGCCTACTTTATTAGATGATCAAGGTCAAAAGTGATGGTCAAAAATGAAGAGCAGTTCTTTCACTTAGGAAAACCAGTGACGTGTGCCTAGATGGATTTTAAAATTGCTATGGCCCAGGGATTACTATGTGCTCTCCTGCCTTCCACTGTTACGTGGACTATCTATTGCAGTTAGCCTGCCCTGCCACCACTGCATGTTGGTGAGTAGAGAGGAAAACTTGACTTTCAGTTCAAAAATCTCTAGATCAAGAAGAACTATATTCAGTAGCCTTAGTCTCTCCAGAACAGGTAAAGCTCAACAGACACCTAAGCTGAGGCCTGATGTGATATTTGGATACCATCTGGGAGTTTGAGAGAATGAATACATTTTGCATGTGGAACAAGTGAGAACGAGTGTAGCCAGAAGGTAGACTGTGGCAGAGAATCTGCAAAAATGGCCTCAATAATTATCTAGTCTCTGTACACACATGATAGAACTCCCATCGAGTCTGTTCCCCACCACTTGAACCTATGGTGGACTCAGGACTTGTTTTGACCAATATAGAATAAGGTGAAAATGACATTCTAGGTCTCCAAAACACAGGCCTGTAAAAGCCTGACAACTTTGGCTTTTACTCTTGGAAGGCAGACCCTATATATTAGCAAAGTCCTGCCTATCTTACTGGAGAGAGATGCCGCAGAGAAAGAGAAATTCCACAAGATGAGAGATGAAGCAAGGAGAGAAGCTGGGTGGAGGAGAACCGAGGTGCCCCATCTAACAACCAGCATCACAGCCACAGAGAAGTGAGGGAAGCTGTTTTGGTTCCCCAGCCCCTGTTGGTCCACCCAGCCAGCACCACACAGAGCAGAGGTAAGTCACCAACTGAGTCCTGCTTGATTCTGACACACAGAATCATGAGTGATAAGTTGTTATTTTAAGTCAATAAGCCTTATGGTGACTTGTTATGAAGCAACACATAAAAGACACAGTCTATTTCAGAATAGTCAAAGAAATTCTCCAAAGGAATGGCATCTGAATGGAGACCAAAATGATACAGACACCATGATTGAACATTGCAGGCACACAGACATATTATAAAGCTTTATGGGCTTAATATATTCTAGAAATTGCAGGTTTACTGAAGCTGGAGTGGTGTGGAAAAGATGAGGAGTGGAAAGAGATGGGGTAAGTGAATAGGAAGAAAACTGAAAGAAATCAATATTCTAAGACATTTCAGTCCAAAGAAAGGAATTTAAATGTCATTATAAGCCTGTGTTAGAGTTCCTGAATCAAGGATGCTACTCTAGAACCTTTAAGATTTATGAACCAACACATGATTTTCCTCTCTTTCTTTCTGAACTTGTAGTATTTGCATCTGAAAGTGCTCTAACTAAACAATCTGATTAACAGAATAATGAGTTGAAAAGTAACAGCATTTTAACACTTTATATTGAAAACTTAGGATAGTATTCCACTAACTAGAAAAGGTAAGAAACTTTATCCATATACTTAAGTCCTACTTAAATATGGGATCCTCTGAAGGAAGAAAATACGAGTGATCGCCAGTGTGTTCAGATTTCGCAGATTATATATGTAGGTATTTTCTGAGTTCATTTAAATCAGCTTTAAGATATATTCATGTTAGTTTTCTGTGGCTACCATAACAGCTGACCACAACACAGAAATTCATTCTCTTACAGTTCTGGAGGCCAGAAGACCAAAATCAAGCAGGGCAGTGCTCTGTCCAAAGTTTCTAGAGAAGAATCCTTCTCCCTTATGGTGGCTCTAGGTATCCCTTGTGGCCCTCCATTGTCAAATAATATTCCACCCTTCTCTGTCCCATAAGAAAATACTTGTTATTGGATTTAGGATTCAACCAGTTAATCAAGGATGATCTCATCTCAAAATCCTCAACTCAGTTACATCTACAAAGACCTTTTCTCCAAATAAAATCACATTTTCAGGCATCAGGGGCTATAGCTTGGATATATTTTGGGAAGAACACCGCTCAACCCACTAAGACACATTTTTTAAGTCAGAGGAAAAGATAAAACATCGCTAAATGCCTGAAGCACCATTACAAGGAACCAAGTTTGAAAATTATGGCTTTAATTTCAAAGGCATATGTTACTTCATTTGCTTTTAATTTTACAATTTCACAGGATGATGAAGAACTGAGTTTAAGAGGAACCAATAAATGGAAGAAACCACCTGATACTTTGTGTGTTGCACTCAGCCTATTTAAAACATCCAAAGCTGTTGAAAAAATCATTTGGAGAATCCCAGTACTGCCAATGCCCACCTCCATCTCCACACCTAAGAAATTTTTATTTTCATCATGCTTTCACTGGAACCATCCTTACTTCCACTTACAATGTGAATTACAATTTATATTGCTGCCCTACATGCCTGAAGGTGACTCAGTAGGGAATAGAAAAGCGAATCACAGTAATATAGACAAGCTTGGTGATATCTGTCAAACAAAAAGAACATCCAGTGAATGTTTACTGACTCCGTTTTTATAATGCATCCACTTGAACAGCTGAATCAAAAGCAACTGTAAAGAAACAGAGATCAAAAATAACACTAAAAAGCAGCATTATATAATTATGCCAATTTAAAAGTGCAATAGCAATTCTCGACTGACTACAAATGGACAATAATGGATACATGCTCTTAAGAAATGTTCATATCCTTTATGCTTGCACATTTCTCATTCTCATGTCTAAGAATATTGTTGGTCAGAATGATTTCTGTTCTAAGTGACAGACAATGCAATTCAAATTGGATTTAGGAAAAAAAAGTGAAAACAAAACAAACAAAAAACTTGGTAAGTAATGAAAGCGTCCAGATTCAGTAACTGACTTAATGAATGAGCCCAAAGTTTCTATTATTGGTGGAACTAACTCCCTAAATGAGTCTTGATCCATATTTTAAATCTACTTTTCTATGTAATGGCTTCCTTCTTAAAAAAGACTCCTTCTGTGATGTATTTCTGAAAGCCTTGGGTCACATTCTTTCAGATTCAAATCTAGTAGAAGAGTAAACATTTTTCTCTCCAACATTCCAGCAAAAGCCTTAAAGATACAAGGCTCTGACTGGCCAGGACTAATATACATGCCCAGCCTTGAAGCTCACTAAAGTCAATCCATAATTAGTGGCAACTTAGGTTGTTCCCTTTTGCTTTCATTATAGATATCTCTTCAAGGTTCTTATGTATATATATGTATTATTTTCTGATTATATTAATAGAATAAATTTATTACTATATCAAAATTTACACATGTATTTTGCAACTTAAAAAATATGTAGAAAATTGCCTCCCAGGAAAGTAATATAAATTTCTATTTCAGTGAGTAGTATATAAATTTGCCTTCCAAATTTATCATGTTTGGTCTTATATTTGGATAGTATCACTTTTGTTAATATTTTCCATACTGGAAGACTAAATAAATTCATGCTTACCTATCATTAAACACACATATTACTTTTCTTTAACTATATACTTCAGTAAATTTATCTTATATAATCACAACACCATAATCATAACCAAAGAAATTTAATATTCATGATATTACTTAATAAACAGTCCATATGTAAATTTTCCATTTGATTCCAATGTCCTTTATAGCTTTTTTTTTTTTTAAATCAAGGACCCAATCAGGATCATGAATTACATTTAGATATGACTGTTTAACTCTTTCTTTAAGAAACACTCTTTTTATTCTTTTTCCTTTTATTATTTCATTACCAAGACTTTCAGCATAATATTCAAAAGAAATGGTGAGAGGAAATATCCCTGGCTTATTCCTGACATTACAGAGAAAGCATCTAATTTCTCATCATTAAATATGATGTTAGTTATAGGTTTTTATAGATGTTCTTCATCAGGCTGAGTAACTTGCACTCTATTCCTAGTTTATTGCGTTTCTATCATTTCTCATGCTAGCAAGATTATGCTCAAAATCCTTCAAGCTAGGCTTCAACAGTACATAAACCAAGAACTTCCAGATGTACAAGCTAGATTTAGAAAAGGCAGAGGAACCAGAGATCAAAGTGCCAACATATGCTGGATCATAGAAAAAGCAAGGGAATTCCAAAGAAACATCTACTTCTGCTTCACTGACTATGCTAAAGCCTTTGACTGTATTGATCACAACAGTGAAATATTCTTAAAAGATGGGAATAACCAGACCACATCACCTGTCTCCTGAGAAATCTGTATGCAAGACCAGAAGCAACAGTTAGAACTGAACATGGAACAATGGACTAGTTCAAAACTGGGAAAGGAGTATGTGTAGGCTGTATATTGTCACCCTGCTTATTTAACGTACATGTAGAGTACATCATGCAAAATGCCGGGCTGGATGAAGCACAAGCTGGAATCAAAATTTCCAGGAGAAATATCAACAACCTCAGATAAGCAGATGATAGCACTTTAATGGCAGAAAGTGAAGAGGAAAACAAGGATCATGGCATCCAGTCCTATCACTTCATAGCAAATAGTTGGTGGAAATTTGGAAACAGTCATATTTCATTTCATTTTGGGGGGCTCCAAAATCAATGCTGATGGTGACTTCAGCCACAGAATTAAAAGACTCTTACTCCATGGAAGAAAAGCTATGACAAATCTAGACAGGTGGATTAAAAAGCTGAGACATCACTTTGCCTACAAAGGCCCATAAAGTCAAAGCTGTGGTTTTTCCAGTAGTCATGTATGTGAGAGTTGGGCCATAAAGAAGGCTGAGCACCAAAGATTTGATGCTTTTGAACTGTGGTGATGGAGTAGACTCTTGAGAGTCCCCTGGACTGCAAGATTAAACCAGTCAATCCTAAAGGAAATCAATCCTGAATATTCATTGGAAGGACTGATGCCGAAGCTGAAGCTCCAGTACTTTGGCCTCCTGATGTGAAGAGCCAATTCATTGGAAAAGGCCCTGATGCTGGGAAAGATTAAGGGCAGGAGGAGAAGGAGATGACAGAGGATGAAATGGGTGGATGGCATCACTGACTCAACAGACATGAGTTTGCTCAAACTCTGGGAGATAGTGAAGGACAGGGAAGCCTGGGGAGCTGCAGTTCACGGGATCAGAAACAGTTGAACACAGCTTAGTGACTGACAACACAATCATGAATGGATGTTGAATTTTGTCAAATACTTTTTCTACATTTATTCATATGACCATATGATTTTTTGTCTTCAGCAGGTTGATGAGGGATAAATTACAATAATTGACTTTTAAATGTTGAAGCAGCTGTAGATCTAGGATTAAATCCCACTTGGCCATGGTGTATAATTATTTTTATACATTGTTGAATTTCTTTTTATACGTTGTTCAATATACTAATATATTTTGGAGAATTCTTGTACCTATGTACATGAGAGATGTTGGCCTGCAGTTTTCCCTTCTTGTTATGTCTTTATCTAGTTTTGAAACTAGGGTAATGCTGGCCTCACTGAGTAAAAAGGAAGCATGCCCGCTGCTTCTTTCTTCTGAAAGAGGCTGTAGAGAACTGGTACAATTTCTGCATTAAATGTTGGTAGAACAGTGAAACAATCTGGGCCTAGTGCCTTCTGTTTTGGAAGGCCCTCAATATTCTTTCATTTTCTTTACTATATGTAGGACTATTCATATTATCTATTTCTTCTTGTGTGAATTTGGCAGATTTGTAACTTTCAGGGAAGTGGTCTGTTTCATCAAGGTTATCAGATCTGTGGGCAGAGTTATTCACTGTATTCCTTTACTGTCTTTTTAATGATCATGCATCTTTATGAACTCCCCTCATTTATTTCTATTAGTAATTTGTGCCATCTCTTATTTAGCCTGGCTAGAGGCTTATAAATTATATTGATTTTTTCAAAGAAGCAGCTTTTTTCTTAATGACTTTCTATTTTCAATTTCATTGATTTCTGATCTAATTTTAATATTTCTCTTCTTGTACTTTCTTTGGATTTAATTTGCCCTTTTCTTTCCAGTTTCCAAATGTGGAAGCTTATTGATTTTAATTATTGATTTAATAAACACACATGCACACACACGTGTGTGTGTGTATACACACAATATTCTGAATTTACTCCCAAGCATTGCTTTCACTACATTCCACAAATTTTTGATAAGGTGCATTTTTATTTTGTTCAAAATGTTTTTTATTGTGCCTGAGATTCCTTCTTTGACCCATATGTTATTTAGAAGTGTTTGTTTTGTTTTGTTTTGTTTCCCAGTCTCCAAGTATTTGGGGTTTCTCCAGCTCTTTCTGTTATCAATTTCTACTTTAATTCTATTATGGTCTGAGAGGAGACATCCATTTTTCACTCTCTTAATTTTTCTAAAATGTGTTTCATGGCCAAGAATGTCGTCTTTCTTGGTGAACGCACCAGCTTGAGAAGAATGTGTATTCTGTTGTTGTCAGATGAAGCAGTCAATAGATGTCGATTATATCCAGTTGATTGATGGTGCTTTTGAGTTCAATTATGTCATTACTGATTTTCTGCCTGCTGGATCTGTCCATTTCTGATAGAGAGATGCTAAAGTTTCCAATGATAATAGCGGTTTCATCTATTTCTCCTTGCAGTTCTATCAGTTTTTACCTCACTTATTTTGACATTCTCTTGTTCGGTGCACAAACTTTAAAAATTGTTAAGTCTTCATAGAAAATTAATCCTGTTATTATTATGTAATGCTTTTCTTTACCCCTGGTAACTTTTCTTGCTCTGAAGTTTGCTCCATTTGAAATGAATACTGCTAGGGCCTCTTTCCTTAAATTCTAGCTAGAATCATATATCATTCTCTAACCATTTGCTTTTAATATTCATAGATATGTGGCTTTATATCTAAAGTGGATTTCTTGTATAAAACATATATTTGGGTCTTATTTTTTAATCCACTCTGACAATCTCTGTCTTTTAATTCACACATTTAGACTATTGACATTCAGATTCCTGATATAGTTTAATGAATGGCTATCACAGTTGTTATTATTTGTACCTATTTCAACTTTTACTCTTCTTCTAACTTTTGTAGTTTTAATTTAAAATTTTATATGATTCCATTTTCTCTCATTTTAAGCATATCAGTTATACTTATTTTTATTTTTAGTGGCTGCTATGGAGTTTGCAATATACATTTATAACTAATCCAAGTCCCCTGTTAATTAACACTACCTCTTCACAGGTTAGTGCCAGTACTATATAATAACAAGTGGTCCTATTTCCTCCCTCCCATCATCTCTTGTATCATTGCTATCACTCATTTTACTTATACATAAGCACACATTAAGTACATAATCAAATATACTGCTGCTATATTATTATGGACAAATTATCAGGCAGATTAACTAAAAATAAGAAAAATAAAAATTTATTTTACCATCATTCATTCCTTATCTGATTCTCTTCCCTTCTTTATGAAAAATGACTTCCCCTTCTCTGTGGAACTTCTTTTAACCTTTCTTGCAAGGTAAGTCTGCTGACAACAAACTCTTCACTTTACTGTGTCTGAGAATCTTGATTTCACTTGTACTTTTGAAGGATAAATTTGCAGGGCAAAGAATTCTATATTGACAGGTATTTTATTATGTTGCTTTAGTATTTCATATCACTCTCTTCTTGCATCCATAGTTTCCGAGGAAAAGCTGGATATAATCCTTATCTTCTGATTAGGAAAAGTGTTTTCCTCCTCTGTCTTCAAATTTTTTTTTAAATCTTTTTCTGCAGTTTGAATACAATATGCCTAGGAATAGATTCTGACATTTGTCCTGCTAGTGTCTCTAAGCCTCCTGGATTTGCAGTTCGGTATTTAAAATCAACTTGGGTAAAATTCTCAGTCATTGCTTCAAAGATTTCTTCTGCTCCTTTCCTCCCTCTCCTTCTGGTATTCCAATAACATATATGCTAGACCTTTTGTAGCCATCACAATTCTTAGATATTCTGTTCCTTGCTCAGTCCTTTTTTTCTATTTGCTTTCAATTTTGGAAGTTTCTATTGTCATACCCTCAAGCTTAGAGAGATTCTATCCTTAGTTATGTCTAGTCTACTAATGAGCTCATAAAAGGCATTCTTCATTTCTGTTAACAGTGTTTTTGATCTCTAGCATTTCTTTTTAACTCTTCCTTAGAACTTCCATCTCTCTGCTTACATCACCCAACTCTCCTTGTATGATGTCTACTTTGCCCATTAGAGCATCTGGCATATCAATTGTAGCTGTTTTCAATTCCCAATCTGATAACTCTGGCATTACTGTTGTAACTTAGACTGGTTCCGATGCTTTCTCTGTCAACAGCTGTGTGTGTGTGTGTACATGCATGCATACGCACACACAAGCACTTTTGCCGTTTAGTAAATTTTGTCTTTTTTTTCTTGATATCCATATATCATGTGCTGGCTGAAAGGAATTGCAGTTAATAGGTCTTTTGTAAGACATGGAGGAGGAGGAGGAGGAGGAGGAGACACTTTCTATAGTTCCAAGATTAGATTTCAGTCTTTTATTTAGCCTGTGCCTCTGGACTGTGAATTTCTCAAATGCTTGTTTGTTCCCTCTCCTTAGGTGGACAGGATAGTGAGGCTGGAGTTGGGTATCGCCCTTCTCTCACATGGAAAACTAGAGTGGGGGTTGAGTATTTATCTTTCCCTAGGTGGGATAGGCTTTGAAGAAAATCCAACAGTTCAGGCTCTGGTATAACAGTTTCTTTTGAGGGTAAATCTTGTTAAGAAGAATGACGTGCTCCAATGTATTTAAAAATCATTACTTTCCCCTTTCCTCTACCAGAAGCATGAAAGGCTCTATCTCTGATACTCACATACCCCTTATGACTACCACTCCATCCTACCACACCTCCAGTGTTTTTCACTCTCACACTGAGCCTCCAGCAATTCATCAATCAGGTATTCTAACCCCACCACTGGGGTTGTACTAGGTCGTGCAATTTCTACTCTGGGTTTCTGCTCCAATTGTAATAATTTTTTGTCTATCTGCCTTTTCAAGTTGGGGAGCAGCAGTTTGCTGTGTGACCTCACTTTTCTGATGAACCTAAGGGGAAGAGTTGATTTTTCAGTTTGTTCAGCTTTTTATTTGTTAGGGCAGAATCACAACTTCAAAGCTTCTTACATGCTGGATTGGAAAGTACACATTCCCACTCTTGTCTAGTTTACCATCTTCTTCATTTCTGGCATCTATCCTGAGGCAATTGATGGCCAGCTCCTTACTTTATAGCAGATATGCCTTATGTGCCTTTGCCCATAACAGAAATTTCTCATTTCTTTTGCCATAATGTCTGCATTATGGTAGAAGGGGGTGGCAGAGGATGATATGGTTAGATAGCATTACTGACTTAATGGACATGAATTTGAGCAAACTCCGGGAGATACTGGAGGACAGAGAAGCCTGGCAGGCTGCAGACTGTGGGGCTGAAGAGTCAGACATCACTTAGCAATTCAACAACAACAACATCTACACGGTTGCCGGTCCAGGATTTTTTGGCATACTGGCATATTAGTACTCATCTCTGATGAGAATCTGATCTGTTACCTACAGTTAGGAACTGTAAGACATATTATCCCCTTTTATACCCTCTTCTTGTTGGCAGAGCATATTTGATCTCAGCTGCAAATGACGGAAAGCCCAGTTCAAATGATCTTGTGCTAAAAGGGAATTTATTGGCTCTTGTATATGGAAAACTCAGAGAAGTAGAGCTGACTTCAGATACAGCTTGATGTTACAAGGACACTCTTCTAATCCAGTTCTGCTCTTTTCTGTGCACTAGCCTTGTTCTTACATAGTTCTTCTGTTTTTGTGATAAACGCATCAAATGCAGACTTTTTCCTCTCAACTATTAATATATGTCCAGAAGGAAAGAATAGAAACCCTCCTCCAGGATTTCCAGAAAGGTTTCATTGCATCATGGTTCTGAATGGTTCTAAATAGGCTGTGGGCCTAAAGAGGCTGTGATCTGATCACTGTTGCTCAGGGAATGTGAGATACTGGTTAACTATGAACCAGGCTATGTAATCTACTCATAAGGAAAGAAGTCAACTCCCCTGGAAACTCTCGGAAAGAGCTAGGGATGGTGGAGAGTTCAGAGGAGAATCAGGACTCAGTTAACGAAAGATGAATGAATAGATACGGGTGTCAAGTCAACAAATGCTCTCTACCCTGGAAAACTAGAGCTAATTTGTGGTTATTCACATCAGCAGGTCTTGGGTGAACAACTTGAAACTAAATTTTACTACTTTGTGATAATTTGAATTTTTTTCTCGTTTTCTCCAAATTATAAATATTTATGTGATTATAGTGTCAGAATCTTGGCATTTATTCAGTACTTCATTAATTTTGGATTATTATTGCCAACATCTAATAATAATGTTTTACTCATGATATCATAGTTTAGCTACTCTGGAGATTTTGAAATCATGAATTGAGGATTATAACTATAGGTGAAAACTAATGGGAACCAAAAAGGGAGAATAAAGACACTGGTTTCATGAAAATGCCCCCCAACTCCAAGTAATGACTCCATGTAAAAATGATCTGTGATTTACTGGTACTATTGTTTTTTTAAAAAACATACATATTTTTCTTCAATTTCCCACTAGGGTATGTATGCACATGGTATTGTAATAGTTAATGATAATTCATAAATGCTGAATTGCTGAGTTTCATTTATACTATTGTTTGGAATGCAAAGAGTATACACATAAAGCAATACATGTATACTATATATACATACACATATGTATATATACACATATTACTTGCATAAGACAAACTGAAATCAGAAAATTTGACAGGACATGTAGTCTCTAAGAAAAAACAAGCGTATAATACTCAGTATACACAAGCAAAGACTAAACATATTTTCTAGTAATCAATCAGAATTCCGATAAAAGGGTGAGGAATAATAATCTAAATTAAGGGACTTCTGATATTCATTATTACTGGCATGGTTGTCAGTTGTAGAAATGATGGGAGTATGATAGAAACCACATCTGAAAAAAAGTCCTGAGCAGGGGTTGTTAATGTTAAAGAAATATTCAACACTCCCTTTCCACAATATAAAATGCTGGCAGGCTGAATCCCAAAGGCCTGGCAAATCTAACTCTCACTGAAGTGTGGTTTTGAATTAACAGAATGTCCAGAGCTTAGTGAAAGTACTTTAGCTCTCAGGCCCCAGGGCCATAGGAGGAAATGGGGGAGATATGCTGAGATATCAAGGATTGTTTTCATGCCATCCCATTAAAAAAAAAAGGTAAAAATCACATTGCATCCTCTATAAAACAATGAACTAAGACCATCTTACAAATATTTACTGAAGTACTAATACACGTCAGGTGCAATTTCTAAATGTTATAAATGTGGTAAAGTTTGGGTTCATGATATACTGTAATCTCCACAAAGATCTCAGAATAACTATCTGGATAAGGCTCATTGATGAGACATTAGATTGATCAGAGAGGGGAAAGGAAAAAGGTAGATTTAGCTCTTTAGAGAAATATTCTCTTAGAAACTAAAATCCCAGTATGTTGGAATGAAGTGAGAAGAACATGTCATTTGGAGTTAAGTAGATCTGAATATGAGTCTTGATACCTACTAATTGCAGACTCTAGACTCTGGCCAATTTGCTAAACTTCTCTGAGCTGGACTATGACCATCCATAAGTGGATAATCACTCCAACTTCACAGGTTTGCTTACGAGTGAAAACTCTAAACTTGAAGGATTTCTTTATGAACCTGAAATGAGGTGGAAAAAGTATAGCTGCATGTATATTATTTTGTGTGGATAACTGTCTCATTACTCTTGCTGGTGTGCCATAGTAAAACAGTCCAGTAAAATAACATAAAATCTTGTATATCTTTATATTTTATTTTAAGGTGTATTTTATGTATATATATGGTAATATATATCTATCCCTCTATTTCCAGAAAAGAAAAAAAGACCATAATTTTACTCTTACCACGCTTTCAAAAATTTCTCCCTATCTCTTGAGTTTCTCAGTATCAGTTAAGGATTTGCAGTATGGGATTTCCAGGAAACATCTTGCTTTAACCCAGAACCCAAGAGATTATTTTCACTATGTCTAAAATATCTTATCTGGTAAGGATGAGAGGGAAAATAAACTTTTGCATTTAATTGCTTCTTTGATTTATATCAGCTGCCTTAGCTTTGTTGCCAATGCCAAGCATAGTTAGAAGATTTGGAAGGTGAGAGATAACAGAAGAGTAGCTTCTATACGGCTTACAAATGCAAAGCAAAGCATCTTTATTGATATTCTTTTAAAAGAGTTCACTGAGGTACAGCTCACAGTTGTCGAATGGAATGGAAAACAGAAATCCCTTTGAAAATAAGAGATAGAATTCAAGGTCAGTCTCCCACAAGCGGGTATTCCCTCCACCCTCATCTTTTTGGAAATGGTATATCATTTATCGGGGTTTGTTCACTGCATGCTGATGGTATCACACCTTATCACTGTCTAAAAGAACACTTCACGAGCATATTTTTAAAACACCAATTTATCTTCTCTTGTCCCCTAAGCTAATTTGAACCCCAAAAGTCTCGTTGGAAAAAAATGTAAAAGTCACAATGCTTTTGATAAAAGTCAAAACTGTCTTGGATCTGTCATTCAAAGTTAATGAACAGCAGATACATTTCCAGTAGATACATTTTCTCTCAGATGAGCCCACTGTGCCTAGTCCAATGACAATATTCACAGCATTCAAGATAAGAGGAGAATTATTGTATTATACCTATGTGGATGACAGCATGTTTCTGGTCGTCTTTACTCCATTTCTTTTATGCTGGATCTCTCAAAAAAAAAAAAAAAAAAAAAACCCACTGGTGATGACTTGCTGAGACTCTCATATAACTGTAGCACAAGATACCTAAGCCAGAAGTACTCAAACTTTACCTCCACCCAAATCTATGATTCAGTAGGTCTGGGGTGGGACCTAAGAATTTACTTGTCTAACAATTTCCCAGATGATGCTAATGTTCCTAGTCTAAGGAACATGGCAAGTGTAAGTCAGTCTTTGTGACCCCATGGACTATACAGTCCATGGAATTCTCCAGGCCAGAATACTGGAGTGGGTAGCCTTTCCCTTCTCCAGGGGTTCTTCCCCACCTAGGGATTGAACACAGGTCTCCCACAAGGGAAGCCCAAGAATACTGGAGTAGGTAGCCTATCCCTTCTCCAGCAGATCTTCCTCACCCAGGAATCGAACTGGGGTCTCCTGCATTGCAGACGGTTTCTTTACTAACTGGGCTATCAGGGAAGCCCACTGGCTTAAACCATGGAAAGATAAATTCATTAGTCATCAGCATAAGGATTGCAAAATACTACTTCACTGCAGGTTAAGGGATTTCTAAAAATATTTGAACTATAAAAATGCTCAATAAAGCACAGTAAAATCCATATAATATCTATGACAAAATCAGTTCAGCAGACATGACATTTTGAGACTATTAAAATATAGATGTGCTACACTACTTTGTTCTCCATATAAGGCAAAGAGAATAGAATGGAATTAAGAGATACAAACTACTATGTATAAATTAGATAAGTAAGGACATATTGTACAGCACAGGGAATTATAGCCATTATTGTGTAATAACTTTTAACAGAGTATAACCTGCAAAAATACTGAATCACAATGCTGTACCTCTCTAACATAATTTAGTAAATCAACTGTACTTTAATTAAAATTAAAAATAAAATACAATAAAATATAGGTGTGCTACAAAATTCAAAATTATATTTTCTGACATAGGCACTTACGATTCCAACTATTTTCGATTATAGAAGAATAAATTGCATTTTCCTGCACACCTAAGTTTTGTGGCCTAAGACACTGTTAAAAAGTAAACTGAGGCACATTAAAATTGTCAAAAGTTTATTTGAGCACATCTGGAATTCAAAGTGGGTCACACCAAATGATAGGTGGTTAGGAATGTTCCACTGACAGGGGACAGTGGAACATCTTGGATCATAAAATGTAGCAGCAAGGCAAGGAAATTATTTGATTGGCTATAGCTTAAGCAGCTGACTTATTTGGGAAAATCCCATTGGATATTTGTGATTGGCTGTTCTTAACTTTCATTTTCTCAGATTTGAATGAATTGACTTTGGCTTAGGTTTTGGTTTGCTTATGTAGGTTACTAAGGCATTGGAGTCACCCCAGTCTAGTGGCCTCCACATTTAATTTGACATTACAACTGTTTCATTAATTTTTAGGGGGCAAGAATTTACTGATGCTTTCCTACTAATGGTTATGGTGTATTTTTTTTTTTTAATCTCTGTGCCAAATTGAAGTAGTGTGTAAATTTTATATGTGCTTTGTAAAATCTTTATATATAAATATTCTATCTTCTATAACTTGACATCTGAGTGTTCTTGTGACAGTGGAAACCAGAGATTTTTCTATTTGCATTTCTCTCCAAAGAATACATGAGATAAAATGTCTTTTTGTTTTTTTTTATTTTGATCCTGACTTGAAATTACAAGAAAAGACCTCATGTTTCTGAAACCCAGAAGGGCTCTGTGTCATTATTATTATGCATGAGTCAGTGTCAGGGACAGTAACAGTTCTCCTCTAAAACAAGACATCCTAAAATACAACCAAGAAAAGAGAATGATTCCTAAGGATGTTTAAATTAAAAGCAAGACAAAAAAGAAGTGACGGATTTATCTTCCACAGTTATCATTTGGTGTATTGAGTTTTCAAAGCCTGTCTCGTCCCAAAAGCTAGTATTATTCAAAGGTGCCCTAAGAACATAAGGACACAGAGAGGATTAAGAACACCAACACTAGAGTTGAACTGCATGACTTATTTAAACACAACAAAACAAGAAGGATAAAACAGCCATCCCTCAAGTTAAGCAAGTACTATATGTGAAAACTAAGGATACTTGAACTTTGCTCCCAAGAAACCTGATTGATTAATTTGGGGAGTGAGCCCAGAAATTTACATTTATAAATGATTACAACCGGACCAATTTGGAAAACTCTAAAAGAGATAGGAATCCTTGGAACTCTTTCTTCTGTCTTGCTTGTCAGTCTACTATACTATCACATCCAGAATTGTCCACAAGGACTCCCCACTGACTACTAGACTTATACTTAGCTATATTATTAAAAATAAATGTTATACTGTACACATTCTCCCAGTCTTATAGGCATTCTGCCAATGGAAATGACTACATATCAACTGTGTATTCCCTTTAAAAATAAGACAATTAAAGACTTTAGCAGTTCAAGATACCCTTTTCTCTGAAAACCTTGGCATTGCTAAGGTTTGTCCATGACTTTCCCAGTTTTAGCACTAAAAATCTTTCAGTCCAGGGACGCTTAGCTCTGCGCAAACAAGAACAGTTGGCAACCCCACCAATCATTCTGTGATTGAATGTGTATGTTTCCCAGATGCCTATGTACAAGAAGAAGCAATGAAAACAAACACCCTTCAGAGTTCTTTCTTCTTCTTCAATTGCACTCTTGCTCCTATTCGGCTAATCCCCTCCACATATTTTTCAGAACAAGAAAGAAAACATGAAAGAGCCATATCTAAGAGGGATTTGAGGGTAGTATAGCATTGTATTCAACATTTTATCCCTAATGTCTACCCTAGTGTCTAACACTGTAAGAGGTATATTCAGTACAGTTAGGTGAATGAAACAGAACTTGAAATATTGTTCTCCGTATGCAAGAAAGAAGTCATTTGCTTCTGCGAATATTCTCAGAGCTGGTTCTCCTCACTCCCAGCTACCAACAAAAGTACTCTGCCAATCTTAGGTTATGTTTCAGATATATGTCCCATTGACAAACTAGCCTTGCTCCTCCAAATGATCTTCATAAAACAGGAGCTCTCAAAAGGATCTGTCAAAACTGCTGAAGTGCCAGGGAAGAGATGTGTCACCTTTTGTAAAGCGTGCTTTAGGAAAATCAAAAAGTGCATGTATTTACACAATCAAAGATCCAGGCATTCATCCTAGGCTTTTTGATATCTATCAATAAGGATGCTAGGAAACTCAGATTAAGTTTAGATGCACTTCTCCTGATTCCTAGTAATTAGCTGGGAGGCATCTGACAGCCATTCTGATAGTGGAAACATTTCCTCCTATGAAGGAGAAAACTATACAACCAAATACAATCCTAGGACACTGAAGCCAACACTCTAAAGCTTTCCAGAGACTTTTCAATGAAGAGGCTTAGGAAGAAATTCGGACTCTTATTTGAAACACGTTTCACAGAAACAACAATTAAGAATTCAGTAGGTAGTAAATTCACTATTACCACTCTGTATCAAAGTTATGAAGACTTTCAGCTATTTAGGAATGTGTGTATATGTGTGTGTGTGTGCATACATATTTGGACAGGTGTGCTTTTATCATTGTAGCCATGAAGAAAATATAGTAGGAATTTGACAAAGATACAGATCCCATTCATACACAAAGACCAAGTGGTTCAGTAGCTGGCAGTTCACACTGGTGTAGCTGCTCTGGAAACTCCCTGTGCTGAGAGCCCCTTGGACTGCAAGGAGATCCAACTAGTCCATCCTGAAGGAGATCAACCCTGGGATTTCTTTGGAAGGAATGATGCTAAAGCTGAAATTCCAGGACTTTGGCCACCTCATGTGAAGAGTAGACTCATTGGAAAAGACTTTGGGAGGGATTGGGGGCAGGAGGAGAAGGGAACGACAGAGGATGAGATGGCTGGATGGCATCACCGATTCGATGGACATAAGTTTGAGTGAACTCTGGGAGTTGGTGATGGACAGGGAGGCCTGGCGTGCTGCGATTCACGGGGTCGCAAAGAGTCGACACAACTGAGTGACTGAACTGAACTGATATAAAAAACTATTCTCCACTAATCTTGATATTCAGTCTTGTACGAACCACATAAATTCCTTTACACATTTCAGGCACCCATTAAGAATGATGAAAGCCCTTGGAAAATATCCTTTGAATCACAGCTTTTCAATAATCTGTTGCTTGAGATTCCACCACTCATCTTCCCACCACCTCTGCCTGACACAGCAAGTTCAAGGCTTTTCCTCTCGTTCCCACATATGCTCCATCTCTTTGAAGCCTTTCTTTCAGCAACCTGGCTCCTCTTGCTCTGGCGCACAGACTGATGAAAGACAGAAGCACGTGGCTTTTACAAAGTCTGTTCACTTAGGTGGGTGTAAGATGATGCAACCCAGTCAATTCTTCCAAAGAATTCAATAGGCACTGAGAATATTTGTTATTTCTCCCATTTTACACCCATCTGCCTGTGCTGACAGCTGGCTTTGACAGTATGTTCCATTCCAATGTCACCCCAGGCATACGATAGTTAGGTCAGATCTTTAACAAGAGTGATCTGGATGAAGAGGAAACATATTGGTAATAAAAGTCTGGGTGTATTTACTTGATAACATCCTAAGATGATGTAGCCATTTCTTTTTAAAGAAACAATTATTTTAATAGTGCCTCTGCCACTGAGCTTTGTGTTTGTTTTGTGTTATTTTGCTTTGGGGAAGGAGGACTGTTTTTGTTTTGCTTTGGCATTAGCACTCAATAGTAAGTGATAGTAATGAGCGCTGTGATTTCTTTGCAGGAAGATGAGTACTAACCAACAGCATTGCTCCATAGAATACTTCTAGAGTCTCCCTTGCAAAATATGTCATTGGACTGTCTTGAGAACTCCCATGATGAACAGCAGTTTTTGGTTAAAAAACAAACAAATAATAAAGTTAATATTATTGTTGTTTAGTCACTAAGGCATATCCAACTCTTCTGCAACCCCATGAACTGTAACCCACCAGGCTTCTCTGTCCATGGGATTTCCCAGCCAAGAATACTGGAGTGGGCTACCATTCCTTCCTCCAGGGGATCTTCCCAACCCAAGGATCGAACCAGGTATCCCGCATCACAGGTGGACTCCCTACTGCCTGAGTCACCAGGGAAGCCCACCAGGGAAGCTGCAAAAGAATTTACTTGTACATATTAGATATCTAGGGGTAATTCAGTGATTATTGTTAGCACCTTAAAATCAGTACAGAATAAGAAATGCTCTTAGCTGCAACACACCTTAGACATATTACAGGCTTGTGCAAGTCAGGAGTTTTTATAGATTTAGGCAAGAAACCTTTCACAGTTTCATGCAGACTCACTGAGGAAAACAGAAAATGTCTGTTCATTCACAGAAGTGACTGCCAGGGACCAAAAGAGGTGCAGAATTCTGCCATCTGCCAGTCTACACCTCAGCAGTCATCTTCTACTTCAGCTTATGTTCAAGTTTATCTGCTCCAGGGTTAAGAAGGTAAGTGACAGGCTCCTTGACCAAACTCTAGACAGGTTCCTTTGAGCCCTTTTTGTCTAGGTCCCGACCCCAGAACTGTCTTCAAGAGGCAATTTTGCAAGATTCCTGTCAAGTCAGATTAACCACATTCCTTCACACTTGATATTGATCATTTTTATCATCCCTACTATTTACCAGGTGACATGTGACCACCCTGGCTTGCCTTTAGCAAGAATTCTATGAGGTCAGCTTAGCCAGAATTCCTCCTTTTCCCTGATGTTTTCTCTTAGTAGCTTCCCACTCTGCTTCCTGGCTCTAAATTCCCATTTTCCCTTGTATTCAGAATGCAGCCCAGTCTCTGCCCTTCCGGCAAATCACGTTGCACCAAGTTCAGTCTCTCCCCTCTACTACAAAACTCCGCTATGGTAGTCCCTACACCTTTAGTGATAGTTCTTAATAAAGTCTGCCTTACTGTTCTTTAATAAGAACCATGAGTTAATTATTTAACATAAAATGTTCAAAATATATTTTAGGAAGTAATGATTATTTTGTTAACCAAGTGCTACCAGAGAACATTTCATGCAAAGATGGGCTCGATAAAGGACAGAAATGGTATGGACCTAACAGAAGCACAAGATATTAAGAAGAGATGGCAAGAATATACAGAAGAACTGTACAAAAAGGATCTTCACGACCCGGATAATCACGATGGTGTGATCACTCACCTAGAGCCAGACATCCTGGAATATGAAGTCAAGTGGGCCTTAGAAAGCATCACTACGAACAAAGCTAGTGGAGGTGATGGAATTCCAGTTGAGCTGTTTCAAATCCTGAAAGATGATGCTGTGAAAGTGCTGCACTCAATATGCCAGCAAATTTGGAAAACTCAGCAGTGGCCACAGGACTGGAAAAGGTCAGTTTTCATTCCAATTCCAAAGAAAGGCAATGCTGGAGAAATATCAATAACCTCAGATATGCAGATGACACCACCCTTATGGCAGAAAGTGAAAAGGAGCTAAAAAGCCTCTTGATGAAAGTGAAAGAGGAGAGTAAAAAGTTGGCTTAAAGCTCAACATTCAGAAAACAAAGATCATGGCATCCGGTCCCATCACTTCATGGGAAATAGATGGGGAAACAGTGGAAACAGTGTCAGACTTTATTTTTGGAGGCTCCAAAATCACTGCAGATGGTGACTGCAGCCATGAAATTAAAAGACACTTACTCCTTGGAAGAAAAGTTATCACCAACCTAGATAGCATATTCAAAAGCAGAGACATTACTTTGCCGAATAAGGTCCGTCTAGTCAAGGCTATGGTTTTTCCAGTGGTCATGTATGGATGTGAGAGTTGGACTATGAAGAAGGCTGAGCGCCGAAGAATTGATGCTTTTGAACTGTAGTGTTGGAGAAGACTCTTGAGAGTCCCTTGGACTGCAAGGAGATCCAACCAGTCCAATTTGAAGGAGATCAGCCCTGGGATTTCTTTGGAAGGAATGATGCTAAAGCTGAAACTCCAGTACTTTGGCCACCTCATGTGAAAAGTTGACTCATTGGAAAAGACTCTGATGCTGGGAGGGATTGGGGCCAGGAGAAGAAGGGGACGACCGAGGATGAGATGGCTGGATGGCATCACTGACTTGATGGGTGCGAGTCTGAGTGAACTCTGGAAGATGGTGATGGACAGGGAGGCCTCGCGTGCTGCGATTCATGGGGTCGCAAAGAATCGGACACGACTGAGCGACTGAACTGAAGAGCACCATATTACTATTTGAGTTCACAACTACTTTTGCACACTGTACTCTTTGCTTCAAATTAGACTTTCTGAAGAGATTCTTCATTTAATATTAAATAAAGTTTAGATTTCAAGTGAAGTCATATTCCTCAGTTGAGTCAACTCTTACAGATGGGTAACATTAACACTCAGATTACGGAGGACACAGCATTCCATCTTCGTCTTTTCTACACAACAGCAACACCACCACCAGTATTCAGAGGCAAGATTACTGTTGATTCACCACAGAGGCCCTAGACTGAGGTTTTTTCCAATACTTTTCCATTTCAGCTGTTTTACACTATCTAATGTTAACTTCACTGGGTTTTCAGGGTCATTTTAGGAAGGAAGGACAAGAGAGAGGAAAATAGATATTAGGGACTATCCCCATACATTATGGATGGTTCATTATAGGATGACACTTTGCATACATACATATATATGTATATATACATGTACACATACATATATATGTATGTATGTGTTTGTGTGTGTATATGTGTGCCTCCTCTATGAAAATCATAAAACATGGACAATTACAATGTATTACAAAAATAATCTTTCATATTACAAAAGTTTTATGCATTATAACACTTAAATAGCCCTTTTACCGTTTTTTTAAAAGGCTTTTATAAGTCCCCTATAATCTCTCTTTCACTAGGAAACATAAAACAAGAAGTCATGGTCTTTAATCTGGAGTTAAGTAGACAAAACATACCCACATAGAACAACTGAAGGACAATAAAATCAAGTACAAGATTTTAGAATAGAGTTCAAAAGCATACAGAATCTTATTCTACAATGACCCTCCACTTTGTCATTATAGAAAAGGACTTTACTTGGTTGTCCAAAGGGCAATCCACAGAAGACACACCATATACACAAGGGCATATAGGAGAACAGAAGTATGGCATGCATATTTTAATACATTACTGTACATAGGAAAAGAGGACTGATGGAGAGAGAGTAAGGGAGAGAGTTCAGAGGGGAGGAGAATTGATACCTATATATTAAACATATAAAAAGTAAAAATTAGAAACATTTCAATAAATTTGTACTCAATTTAGAAGCACCAGTACATTTGTTTGTAGAATTTTCTGGGTTTTTGTGTGCAGAATCTACCATTTCCACTGTGGCATTCTTTTTCTCTACGTCTTCATTTCAGTGAGTCTATACCAGGTACCCCAAAGCAAAGAGTGTGGTATATTCTCTTTTCTTGGTTTTAATTGTTTAAATAACAGCTAACATAATACTCTCACTTCTAAGAAAATCAACAGAGTAAAGTTATCTATGCTTGCTCTGATTCCATAGTCAAAAACAGCTGGAGTTTATACAAGGTTCAGACAGTTCAGACCCGATTGGAGCAGGTCATTTTCCTTTTCCACTTCTGACTGTGAAAGACTTGCTGCCAGGTTATCATTTCCAGAAAACATCTATGCCAGAAAAACCTGCAGATAGAGACTTTTTTTTTTCTTTCCAAATTGTTAGTTGGTCTCTCAGCACATTTTGAATGTAACCTTTTTAATCCCTGCATTTGCAATTAGAGATTAAAATTCCATTCCAAGAGCCATTCGGCAGATGGCATAGCATGAAAAAACTGGAGGTAGTTTAAAATTGTATTTATACAGAACACCAGATGAATTTGCCAGGCTGTTTCTTCCTGAGCTTATACGTTCACTTGTGAAAATTGATTGTTTCAGATGTAAATTTCATTTGCTGGGATTTAGCATTTTTATAGGATTTTAAAGCATCAATTAATCCATCTCTTTTGTTCAGCACAGTTGCTTGAAATATGGAAGTAAAATCTATACTTAAAGAAACTGCTTCTTAAGAAGATTAAGTCACCTGAGCAAAGGTCACCAAAGTAGGTTCAGAAAGGCCACATGATAATGGAATGGACAGGCCACTGAACCAATGCATCTATTAAGTAGAAGCCTCATCACACCTTAGGCCATTTAGGAAGTTTGATTCTTAATAAAGATTTTACCTTTAGCTTCCTCCAAGAGCTTTTAAAAAAAACTTTTATGACTGTTAAATGTTTATTGACACATAACAGACACAGAAAAAGTGAACAAATCATAAATGTACAGCCTAAGAAATTTTTTAAGTGAACTCATGTAAACATCTCCCAGTTCAAGAAACAAAAAACTACTCAGATCCCAGAAACCTCCCTGTGTTTTGTCCCAAGGTATTTCCTCCCTCAACATAACCTCTAGCACCACAGGTCAATTTATGTCTTATTGAAAGATACACAAATAGCCTCACATAATGTTTACTCTTTTGTATCTGGCTTCATTCACACAACATTCTATTTGAGATACATCCATTCTGCTGCATGGAGGGGTACTTTGCTTTTTGCCATTGCTATACGTAAGTGTATTTTATAACTTATACACAAATTTCTCCATTTTGCTATTTTTAGTTATGGGTGATTACAAATCCAGTAGAACCCTTTATCCACAGTTTCACTCTCCATGGGTTCAATTACCCAGGATCAACTTCCGTTTGAAAATACGATACAAAAAATTCCAGAAATAATTCATCTGTTTTAAACTGTGTGCCACTCTGAGTAACATGATAAAATCTCTCATCAGACCATGCCATCATGCCCAGGACATGAATCACCTCTTTGTCCAGCGTATCCAACCCATTAGTCACTTAGTAGCCGTCTCTTCTCAGATATCAGATCAACGGTCAGGGTATCACAGTGCTTGTGTTCAAGTCACCCTTACTTTACTTACTAATCGCCCTACAGCAAACAGCAGAGATGCTGGCAATTTGAACCTGCCAAATGGAAGTTCTAAAGTGCTTTCTTTAAGTGAAAAGGTGAAAATTCTCAGTAAGGAAAGAAAAAATGATCTATTGTAGAAATGAATCTAGTATCAGGGAAACTGTCCAGAAGGAGAAAAAAAACGGTGCTAGCTTTGCTGTTTCACCTCAGCTGCAAAAGCCACGGCCACCGTGCGTGGTCATTGCTTAGTTAAGATGGAAAGGCATTACATTTGTAGAAGCTATTTTGAGACAGAGGCACCACATTCACTTAAATTTTATTATAATGCATGGTTTAAATTGTTCTATTTTGTTATCGTTATTAATCTCTTATTGTACCTAATTTATAAATGAAACTATCATAGGTATGTATGTAAGGAAAAAACAGTATATATGGAGCAATAGTTCCCAATCTTTTTGGCACCAGAGACTGGTTTTGTGAAAGACAATTTTTCCATGAAGCGGGGTGGGGGCTGGTTTCAGGATGATTCAAAAGCATTACCCTTATTGAGCACTTTATTTCTATTATTATTATATCACCTCCATCTCAAATCATCAAGCATTAGATCCAGGAGGCTGGGGACCCTTGATTTATAGGGTTTGGTATTATCCATGGTTTCAAAGATCCACTGAGAGTCTTGGAATATATCCCCTACAGAAAAGGGGGAGGATTGCTATAGTGCTTCTCTGACCATTTTTTATATAAGCTTTTTTGTGAGAATCATATGCATTTCTGATAGGATCAGATGTATTTGTGCAGTTGGCCACAGCTTTCCAAAATCACCATATCCATCAGCAACACATGAGGGTTGCAGCTGCTCTCCACTCCTGACAGTACTGGGTGCTCAGTCTTTTTCACTTTAGCAATCTGGTAGCTGTGTAGTGACTTTTGTACTTCCCTGAATGACTAATATAATTGAGCATATNCCAAAATCACCATATCCATCAGCAACACATGAGGGTTGCAGCTGCTCTCCACTCCTGACAGTACTGGGTGCTCAGTCTTTTTCACTTTAGCAATCTGGTAGCTGTGTAGTGACTTTTGTACTTCCCTGAATGGCTAATATAATTGAGCATATTTCCATATTTAGTGGTAACTTGTGAAATATCTCTTGAAGTCATTTCACCATTATTTGATTGATTCTTTTAAAAAAAAAATTATCCTAGATGTAAACCTCTTATGAGATTTCTTGCAAATAACTTCGGTTCTGTGGCTTGCTTCTTCATCTCTTTGGTCTTTAAAAGGTTCTTATTGTTGTTGTTCTGTTGCTCAGTCATGTCCAACTGTATATGGTCCAAGGACTGCAGCAGGCCAGGCTTCCCTGTCCTTCACTATCTCCTGGAGTTTGCTCAAACTCATGTCCACTGAGTGGATGAAGCCATCCAACATCTCATCATGTGTTGCCCCTTCTCCTCCTGCTCTCAGTCTTTTCCATCATCAGGGTCTTTTCCAATAAGCCAACTCTTCACATCAGGTGGCCAAAGTACTGGAGCTTCACTTCAGAATCAGTCCTTCCAATGATTACTCAGGGTTGATTTCCTTTAAGATTGACTGGTTTGATCTCCTTGCAGTCCAGGGGACTCTCAAGAGTCTTCTCTAGACAACAGTTCAAAAGCTTCAATGCTTCAGTGCTCAACCTTCATTATGGTCCAACTCTCACATCCATATGTGACTACTGGAAAAACCATAGCTTTGACTATACGGACCTTTGTCAGCAAAGTGATGTCTCTGCTTTTTAATATGCTGTCTAGGATTGTCATAGCTTTTATTCCAAGGAGCAAGCATCTTTTTAATTTCATGTAAAGCATCCGATGGATCATAGAAAAAGCAAGAGAGTTCCAGAAAAAACATCGATTTCTGCTTTATTGACTATGCCAAAACCTTTGACTGTGTGGATCACAATAAACTGTGGAAAATTCTGAAAGAGGTGGGAATACCAGACCACCTGACCTGCCTCTTGAGAAACCTGTATGCAGCTCAGGAAGCAACAGTTAGAATTGGACATGGAACAACAGACTGGTTCCAAATAGGAAAAGGAGTATGTCAAGGCTGCATATTGTCACCCTGTTTATTTAACTTATATGCAGAGTACATCATGAGAAAAGCTGGGCTGGAGGAAGCACCAGCTGGAATCGAGATTGCCGGGAGAAATATCAATAACCTCAGATATGCAGATGACACCACCCTTATGGCAGAAAGTGAAGAAGAACTAAAGAGTCTCTTGATGAAGGTGAAAGAGGAGACTGAAAAAGTTGGCTTAAAGCTCAACATTCAGAAAACGAAGATCATGGCATCCGGTCCCATTATTTCATGGCAAATAGATGGGGAAACAGTGTCAGACTTTATTTTGGGGGACCCCAAAATCACTGCAGATGGTGATTTCAGCCATGAAATTAAAAGATTCTTACTCCTTGGAAGGAAAGTTATGACCAACCTAGATAGTATATTGGAAAGCAGAGACATTACTTTGTCAACAAAGGTCCATCTAGTCAAGGCTATGGTTTTTCCAGTAGTCATGTATGGATGTGAGAGTTGGACTAAAAACAAAGTTGAGCACCGAAGAATTGATGCTTTTGAACTGTGGTGTTGGAGAAGACTCTTTACTGTCCCTTGGACTGCAAGGAGATCCAACCACTCCATCCTAAAGGAAATCAGTCCTGAATATTCATTGGAAGGACTGATGCTGAAGCTGAAACTCCAATACTTTAGCCACCTGATGCAAAGAGCTGACTCATTTGAAAGATTCTGATTCTAGGAAAGATTGAGGGCAGGAGGAGAAGGGGACAACAGAGGATGAGATGGTTGGATGGCATCACTGACTCGATGGACATGGGTTTGGGTAAACTCTGGAAGTTGGTGATGGATAGGGAGGCCTGGCATGCTGCGCTTCACAGGGTTGCAAAGGGTTGGACACGACTGAGTGACTGAACTGAACTGAAATAAATTTAATCCACCTATATTTTTTTCCTATAAGCTTAGTGCTTTTTATGTTTTAAGAAATCTCTGCCTCTCTTAATTTCACAGAGTGAACTCTGCTACCTTCTAGAAAGTCTACCATTTTACCTTTCAAACTGAGTGAACAATACAAAATTAGTTTTATATATGGTGTCATTTAGGATTAGAGTCATTTATTTCCATTGGATATACTATTGATCCAGCATGTTTTATTGGAAATATCACTCTTATCCTGTATCTGCAGTGCACTGCAGTGCTATCTTTTTCATAAATGAATCATTCCTATATGTGTGGGTCTATATCTGAGTCTATTTTGCATCTATACCTGCATGCACAACACTAAAACTAAAGGCAAAGGAGAACAGAAAAGATATACCCATCTGAATGCAGTGTTCCAAAGAATAGCAAGCAGAGATAAAGTGTTCCTCAATGATCAGTGCAAAGAAATAGAGGAAAACAATAGAATGGGAAAGACTGGAGACCTCTTCCAGATAATTACTGATATCAAGGGAACATTTCATGCAAAGATGGGCACAAGAAAGGACAGAAATGGTATGGACCGAACAGAAGCAGGAGATATTAAGAAGAGGTGGCAAGAATTCTCAGAAGAACTATACAGAAAAGATCTTAATGACCCAGATAACCATGATGGTGTGATCACTCACCTAGAGCCAGACAACCTGGAGTGTGAAGTCAAGTGGGCCTTAGGAAGCCTCACTACAAACAAAGCTAATGGAGGTGATGGAACTCCAGTTGAGTTATTTCATATCCTAAAAGATGATGCTGCACTCAATATGCCAGAAAATTTGGAAGACTCAGCAGTGGCCACAGGACTGGAAAAGGTCAGTTTTCATTCCAATCCCAAAGAAAGGCAATGCCAAAGAATGCTCAAACTACCACACAGTTTCACTCATCTCACATGCCAGCAAAGTAATGCTCAAAATTCTCCAAGCTAGGCTTCAAAGGTAAGTGAACTGTGAACATCCAGATGTTCAAGTTGGATTTAGAAAAGGCAGAAGAGCCAGAGATCAAATTGCCAACATCCGCTGGATCACAAAAAAAGCAAGAGTGTTCCAGAAAAACATCTACTTCTACCTTATTGACTATGCCAAAGCCTTTGATCGCGTGGATCACAATAAACTGTGGAAAATTCTTAAAGAGACAGGAATACCAGACCACCTGACCTGCCTCCTGAGAAATCTGTGTGCAGGCCAAGAAGCAACAGTTAGAACCGGACATGGAACAATGGACTAGTTCCAAATTGGGAAAGGAGTACATCAAGGCTGTAGATTGTCACTCTGCTTATTAACTTATATGCAGAATACATCATGCAAAATGCCAGGCTGTATGAAGCACAAGCTGGAATCAAGATTGCTGGGAGAAGCATCAATAATCTCAGATATGCAGATGATACCACCCTTATCCCAGAAAGCAAAGAGGAATTAAAGAGCCTCTTTATGAAAGTGAATGATAAGAGTGAAAAGGCTGGCTCAAAACTCAACATTCAAAAATCAAAGATCATGGAATCTGGACACATCACGTCATGGCAAATAGAAGAGGAAACAATGGAAACAGTGGCAGACTTTATTTTGGAGGGCTCCAAAATCACTGCAGATGGTGACTGTAGCCATGAAATTAAAAGATATTTGCTCCTTAGAAGAATCAAGGAGTTTGTCTATGACAAACTTAGACAGCATATTAAAAAGCAGAGACATCTCTTTGCCAACAAAGATCCATCTAGTCAAAGCTATGGTTTTTCCAGTAGTCATGTATGGATGTGAGAGTTGGACTATAGTGAAAGCTGAGAGCCAAAGAATTGATTGTTTGAACTGTGGTGTCAGGGAAGACTCTTGAGAGTCCCTTGGACAGCAAGGAGGTCAAAACAGTCAATTGTAAAGGAAATCAGTCCTGAATATTCATTGGAAGGACTGATGCTGAAACTGAAGCTCCAATACTTTGGCCACCTGATGCAAAGAACTGACTCATTAGGAAAAGACCCTGATGCTTGGAAAAATTGAAGGCAGGAGGAGAAGTCGACAACAGAGGATGAGATGGTTAGATGGCATCACTGACTCGATGAACATGGGTTTGGGTAAACTCCAGGTGTTGGTGATGGACAGGGAGGCCTGGCGTGCTGTGATTCATGGGGTCACAAAGAATCAGACACGATTGAGCGACTAAACTGAACTGAATACAATATACAATATAAATTGTTTTTTGTCTTGATTTACTTGGGTGGTTTAGCCCACTTACAATTAATGCAATTATTAATATGCTTGAGTTTATCTACTATCTTATCCTTTGTTTTCTAATGACACAGTCTATTCTTTCTTTTTTCCCTTTCTTATAGTCTTTTGAAGTAACCAGGCACATTTTGCTCCATTTTCCCCCACCATTAGCTTTTTAGTTATTTTTATTATTTTTTTTATAGATTATCCTAAGACACAACTTCCTAAAGACTATCTTTTCTCCATCATATAATCTTTCCTCCTGTGTCAAAGATTAATCAATAGAAGTGTGGGTTTATTTCTGGACTCTCTATTCTGTTCCATTGAGCCATTCATCTGTATTTGTGCCAATACCATGCTGTTTTGATTACCATAGCTTTGTAATACTATCTGAAGTCTAGAAGGGTTATGCCTCCTTTGTTCTTTTTCCTCAGAATTTCTTTGGCCATGTTGGGTCTTTTATGGCTCCATACCTATTTTAGGATTATTTGTTCTAGTTCTGGAAAAATGTCATGGGTAATCTGATAAAAATTGCATTAAATCTGTACATCACTTTAGGTAGTATGGCCATTTTAACAATATTAATTCTTCCAACCCAGAGCATTGGATATCTTTCAATTTCTTTGAATAATCTTCAGTTTCCTTTATTAATGTTTTATTGTTCTCAGCGTGTAAATCTTTGAGCTCCTTGGTGAGATTTATTCCAAAGTATTTTTTAATGTGATTTTAAAGGGGATGGTTTGTTTATATTCCCTTTTTGATATCTCATTATTAGTGAAAAGAAATGCAACTGATTTCTGTATGTTCATCTTATATCCTGCTACCTTGTTGAATTCAGTTATCAGTTCTAGCAGTTTTTGTATGGAGTTTTTACAGTTTTATATATATAGTAATTTTTAAAAGATATTCCCTCTATCTTTGGTTAGACCATCATGATCCTAGATGTGTGAATGTGTGGGGGTTTTTTTTGGGGGGCGGGGGTGGATTGGATTGTCTGCTTTTGCTGTACCATGTGGGTTGAAAGTAAAAGTGTTAGTCACTCAGTGGTGTCTAACTCTACAGCCCCATGGACTGTAGCTCACCAGGCTCCTCTTTCCATGGAATTCTCCAGGCAAGAATACTGGAGTGGATAGTCATTCCCTTCTCCAGGACATCTTCCTAACACAGGAATTTAACCTAGGTTTCCTGCATTGCAAGTGGATTCTTTACCATCTGATCTACCAATGTGGTTTGCAGGATTTTAGTTCCCCAACCCAGGGATTGAACTCTGTTCAAAACCAGGGAATTCCCTGTTTTTTATTTTGTATATTTATACTGCTAGGACAACCAGTCCATTCTACAGATCAGTCCTAGCTGTTCTTTGGAAGGAATGATGCTAAAGCTGAAACTCCAGTACTTTGGCCACCTCTTGCGAAGAGTTGACTCATTGGAAAAGAGTCTGATGCTGGGAAGGATTGGGGGCAGGAGGAGAAGGGGATGACAGAGGATGAGATGGATGGATGGCATCACCAACTTGATGGACGTGAGTTTGAGTGAACTCCGGAAGTTGGTGATGGATAGAGAGGCCTGGCGTGCTGCAATTCATGGGGTTGCAAAGAGTCGGACATGACTGAGCGACTGAACTGAACCTCTGAACTGAGGGGTTTAGAGGAAAACTTCCTAGATCCATACATGGAAGCAGTTCAGCAGCTATGGAAAAATTTTGGCCATTGTATCTTTTTTAAAGTTTGTTTCAACCTTATTCAGTTCTCTCCTCTCCTTTTAGAACTTTACATATATGATTAACTTTTTTTGTACTAGCCCATATATCTCAAATGTTCTTTTATATTTTCTGTAATGGCTTCTATGTGAATATTTTCTACTGACCTGTCTGTAGTACATTAGTTTTCACTTTTGCTATTAAACTGTACTGGGTTTATAAATTCTACATAAATGTTCAGTTAGCAAATTTTCATTTGATTCTTTATTATTGATTGCAATGCTTATTAATTCTCCATATTCATATCTATTTTCTTGAATACAATAATGAGCAATTCTATTGGAGTTCAAAAAATGAACTCCAATTTTTGTATTGCTAAAATCAGGATTCCAGTAGAAACTTCACCTAGATTTTTAGCCTCCATTCCTTTCTGCTTGGCTTTTTAGCCTTCTGCCCTGCCCAGAATATGAATCAATAAATGCTTCAATTGGAAAGAACCACAGAATGTCAAATCCATCTGGTTTTTGTTGCTCCCTTCTCTCTAGAACCTTGGCCTCTGCACTCCTGACTTACTTCATAACCCTGAATTCCATCTTTCATCTACTCAACCTGAGGGAACAGTCAAAAGCTCTGTGCCACAGTTCTCTGCCCATCCTGCTTATGAACCAGAGAACAATTTTAAAGAAAAGTGGGACAGAAGGTCAGGTTTATCTTACCCTTTCCTTCAGAATCTTTAAAACCCAGGTACTTGATGCTTTGGGTGCTTTTCTATGCCTTTTGTATTTTTATTTATCCTTTATAATTGTTCTACCTTGTGTGCTTGTTGAACACTAGCTATTCTATCAGAGCCAAAAAGAGAAACATCCTAGCTCAGAGTTTTCAAAATTTCAATGTTTGAAGCTGGAAGACAGACTGGAAGAAAAATCAGTGTATCTTTAGCCACTTCTCATAATATTTTTAAAGTGGCATTACAGATTTAAGTATAAGTTGGGAAATTGCTAAGTCCAAACTGGTAATCAACTTATTAAATATAAATACAGGGAGAAGGGAGAAATTATAGGAGGTGAAATAAAAGACCTATTTTTAAATCTTAGTAATGAGATTAATTAGCTTTAGGACCAAAGCTGATCACATAAACTTTCTAATGGCTGGTTTTCATTTGTAAAAAGGAAAATTAATGAGATTAAATGATATTTTAAGGTGAAACTGTTTGTAATTTGTGAGATAAAACCAGTTGTGTAAGAACATAAACTGACATAAAGTAATATACCCCATACATAAAAGCCAAAATTTTATGGGTTCTGAGACATTACTCACCAATGAATTTTAATTTAATTTATTCATGGAATTAATTTAATTTATTCAAAGCACACCTAACTAAAATATGACCTCTATAAAAGGAAATAGGAAATATCAGCATACTATGACAAATACAAAGATTAAATTAGTAATCAAAAATACACCCACAAAGAAAAGCCCAAATATAGATGATTTCAGTGGCAAATTCTACAAAATATTTAAAGAACTGAAAAGACATAAGATAAAAAAAACTATGGATTAGTATCTCTTATGCATCAGTTCAATTCAGTCGCTCAGTCATGTCTGACTCTGCAACCCCATGGACTGCAGCATGCCAGACTTCCCTGTCCATTCACCAACCCCTGGAGCTTATTCAAACTCATGCACATTGAGTTAGTGATGCCATCAAACCATCTCATACTCTATTGTTCCCTTCTTCTCCTGCCTTCAATCTTTCCCAGTTTAGGGGTCTTTTCTAATGAGTCAGTTCTTCACATCAGGTAGCCAAATTATTGGAGCTTCAGCTTCAGCATCAGTCTTTCCAAGGAATAGTCAGGATTAATTTCCTTTACAATTGCCTGAGTCTTCTCCAACACCACAATTCAAAAGCATCAGTTCTTCAGTGCTCAGCTTTCTTTATGGTCCAAATCTCACATCATACATGACTACTGGAAAAACCATAGCTTTGACTACATGGACCTTTGTCAGCAAAGTAATGTCTCTGCTTTTTGATATACTGTCTAGGTTTGTCACAGCTTTTCTTCCAAGGAGCAAGTATCTTTTAATTTCATGACTACTGACAAACAAATATTTATGCATCATGAACAACTGGGATCTATCCTAGGAAAGCAAGGATGGTTTAATATGCATAAAATCAGCTAATGTAATAGAACATATAAACCAATAAAATTAAAAACCAAAACAACATAATCATCACTAAATTGCAGAAAACGCACTTGACAAAACTCAATACCATTTCATGACAAAAACAGTCAACAATCTAGGAATAGAAGAAAACTCACTCAACATGATAAAGTGCATATACTTCCCAGGTAGCTCAATGGTAAAGAATCTGCCCACCAACGCAGGAGACACAGGAAACTTGGGATTGACTCCTGGGTCGGGAAGAAGCCATGGAGAAGGAAATGGTAATCTGCTCCAGTATTCTTGCCTGGAAAATCCCATGGACAGAGGAACTTGGCAGGCTATAGTTTATGGGTTCACAAAGAGCGGGACATGACTGAGCAACTGGGCACCCACGGTGGTGAAAAATCCCACAGCTAACATCAACTTCATTATGAAAGACTGGATGCTTTTCTCTAAAGATCAGGAACAAGACAAGAATGTTTACTTGCTTTACTTCTCTTTTCGTCAAGAATTAAGACAAGAAGATAAAATAAGACATCCAGATTGGAAAAGAAGAAACAAAATTATCTCCACAGATAACATGATCCTGCTGCTGCTGCTAAGTCTACACATAGAAAATTCTAAGGAATCTACTATTAAAACTACGAAATGAGTTCAGCAAGGTTATAGATACAAGATCAATAAAAAAAAAATCATATTCCTAGACTCTAAGCAATAAGCAACCTAAAAATGAAATTAAGAAATAATTCCATTTAATGATAGCATCAAGAAAAAAGTGCTGCTTAGAAATAAATTTCATAAAGAAGGGTAATGCCTACCAATGCGGGAGACATAAGAGATGCAGGTCAGAAAGATCTGGAAGAGGGCATGGCAACCCAATCCAGTATTCTTGCCTGGAGAATCTCATGGACAGAGGAGCCTGGAGGGCTACAGTCCAAGAGGTCACAAAGAATTATACATGACTGAAGTGATTGAGCATGCACGCACATTTACTAATATGTAATATTGCCTGGCATATCACAGGTATGTCATAAAATCTGATGAATGATAAGAGCTTCTTATTTAGCTGTTAAGATTCAGCTCAAAAGTGATGTTTTTCCTTATGCAGACTACCTCCTTTACTCCTTCCCAGTACCTTGCATAGGTCTCTCACCTGCCTCCCAGGACATTCTACAGCCCCTCTCTGTTGAGAAGTCAGCTTCCCCAAGTAATAGATCTGCTTCAACAGTGCCTTCCACAGAGGTAGGCATGATATCATTAATAGATGAATGTGTGGATGAATGAAGGCATATATGGACCTGGGCTGGACTGAAATTGGCAGCTGTACGTGCTAACTCCCAAGAGGGTAAAATTAAATAAAGGATAAGATTCACACTTTGAAATCTATAAAATGTTGTTGAAAGAAATTAAAGAAGCTCTAGATGAATGGAAAGACATCCCATAATCATGAATGAGAAGATTTAACACGGTTAAGATGGCAAAACCTTCCAAATTGATGTACAGACTGACTGAAAGTTCTACAGAATTTCAACTAGTTTCTTTGTAGAAGCCAACAAGCTGATCCTTGTTGGAAATTACCTGGAAAATCAAAGGACTCAAAATAGCCAAAACCATCTTGAGAAGGAAAAACAAAGTTGGAGAACTCATACTTCCTGATTTTAAAAGTTACAATAAAGCAGCTGTTAATAAGACAGCATGGTACCAGTCTAGGATAAATATATAGACAGACTGGAGGAATAGAATTGAGTATCCAGAAATCAGCTTTGGATTTGGTAGCAGTTTCTTGAGCATGACACTAAGCATGAGCAACAAAATTTTTAAAAAGATAAATTGAACTTCATCAAAATTAAAAACATTTGTGCTTAAAAACACTATTAGGAAAGTGAAATTATGGCCTACATGAGAGGGAAAACATTTGCAAAGCATATATCTGACAAGGTACTTGTATCTCAAATATATAAAGAGCTCTTACAACTCAATTATAAAAAGAATAATAACCCAACTTCAAAATGAGCAAAAGATTCAATAGGTATTTTTCCAAAGAAGATTACAAGCAAAAAACAAGCATTTGAAAAGATGTTCAATTGCATTAGTTATTTGGGAAATGTAAATCAAAACCACATTGAGAGTCCACTTCTCTCCCACTAGTATGGCTCAAATTAAAAAATCAGGTAACAATAGGAGTTCATAAAGATTAAGAAAACTTGGACCCACCACACATTGCTTCTGAGACTGTAAAATGGTGCAACTGCTTAGCAAATCTGTTTGGCAAATCATCAAAAGGTTAAATGCAGAATTACTATTTAATCTATTAGTGCAATTTCACTACAAGGTTTATGCTGAAAAGAAATAAGCATATACCTCCATAAAAAACAAATACAGCATTATTAATAAGAGGAAAAATGTGAAAACAACCTAAACGTTGATTAATATGTGGCATAATATGTGGTATACGTGGATCAACAAAATGTGGTACACCTATGAGATGAAATATTATTTAGCAAGAAACAAATGAAATCTTGATGCATGCTTCAATATGCATTAACCTTGAAAAGATTATGCTAAGTGAAATAATACAGTTACAAAAGATCACATATTATTTGATTCAGTTCTATGAAATGTTCAGAAGGGACAGATCTATAGAAACAAAGTAAGAAATGAGGAGAAGTGTGATGATTGGCAACTAACAGCTAAAGGGAATGGGGTTTCTTTTAGGAGGTGATAAAAATGTTCTAAAGTTGTGTTTGTGATGCTTACACAACTCTGAATATACTAAAAACCATTGAATTATATAGTTTCAATGAGCAACTTATACAGTATGTAAATTATATCCTAATAAAGCTGCTGTGTGTGCTAAGTCACTTTGGTCACATCCAACTCTTTGCAACCCCATGAACTGGAGTCTGCAGTCTCCTCTACTACCTCAACCAAAGTAGGGTACAAGTATTCAGTACCAGTAATTAGGTACTAAAAGGGCCTAATATATATTAATCTCTAATTCTGATAAATAGTTCTGTAGGAAGAAGATACAGATACATTTTTAAAAGTTAAATGCCACGTGAACAAACACATATTTGCCTCTTCTTTTAGGTTCTAAGTTTCAGTGGTTTTAGAAATTATCACACATCTAAAAGTAGGGTATATCTTAAAAATCAAAGTATGCAGGTTAACACTCTTCATAAGAACTAGGAGGTTTTTCTTCTTAAATAACTTAGAATCCAATAAATGTTGAGGAAAGTAATGGAAAATGGAAAATAATTTGTATTATACAGGTATAATCTCATTGTGAATTCATGCAAGAAGTCCCATACTACTGAGATTTGAAATGGTCAGAGAAGCCTTTGTCAAGATTTGTGCTCAAAGAAGTCTTTGAAGACTGGGCAAGACACAGATTGGGGGTGGGGGGCGGGGGAAAGCAAGAAAGAACTTCTCAGGCACTTTTATGGAATTTCTGCAGATGCCTTACACTTTCATTTCCTTTTGCTTCTAAGTCTATGCCCTTGCTTTTAACTATTTTGGACATATACATCTGCTACATATAATCATCCAAATAAAAAATGAGGCCCCTGTCATTTCCTTTCACAAAGCACCTATTATTCATACAAATACCTCATACTATTCAAGATAAAACAGACAAAAGTAGAGCATTTTTTAAATAAAAGATGAAAAAATTACAACGATTCTCTGATTGTCTATTGTTTTATTTGTACATGAGCAGTGATTATATTTATAGCAAATCTAAATTCATATGGGGATTTTACATTTTGCATAACTTATTTCATCCTCTTCAAATGTTATATCACCAGCTATGCAACTGACCAGCCCACAAAACAATATAGGATAAGCCCAGGCATTATTTTCTTTAAAACACAGACAGAATAGTGGGGTTAGATCCCTAAACCTAACCAAAACTCTGGCATTACTGTCTGTAAACCTTGTGCATGTTCTCTAATCTCTGAGTCTCAATTTCCTCATCTTAAGGTGAGAATAATAATATTCAGCTGTGAGAAATATTATGACTGTGTTTTCATAGTCCTCATATGAACTGAGTATCAGAACCACTCAGATAAAAGATTATTAAACCTGGGGCTTCCCTGATGGCTAACTGGTAAAGAATCCACCTGCCAATGCAGGAGACATGGTTCCATCCCTGCTCTGGGAAGATCCCACATGCCATGGGAAACTAAGCCTGCATGCCATAACTACTGAGCCTATGCTCTAGAACCCAGGAGCCGCAATACTGAGCCCACCTACAGCAACTACTGAAGCCCAGTGTCCTAGAGTCTGTGCTCTGCAATAAGAGAAGCCACCACCATGAGAAGCTCATTCGCTGAAAACAGAGAGGCGCCCCTGCTCATGGCAACTAGAGAAAAGCCCATGCAGCAATGAAGACCCAGCAGAGCCAAAAATAAATAAAAATTTAAAAACATTATTAAACCAGAATTGAGGTAGACTCCAGGGAAATGGGTTTATGTAATTCAAGAAAGCTGGAGGAAGCTATAAATCTACTTTCTGCCTCCAGATAAGGACTTAGATTTCATATTGCCAAGTTTGGTTTCAGAGTCATGAGTATCCCATCATTGTAAAGATTCTCTTCAACAGGAACATAGCTTCTGCAGTTTTCTGAATAGTGAAGCAAAACTGACTGCGGCACAACAAAAATAATGATCTCAGGTCTCCCAAAATCTTATCAGTAGTTCTGGGCGACCTCCTGTTAGGAACTCTGGAACACACAAATTATGCTAAGATATGCTGAAACTGGTCCTTCTTTCTCTCAGCATCCACATCCCTTACACAAAGATTCTGCATCCTTGACTAATTAATTCAGGCCCATGAGCTAACCTACAGAGGATGTCTGTGTAAGCGCCAGTCTCTTCCCAGGATCTGTAACCTCCTAGGCTGCTGTGTGCACATAACCATATAACACATTCAAAGTGCTTAGCAGGATGCTTGCTATAAAGCCCTGAACAGTTACAAGTTAGGACTGCAATGAAGGTGATGACGTTGATTATGAAATGAACAGATGCACAGATGATGTCAGCATTCTATTTTGGTGGATGATCAGTAAGACAAGAGTAGGGGAGATGCCTCCTTTGCTCTCAGCTCCTGGCATAGAACAGAGATTTTAATGAGAATCTTGATTCTCCTTATTTTCTGAGAATTTTAAACTAAGATAATTAAAAGTACACGATATAATCCAGAAATGACATCAAGGATCACTTTTTTCCCTTTGTATTCATATTTAAACTAAAAATGGAGTGATGAAAATTAGGTTGGAATTTGACATTCCAAGTGTGGTCATTTTTGTGATTCAGAGGGAGTCTATGTTAAGTTTAATACAACAATGGTTCGCTCACTTAGCAGACCACCCTGCAAGATCATCCAGAAGACACAGAGAAGATCTGAAGTCCCCTCAGAGTGAAAGTAATACATAGGGATGAATTACCATAGCGTTTGCCTCCTCTTCTATCAAAGCTTTGCTAATACCAGCTTTGTGGCCTCAGGCAAAATACTTAACCTCTCTAAG
The DNA here is from genome assembly GCA_006410635.1 of Cephalophus harveyi. NCBI lineage: Eukaryota > Metazoa > Chordata > Mammalia > Artiodactyla > Bovidae > Cephalophus > Cephalophus harveyi. Next base: position 30,021 of record SJYT01002188.1, on the reverse strand, counting down.
TCTCATTACACTCACCGTGAAATGGAAAACGAGGAAGCTATTTCATAAGTTGTGTGGGTATTATTATCATTTCACCATTATAAGCTTTATCAAAATGTCTTAGTTAAAAAGATTGAAATAAAAGGAAACCAAGGTTGTTCAGAAGCCATGACACAGTATCCATCCTTTCTAGCTTCATCTATAAAATAGCCCCCAACTCTCGCTACATTTTAGATACATCACAATATTAATTGCTGCTATGAAGAGAAAAATGTTGCCTACTATTCCAGCTCTAAAGGCATCAGCCATTAGCCACTGAAGTTGCTCACCAGCAGTGTACCCTGAGGGAATTCAGGATGGAGAAAAACAGGAAGTATCCTATGCTGTGAATATACTGGCCCTTGGATGGTTAAGATACATACCTACGGAAAACTTTCAGTGACCCCCAGATTTTTGCATGTAAAACCACTAAAATCATTAACTTGAAATGTTTGTTCTTTGTGATTAGCAGTAATCTTTATATGCTTGACCATATCTTTTTCCCAGGGAAAAACAAAAGTTCATATATAACAAGGCTTCTCCTTTCCCTCTTTGGAGTAGTTTCTCAAAGATATTGGAGAGGTTGTCTTCTGAGTTATCATCCTCAAAAGGTCCCCAAACAAAATCTATCTCACAGCTTTCATGTTGCACATTTTTATTTCAGTGGACAGTTCTTAATTACACCAAATTCATTCACTCTCAAATGTTAGTTAAGCACCTATTATTTCAGGGCACTGAAATACAATAGTGAAACATCTTGGACACTGTCCTGAGGGAATTTATAACCTAGTAAAAGATCATTATTGGCATTGCCTTTAATCTCAACATAACTCTCTACCTCCAACTCTACTCAGGAAATATTTTCCAATACATTCTAACAGTCCGAATTTGTCTGCCTTCTCTTGTTACATTTTTTTTTTTTTAATTTGAATATAGCACTTAAAACACTGGGTTACACAGAACATGCAGTACATACAGTAAATTCCATTATGGAAAAGATAGCATCTTTTTAATATAAGGCATGTATTTCTGTGTATCCAACAGCACGAGTAAGCTACACCTATCAACAGATAGACATTACACATAAATAAATATATATGCACACAAATAATAACACCTTTATTCCTTTGGCATTTTATATTTTCAAAACACTTTTTCACATACTTCTTTTTTTAACCTCACAGCTTCTACAGTGTATTAATGTGAAAAAAATAAGCCTGTTTCAATGAGGTGCCAAAAATCATCAAAAGTCAGAGCTGGGGAATCTAGAACAAAAGGCCTCCAACTCCTGTTCCAGTGATTTTTATACGATGATCTTATTCCCTTCTAAGAGCCGTCCTGTGATGATGGCTCGATAAGAATGAAATTGGGTCATTTGCAGTGATGTGGATGAACCTAGGTCTTGCCATACAGAGTGAAGTCAGTCAGAAAAACAGATATATATTAACACACATAAGTAGAACCTAGAAAAGTGAACCTATTTTCAGGGCAAGGAATAGAGATCCAGATGTAGAGAATGGACTTACGGACATAAGGGGTACGGTAGGAGAGAGTGGAACAAACTGGGAGAGTAGCATTGACGACATATATACACCACCATGTATAAAATAGAGCTAGCGGGGAGCTGCTGCATAGCGCACGGAGCCCAGCTCAGGGCTCTGCTGACCTAGAAGGGTGGGAAGGGGGAGCGGGGGTGAGGTTCAAGGGGGAGGGGATATATGTATAAATATAGCTGATTCACTTTATTTCACAGCAGAAACTAACTCAACATTGTAAAGCAATTATCCTCCAAATAAAAAGAAAATTCCTATGATAAATTATAATGGAAAATAATATTTGAAAAGAATGTGCATTTATATGTATAGCCAAATCACTTTGCTGTATAAGAGGAATTAACAACGTTGTAAATCAATTATACTTCAATAAAAATAAATTTAAAAAATAAATTTACAATTTGTTAATTTTCAGATGGTCTTTAAAGAAACATTTAGACAGGAGACTGGAAGTCAGAAATGAGAAAGATTAGGAGAGTAAAAGATTTATGATCTTCTTGAAAGGGATGAAAAGCTATTGTCAGCAAATGGCAAAACTACATTTGTGTTGCAATTCTAAATAACTCCTGGCACTATTTACCTACTAGTATCTAACTGAAGTCAAAAGCTTTTCACCTGTGGGAGCTACCTGAAGCATTACAGGTTAAGACTATGTTCAGCTCCCATTAAAAAACCTTATGATATTGGTTACTGTATTTGTAAAAGACATGATTGATTTCCCTGCATGTGTATATAAACATGTGTGTGTGTGTGTAGAGCTCTGTCACTGTGCAGAAAAACCACTAGGCAAGCTCCTAGTTCAGAGAGCTCTCTCATCAGTCTACAATTAAAACACTATGATTCTCACTGCAAAAATGACACAACTGAACAGAATCCAGTGTCCTGAGCCTAGAATTCATGAACTGTTAGCTTTGATACAAGCAATTCTTCCTGTCATTTAATCTTTTCATTTCTGGAAAACGAGTTGTAATTTAAATAGCTATTTTTCAACATGCATGATTTGCTGGTCGATGTTGGCACTAGAAATATATGCTTAAGGAGGCATTTGGGTCAGTCAAGGAAGATATATCGAACTGAAACAGACTAAGTTGAAATCATCATGCTTCTACATTGTCAAAGATGAATAGGTCTGAGTCTCCTGAATTTCAGTGACCTCTTTCCTTTCACCTCACCATGACCTCTACCATCATTTGGAGGAGCCCATCCAATGAAGCAAACTCTTGCCACTGACGCTGAGTCTGTCACTTTCTCCTAAATTTTAGAGTGACAGAGGGAATGTTGTTTTATTTTCTGGAAAAAAAAAAAAAGGCTTTGAAGCTGGAGGAAAAAAAAGGACAGACAAAAATACAGATTTTAAAGCAAGAAGATACCCCTACATCTTGAAAATTTGCAAGGCTCAAAATGTAGCCCACAAACACACTCAGTGTTCTCTATCTTACCTCCACAATGTGGGACATACACTTTCTAAAAGGATTTTAGTCTCCAGGCATTTTCCCCTAGCTCTCCCAAGTTTTAATGATCAATTCACATGATAGGTCTAAAATCAAGTTTGGAAACAGATTTATTGCTATGGAGATAAGGCTCTATGTATAAAATATCAGCCTTTCTGGCCAAATGGCAACTCTCTTTGTTTGCACACTCTTGCAATTACTTCCAGGTCATTAGGCCCATCTTGAGTAGATGCTTTACTGTCACAAAGAAAAGTGGCATAAAGACATTCAGTGCTTTCATGATAATAGTCATAAAAGAACAGGGGAAGCGATACCAACAAGAAAGAATTACAGGCACTGACCTTGAGCTCAATTTTATAAGAAAAAATATTAAGAAGAAAATCAGCACTATCATAAATTATCAATAGATTTGTTTTACCCAAAAGATATACTGAGGACCTACAGTTAGCTGGATGCCATTCTAGGTGCTGAAAGATGGAAAAAACAGACACTGTGCCAGAATGTATTAGCGGTAACTGTAGCGAAGAAAATAAAACTAGATGATATAATAGAAAATGACCAGGGACTGAAAAATATAAGTTCTCCTTGAAGCATCACACAAACTTAGACCTAAATGACAAAAAGTCATTTGAAAATCAGGTAAAAGCTGGGATAGCTGGTACAAAGCCTATGAGACAGGAACAAACTTTGCATGTTTTAGGAACAATAACAACAACAACAAAAAGTGAGTCTGGCTAGAGAATATTGACCTAGAGGAAAGGACTGGAGAAATAGACTAGATCGTGTAAAGCCTGGTTGTTGAGTTGCTCAGTCGTGTCCAGCTCTTTTGTGATGCCATGGACTATAGACCACCAGGTTCTTCTGTCCATGGGATTTTCCAGGCAAGAATACTGGAGTGGGTTGTCATTTCCTTCTCCAGAGGAATCTTCCCGATTCAGGGATCAAACCCATGCCTCCTGCATTGAAAGTGGATTCTTTACCATTGAGCCACTGAGAAAGCCCCATAAGGCCTGGTAAGCCTATATAATTGGCCCAAATATTTACTGAAAACCTAGTATGCACTAGGAGAAGGCGATGGCACCCCACTCCAGTACTCTTGCCTGGAAAATCCCATGGACGGAGGAGCCTGGTAGGTTGCAGTTCATGGGGTCACGAAGAGTCGGACACTTCACTTTCACTTTTCACTTTCATGCACTGGAGAAGGAAATGGCAACCCACTCCAGTGTTCTTGCCTGGAGAATCCCAGGGACGGGGGAGCCTGGTGGGCTGCCGTCTGTGGGGTCGCACAGAGTCGGACACGACTGAAGCGACTTAGCAGCAGCAGTATGCACTACACACTATTCTAAACTCCAGAGTTATATGAAAAAAGGGCAAATTCCTGACCTCGGGCAGCTCACTTTCTATTTATTAGAGACAGACAGCAAACAAATTTTTTAAAATATAATGCTATGGAGAACTATAAAATAGGCTAAGGAAATTAACTGGTACATGTTTAACAGAGACGGGCTATATTATACAGAGCATTACAGTAAATGAAGGATGATGACAGGTCCTTTGCCAGTCCTGACGTTGAGATCTCAAGTCTGATTCTCTTATCCTTGAACCTGGGCTAGCCCTGATGACTTTCTTCAATAACAGGATCCAGTGAAAGTGATTTTCTGAGACTTTCTGTGCAGCTAAAACATAATAATCCTTGCTACTACTACCCAGGTCTCTTAGAACACTTCCTTGGAGCTCTGAGAGCATCACACTGTAGAAGTGACATATAGACACACTGGTTATGATAGGCAGCATCTTAACTGCTACCCAGTGATCCTGCTTCCTAACATTCATATGCTTGTGTACTCCCCTCCCTTTGAGGATGTGCTGGACCTAGTGACTCAGTTCTAACAAAGAGAATACCACAAACACGTTGAAATGTCCCTTCTACACATTAGGTTCCAAAAACCCATGTCGTCTGTCTTGCTTGATCAATCTCTCTCTCCCTACTGCAACCCTCAACCCCAAGCAAGTCTCTCACTCCAGGGAATGCAACCTGCCACGTTGTGATGTTGTGGTCAACCTACAGAGGGGCCCACACAGCAGGGAACTAATATGTTTGACTAACAACCAGTAAGGTCTTGAGACCTGCCAACTGCTGCCTGAGTTTGGATTTTGCTTCTTCCCAGGTAAGACTAGATGACTGCAATCCCAGAAAACACTGTGAATGTCTGCCATGCAAAAAAACCCTGAGCCAGAGGACTCAGCTAAGTTCCACCTAGATTTCTGACCCAAAGGAACTTCGAGATAATGTTTGTTATTTTAAGCCACTATGTTTGAGGGTGACTTTGTTATACAGCAACAGATAATCTATACACAGGAAAACAATCCTAAATTGAGACCAGCTTTCAATCATCACTTCCACAGTGCCAGGCATGTGAGTGGAGCCTCTCTCCAAGCCCATTCACTGACTAAGTAGCACTGAACGACCTCTATCAATATCTATTCCAACAGATGCTTCCAGCCAAGCCCTGCCCAAACTCCCCACCCACAAAACTGTAGGCTATATAAAATGTTGCTTGAAGTCACTATGTTTTGGGGTAATTTGATAGGCAGCAATGTGAGAGTTGGACTGTGAAGAAAGCTGAGCGCTGAAGAGTTGATGCTTTTGAACTGTAGTGTTGGAGAAGACTCTTGAGGGTCCCTTGGACTGCAAGGAGATCCAACCAGTCCATTCTGAAGGAGATCAGCCCTGGGTGTTCTTTGGAAGGACTGATGCTAAAGCTGAAACTCCAGTACTTTGGCCACCTCATGCAAAGAGTTGACTAACTGGAAAAGACTCTGATGCTGGGAGGGATTGGGAGCAGGAGGAGAAGGGGACGACAGAGGATGAGATGGCTGAATGGCATCACGGACTCGATGGACGTGAGTCTGAGTGACCTCCGAGAGTTGGTGATGGACAGGGAGGCCTGGCGTGCTGCGATTCATGGGGTCACAAAGAGTCGGACACGACTGAGCGACTGAACTAAACAGACAACTGGAATATGTGGTCAGGAATACATCTTTGATAAGGTGACCTCAGAGCAAATATCTGAAGGAAAAAAGGGAGGAAGATATGCCAGTATCAGACCAAGGGAATAGCAAGTAAAGGACTAAGGTGAAAGCAAGCTACCCATGTTCCGGGAACATGAAGGAAGTGCTCCTGTGGCTGGAGCGGAGTAAGTAAAGAACAGAGGGGTAGGAGATGCACTCGAGAGGAAGCAGGGCAGCAGATCACAAAGGCGATTTCAAGGACCGGCACTTGCTGGGAGTGCACCTTAGGGCTTCGAACAGTGACCCAAACTTTGAGTAGAATATTGTCCTAAAATTCTGTCTCTTAGTTCAACTCCCTACCCTTATAAATTCTACGCCCAAACGGTGAGCAGCACAAGCTTACAACAGACACCCTTCACAGCATCAAGCGCCCACCATCAGCCAGTCACTTTCTCACTTACCCTGAGGGATGGCTCATGGACCCTGTAGTCAGTGTGTGGCCTGTGCCTTTATTTCACCCCCTCCTTCTTTTTGGTCAGGCCATATTTGCAATTCAGCACCTGGTGCTTTCATTTTCAGAGTGTTTACATTAACTTGAAGTTGTTAACCTAGTTGTGGTGCAGAATGTTTCAGACAGTGCCAGAGGCTATAAATAAATAACAGTTATTTCAGGTCTGCCTGACAAACAAGCGCCTGGATTCTGTTGAGGCCCCAGAGACCATGACTGCTGCAGCATTAAATACCTCAAACAGGGCTAAAAGCAGGTATTCTCAAGGAATACTAAGCAGATGCACTCCAGGTGACACAGTTATGTCTTCCCTTCGACATACATCTCCTGATCACCACGGAGACCAATAAATAGACCTTTCTGTCATACCTACTTGGAATAAACTACAGCTAACCTGAGCCCAATTATTACATATTACCAAGCAGATTTCTTATCTCACTTCAAACTTTAGCAACTGACAAATGACCAAAACCAAGTCTTCCAAGATTTTTTTTTTTACTGTATATTGTGATCTAGAGCAGTAGATTTCCAGTTTTTCAATTAGCAAGAGCTATTTTTATAGCATCTCGTTAATGACCAATATATAACTACATGCACTCGGACCAAGTAACTTATCTCTCTATGCCTTGCTTTCTCTCATTGTAAAATGGAAATTAAACTATCTCTATCACAATGAATGGGGACTTAAATGAGATAATACATGAAAAATGTTTAGGAAAGTATCTGGCCTGCACTTAACAGTCAATAAACATCAGCTCATCATTATGTAAAAATACTATTGATTATTCTCTCCACATAATAGTAGTTATACTTCAAGCCAGTTTTTCTAAGGAAAACTCTATGACCATGTTACAATGAATTTGGTAGCACTTATAAATGAATTAAAAATTCATTTTTCATTAGATAATTGCATATACTTAAACCATAGGATGTAGTGGGAAAAGAATATGTGGCCATTATAGATTTGGGGAACAGTACATTTATCCCCATTCACTTTTTCATTTATATCTTGAGCATAATACCATGAAAATTGTTGTTCAGAATTAAGATACGTTATACTGGCAAGAATCTCACTTACCAAAGAATGCAATAAAAATCGTGTCAGTGTATTTTAAGAGACAGATGCAGGAAATATGAATTTGGAACTCTTTAGCAACAAAACTTGGAGAAGGCAATGGCACCCCACTCCAGTACCCTTGCTTGGAAAATCTCATGGACAGAGGAGCCTGGTAGGCTGCAGTCCATGGGGTCGTGAAGAGTCGGACTCGACTGAGCAACTTCACTTTCACTTTTACTTTCATGCATAGGAGAAGGAAATGGCAACCCACTCCAGTGTTCTTGCCAGGAGAATCCCAGGGACAGGGAAGCCTGGTGGGCTGCCGTCTATGGGGTCGCACAGAGTCGGACACGACTGAAGCGACTTAGCAGCAGCAGTTGCTATTTGCAGGCTGGGGATAGATCTGGAATGCTTCACCCAGGTCTTTAATCCTGAGAAACTCTTTACAGTATGGGTTAATTACCTCTCATCTCACCTCCCATTACAACTCACTCAATTAAATACAAATTTGAATGAAAAAAAGCAGTTTTCATCCCACACAAATGTTTGTTTTTAGCCTAATGCAGTAAGTAACTGGTTGCCATGGTGGCAGGCACTTTGGACAAAGTGTCTCAGAGTGAAGAAAGATCATTAAAAATGACTAATTAGCCATCAGATAGGAAGCTGCTATTTTCACGCTCAGGTGAAAACCAGAATTCTCCTTCATAAACATGCATGTAAAATAGGAGAGAGAGAAAAGGTAAAGAAAACAAGTTTTCTTTCATCCTTCTTTCTTTCCAACCAGAATCCTACTTTAAAAACACAGGCTCCAAAAATTGCCTGATCCTCTTGGTTACCTGATTACCAATCATGTTGCCTTTCTAGAATATCTACCCAATGTCCATCTTTTCACGGCTCAGTTGTTTGTGATGTATATGGACGTAGGCAGTGGTACTTTAGCCATAATTAGATTCTGCTATTTCTCTCACCAATTCAAAACTCACATTGTATTTCCAGAGAGATATTTCTTAGCACAAGGTCACAAAGACACTACCAATTTCATTTTAACCTGCCTCTTCAACTGACAACTTAACTGACAACTCTAATTGTCCACCAGTGGATACATTTATGCATTAAAATGTCTGGTTACATTGTTCTAAACCAAAGGATAATCTGACTTCAATAATCAGGTCTGAATTTAGAGGCTAATTGCATCTCATCCTTTAACCTTTAAAATGAGTTGCCCTTATAATTTAACAGAATTCTTTGCACATTTGTCTAAAGCTAAGGGTCCAAAGGGATGGAAATGAAGAGATTATTTTCTGTGACTGAAATGTGACAAAGCAATGACCCCCCAAGTCTTCAATTTCAAAAGGGTTATGAAATCTATGTTTGTATTGTGTATGTGCTGGATTTATAATTTGTTCAACGTCCATTGATTTGATTTGCATGAAAAAAAGGAGGGAAAGGTTAATATGTTCCTTTCAAAGTGTCTAAACTTCAATCCCAGAAAGCACTGTTTAATGGAGGGTCTCTTTGCCTCTCTCACTCTCTTTCTACATCTTTGTACAAAAGATAGTACCCCATAATGTAGACTTGTGTTTGGTTTCAGAAAAATCTGAGTTTTGATCTTAATACTACCTTTAAAAGTGGAATAACCCAGGGAAAACACACTTCTTTTTTCAATATTGTTTGTCTTTGGACTATTAAGATTATATTTATAACCCATTCAGTTACTAGTGGTTTCTTGTATATGGTTAACTAACAGTTATTTGATGTTTGTTGCCATATTCATCAAGCCCGTTTGTAAAAGCCTGAGTAGAAATGAAGCAAATTATATATGTTTATTAGGGACCACGGTTGCTGGCTGCCACCAAACAGATTATAACCATGCACTTACCCAGGTTAGGGAAACAATGAAAATATGACCTTAGAGATGGATGAATCCGTATTAAATGTCAGTTGCTATTACTCGTTTAGATTTCCCTATCACTTGTCCGCTGTACTATACAAAAGAAACAATAACTTAAAATTCATATGCTTTTCTTCTGATTCTTAAACTGACTGAATTTGTAGATTCTATCATTCATTTGGATTCTTCCTACATGCAACACAACTTTCAAGCAGGTAATATTGGTTACAAATATATATAAGAAAGTACAAATATCTTCGCTTATTTGACTGAACCACTAAATTAAATGTACTTTTGAATTTTGACATTTTGCCTACTTGTGTAGAATGAAGAAAATCCCTCTTCTTTGACCAGAGCTGTTTATTTACAAAACAGAAATAGTTACCAACAGAGAAAACAAATTTATGGTTACCAAAGGGGAAAGAAGGTGGGGAGGAATAAACTGGGAGCTAGGGATTCACATATACACATTACTATGGATAAAACAGATAACTAATAAAGACCTACTGTATAGCACAGGGAACTCTATTTGATACTCTATAATGGCCTATATGGGAAAAGAATCTAAAAAAAGAGTGGACATATGTATATGTATAACTGATTCACTCTGCTGTACACATGAAAATAACATGACATTGTAAATCAAATACACTCCAATAAAAATTTTAAAAGAACAAAATAACTGATCTATCAAAAGCCTGCAATAATCCAAGGTGGGGGAGGGGGGATGACTGTTCAACAGTTATGAAGTCTCAGTCATTCAAGACAAAAAAGTTCTACTGATCTGCTCTACCACATGGTGCTCAGAGTTCACAAGACTATCATGTACCCTTAAATTTTTGTTAGGAGGGTAGGTCTTATTTTATGTGTTTTCTAATATGATAAAAAAAAATATTAAATGTCTAGAAAAGTCCTCAGTCTATAGATGATTAAGAAATCATTGGGATTTGAAGAAAGCATTTGAAAAATCAGTTATTTATAAACATCTGATGTAATGATGATTTGCTAACCTCTATAAGTGAAAATGCTATTATTTTTAGTCTCCCACAGTAAACAGTCAAGGCTATGGTTTTTCCAGCAGTCATGTATGGATGTGAGAGTTGGACTATAAAGAAAGCTAAGCACCAAAGAACTGATGCTTTTGAACTGTGGTGTTGGAGAAGACTCTTGAGAGTCTGTTGGACTACTAGGAGATCCAACCAGTCCATCTTAAAGGAAATCAGTCCTGAATATTCACTGGAAGGACTGATGTTGAAGCTGAAACTCACACTTTGGCCACCTGATGCAAAGAGCTCATTTGAAAAGACCCTGATGCTGGGAAAGATTGAAGGCAGAAGGAGAAGGGTACGACAGAGCATGAGATGGCTGGATGGCATCACCAACTCAATGGACATGAGTTTGAGTAAACTCTGGGAGTTGGTGATGGACTGGGAGGCCTGGCGTGCTGCAGTCCATGGAGTCACAAAGAGTCAAACACAACTAAGCGACTGAACTGAAATGAACAGTAAACAGACTAGACTTGGCTTAGTTGCTTGACATGTAGTTTCTAGGACTCCCAAAGATTCTAATTCAGTAGATCAGCTTAATGGTCTTCAAATCCACATTTTTAACAGCATTACAAGGATTTATAGGCTGAGGTCTATATTCCACACATTGAAAAGTCTGGGGGTGGTTATGCCCCTTTACCCTAAATATCAAGATGTGTTTGATGAACACCTTTCATGGTCCCTATTGAAACATACACTTGGAAAGCGCTGGCCTGGATTCACCTGAAAATCTAAAATGGTGTAATGTTAAGGGGTCAATTCTGGGAATAAAATCCATGACTCTGGCACTATTAATACCAACAAACTGGTTGCCATGGTGATAGGAACTATGGTCAAAGTGCCTCACATAGAAAGAAAATTTCATTAAAAATGACTAATACACCATCAATAGGAAATTTACTAAAATAGCTATAATTCATAGGCAACTTAGCTTAATAAAGGAAGAAATAAAGAGGAAAGAAATGACTCGAGTCTTTCTGATCTCAGAGCCTTTTTTTAAAAAAAAAAGCTCCTTATAAATACAATGAGGTTTCTGAGTCATGATGCTGCAACTTCAGCTGTTCATTTGGCTCCTTTCAGTAGGGCACTACAAAATTTGATTAGAACATTAAAATTCCAGGAGTTATTGCAATTTAAAAAGAAAACATATTAAGAAAGGCGATGATAACAAAGACAGGGAAAAAAATATATCAGCAGGCCACAGGACATTTCCAGATTACAATTCTCTTTTCTTTGATTAGAATGAAAACCTTTTTTCACTCAAAAATCTTTAAATCATGTTCATGACATCTTGGTATTCTTGGAAGATCCTTCTTTTCTATATAAGGTCCATGAGTATAAATCAAAACCATCAAATAGAATCTTACTCTCAGACAATAATTTCCTGGATAACTAACCTTGTATATTTTAAGATGTCTTAGAATATGTAAAAATCCTCCTTCCCTAATCAGAGCTGCTTCAGCAGAAGTCTAAGAAAGTCTTTCATACAACGGGTGATTAGGAAACCACTGGAATGTGAAGGAAGGATTTAAATAATGCAATCTCTATAATGCTGGAAAGTTGTCAAATCACTCATAGATCGCTTGCATTTGTATTCTACTTTCCTTGTACATAGGAGTTTTAAAAACACTCACAAGACCTAGTGATCAATTAAAAAAAATCAGGCTCAAGCAAAATTTACATCTAGATTTTGATGGATACCCTAGACAGATTAATTCATATCTCTCAGCCTTTAAAAACTTTGCTACAGTTTTCTACTTGTCAAAAATATAATACTGCCAACAAAAGAGAAGTTGCAAACCATATATACTGTAAATGGAGTTCAAAATTCATGTTTTGTCTTTGTAATCCAAAACAGGGTTTCAATTAAAGACAGTAGTTTGACTGTCTTAAAAGATTTTGCTTCAAGACCAACCTAGATAGTATATTGAAAAGCAGAGACATTACTCTGCAGACTAAGGTCTGTCTAGTCAAGGCTATGGTTTTTCCTGTGGTCATGTATGGATGTGAGAGTTGGACTGTGAAGAAGGCTGATCGCCGAAGAATTGATGCTTTTGAACTGTGGTGTTGGAGAAGACACTTGAGAGTCCCTTGGACTGCAAGGAGATCCAACCAGTCCATTCTGAAGGAGATCAGCCCTGGGATTTCTTTGGAAGGAATGATGCTAAAGCTGAAACTCCAGTACTTTGGCCACCTCATAAGAAGAGTTGACTCATTGGAAAAGATTCTGATGCTGGGAGGGATTGGGGGCAGGAGGAGAAGGGGATGACAGAGGATGAGATGGCTGGATGGCATCACTGACTCGATGGACGTGAGTCTGAGTGAACTCCAGGAGATGGTGATGAACAGGGAGGCCTGGCGTGCTGCAATTCATGGGGTCGCAAAGAGTTGGACACGACTGAGTGACTGAACTGAACTAAACTGAATGTATCAGGCCCTAGTGAGGAGAATATGGGCCTCAAACCACATACAAGGCGATAGAGACAAAGTGAAAGTGAAAGTCGCTCAGTCGTGTCCAACTCTTTGCGACCCCATGTTCTATATGGTCCATGGAATTCTCCAAGCCAGAATATTGGAATGGGTAGCCTTTCCCTTTTCCAGGGAGTTTTCTCAACCCAGGGATCAAATCCAGGTCTCCTGCATTGCAGGCGGATTCTTTACCAACTGTGCTATGAGGGAAGCAAAAAGCTGAACAAAGATCTTAATGACCCAGAAAACTATGATGGTGTGGTCATTCACTTAGAGTCAGACATCCTGGAGTGTGAAGTCAAGTGGGCCTTAGCAAGTATCACTATGAACAAAGCTAGTGGAGGTGATGATATTCCAGTTGAGCTATTTCAAATCCTAAAAGATGATGCAGTGCAAGTGCTGCACTCAATATGTCAGCAAATTTGGAAAACTAAGAAATGGCCACAGGACTGGAAAAGGTCAGTTTTCATTCCAATCCCTAAGAAGGGCAATGCCAAAGAATGTTCAAACTACCATACATTTGGGCTCATTTCACATGCTAGCAAGGTAATGATCAAAATCCTTTAAGCTAGGCTTCAATAATACGTGAACTGAGAACTTCCAGATGTACAAGCTGAATTGAGCAAAGGCAGAGGAACTAGAGATCAAATTGCCAACATCCGCTGGATCATAGAAAAAGCAACGCAATTCCAGAAAAACATCTACTTCTGCTTCATTGACTATGCTAATGGCTTTGACTATGTGGATCACAGCAAACTGTGGAAAATTCTGAAAGAGATGGGAATACCAGACCACCTTACCTGCCTCCTGAGAAATGTGTATGCAGGTCAAGAAGCAACAGTTAGAATCAGACATAGAACAACGGACTGAGTCAAAATCAGTAAAGGAGTATGTCCAAGATGTATATTGTCACCCTGCTTATTTAATTTATATGCAGAATATATCAAATGCCATGCTGAAAGAATCACAGGTGGAATAAAGACTTCTGGGAGAAATATCAATAACTTCATATATGCAGAGGATACCAACCTAATGGCAGAAAGTGAAGAGGAACTAAACAGCCTCTTGATGAAGGTGAAAGAAGAGAGTGAAAAAGTTGGCTTAAAACTCAGCATTCAAAAAACAAAGATCATGGCATCGGTCTCATCACTTCATGGCAAATAGATGGGGAAAAAATGGAAACAGTGACAGACTTTATTTTCTTGGGCTCCAAAATCACTGCAGATGGTGACTACAGTCATGAAATTAAAAGACACTTGCTCCTTGGAAGAAAAGCTATGACACACCTAGACAGTACATTAAAAAGCAGAAACATCACTTGACTGACAGAGGTCCATATAGTCAAAGCTATGTACGGATGTGAGAGTTGGACCATAATGAAGGCTGAGTGCCAAGAATTGATCCTTTTCAACTCTGGTGATGGATAAGACTCTTGAGAGTCCCTTGGACAGCATGGAGATCAAACCAGTCAATCCTAAAGGAAATCAACCCTAAATATTCATTGGAAGAACTGATGCTGAAGCAAGCACCAATACTTTGGCCATCTGATGCAAAGAGCCAAATCATTGAAAAAGACCATGATGCTAGAAAAGATTCGGGGCAGGAGGAGAGAATGAGATGGTTGGAGGGCATCATCAACTCAATGGAAATGAATTTGAGCAAACTCCGGGAGATCGTAAGCACAGGGAAGCCTGGCGTGCTGCAGTCCATGGGGTTGCAAAGAGTCAGACACGACTGAGTGAATAACAACTTTACCTTGAAGGAGCTTGCATACCAGCAGGCCTGACCATCACAGGGCCAGTTTCTACCAAAGTGATAAGAATCACAACGCAGGTATGCAAAAATTATGTGGGAGCATGGCTAAACTTTTTTTTTCAACTGAAGTATAAGCAGTGGCATCCCACTCCAGTACTCTTGCCTGGAAAATCCCATGGATGGAGGAGCCTGGTAGGCTGCCGTCTATGGGGTCGCACAGAGTCGGACACAACTGAAGCGACTTAGCAGTAGCACTAGCATAATTGCCTTGCAATGTTGTGTTAGTTTCAGATTTACACAACAAAGTGAATCAGCTATATGTATGCATATACCCCCTCCCCCTCAGTCCCACCCTGTAGGTCATCACAGAGCACTGAGCTGGGCTCTCTGTGGTGTACAGTAGCTTGCCACTAGCTATCTGTTTTACACATGGTAGTGCTTGTATGTCAATGCTACTCTCTCAATTCATCCCATCCTGACCTCCCCCACCCCATGTCCACATGCCCATTCTGTGTCTGCATCTCTATTCCTGACCTGCAAACAGGTTCATTAGCACCATTTTTCTAAATTTCACAGATATGAATTAATGCATGCTATTTGTTTTTCTGACTTCCTTCACTATGCATGACAGCCTCTAGGTCTGTCCATGTCACTACAATGGTGCAATTTTGTTTCTTTTATGACTGAGTAATATTTCAGTGTATATATGTACATCTTTATCCATTCCTCTGCTGATGGCCACGTAGGTTGCTTCCACGTCCTGGCCATTTTAAATAGTGTTGCTATGAACACTTGGGTGCATGACTCTCTCTCTGTCTAGGGGTAGAGTCATGACTTAGTGAAATAGTTTTTTTGCAAAGCCTACCCTGCCCCACAAGCAGGAGTAAATACTGGGAAGGTAGAAAAGAATCACATGGAAAGGGGCATATGTGATGGATTTGTCAAGGGCAAAGACTGCTTCATGGGGCTGGTGAAAACACCCACAGGAGATGAGAATGGAAAAGCCTTTCCAATTAAAAATCTTTAAAACAAATTTACCTCTTTCTTCAATTCACCAGCATCTTCTGAGGGCCTACCATTCTCCTTTTCCACTGTTTGATGTTCACAGTATATACATACACCATACCCACACACATAAATATACTTGTAGGACACATTGAAGTAAAAGTCCCTCCCAGGACTGAGGGAAACCCTTCAGCACATCTGAAACTCCCCAGCCAAGCCACGGGAAGGTTCAAGTCAGAGAAGTGCAGCCTGAATGAGAATCAGATGTCTCAGAATTAAACTCTGAAGATTCAAATCCCGATTCAGTATCTTTGAGAGCTTGAAGAGGTTTCTTAATCCAGCTAACCTTCTGTTTCTCTATCTGGAAAATATAAGTGATAGGAGTTACTTACCCATGGTGGGAGGATTGAAGTTAGTAGCAAAATTTACCTAACAGATCACCATATGACTGTTATTATTATCAACATTATTTGCCAGGGGAATACAGATGAAATAATAGAAGCTACTAGACATTGAAGTTCTACCAAGATGCCAAAGCTATTTAATCTTCCTAACACTACAATGAGGAAGGCACTGTGATCATTTTCCTTTTACAGATGAGGAAACTAGCTATATAACTGCATAAGGTGCATAGCTAACAAGTGTCATCTGAAATATGTCAAGAGAATTGTCACTCCTGGGAGACCCTCTCAGTTCAGTTCAGTCGCTCATTCGTGTCCGACTCTTTGCGACCCCATGAATTGCAGCACGCCAGGCCTCCCTGTTCATCACCATCTCTCGGAGTTCACTCAGACTCACATCCATCGAGTCAGTGATGCCATCCAGCCATCTCATCCTCGGTCGTCCCCTTCTCCTCCTGCCCCCAATCCCTCCCAGCATCAGAGTCTTTTCCAATGAGTCAACTCTTCGCATGAGGTGGCCAAAGTAC
>SJYT01002188.1:0-12650 GCA_006410635.1 Cephalophus harveyi | reverse complement strand
GTGTATTCTTGCCACCTCTTCTTAATATCTTCTGCCTCTGTTAGGTCCATACCATTTCTGTCCTTTATCGAGCCCATCCTTGCATGAAATGTTCCCTTGGTATCTCTAATTTTCTTGAAGAGATCTCTAGTCTTTCCCATTCTGTTGTTTTCCTCTATTTCTTTGCATTGATTGCTGAAGAAGGCTTTCTTATCTCTTCTTGCTATTCTTTGGAACTCTGCATTCAGGTGCTTATATCTTTCCTTGAGACCCTCTAGCGCACAGAATAAACTTCTTTAAAAGAAAAACGAGTCAATTCCCAGCTTCTTTTAAGAGGCATTGTGCCATGTCTAAGCTTGTCTAAACCCTCTTTGTGTTTATGTACGTTTCCTGCCTCAGCTCTCCGCTAGTGATTCTATAGGACTTTCCTTTATTTTTTCCTGTAGTTACGTCACTCAAATCACCTGTTAATATCTCCCTGGGCTGATACATCCACATTGAACAGAAAGTCAATTTTCTCCTTAGGCTTCTGTTTCTAACTCTGGCTTCATACAGTGATCCTTTGTCCCCAGTTCTTTATTGGACTGTGCTTAAGTGGTATTTTGTCTTTCTGAGGTGTGACTGCTAGAATTACACCCCATGTTTCTAGGTAATTTGAGAAGCTGTGTTTTTAAATAAGCCCCACCCTCAAGAAGCTTAGAATACAGGTAAGAAGACTCATATGCTGACATAATGCTTGTTTAACAATGTAGGTGTGCTTTATCTCATCATCTCTTCATTCTTTCTGGAGTTATTTCTCCACTGATCTCCAGTAGCATATTGGGCACCTATTGACCTGGGGAATTCATCTTTCAGTGTCCTATCTTTTTGCCTTTTCATACTGTTCATGGGGTTCTCAAGGCAAGAATACTGAAGCAGTAGTGTGCCATCTCCTTCTCCAGTGGACCACGTTTTGTCAGAACTCTCCACCATGACCTGTCCGCCTTGGGTGGCCCCATAGGTATGGCTCATAGTTTCATTGAGTTAGACAAGGCTGTGGTCCACGTGATCAGATTGGTTAGTTTTCTGTGTGGTTTTCAGTCTGTCTGCCCTCTGATGGAGAAGGATAAGAGGCTTATGGAAGCTTCCTGCTGGGAGAGACTAACTGAAGGGAAACTAGGTCTTGTTCTGATGGGCAGGGCTATGCTCAGTAAATCTTTAATCCAATTTTTTGTTGAAGGGCAGGGCTGTGTTCCTTCCCTGTTATTTGACCTGAAGTCAAACCATGGTGGAGGCAATGAATATAATGGAGACCTCTTTCAAAAGGTCCCATGCGGGCACTGCTACTCCCAGGGCCCCCAACCCTGCAGGAGGCCCCCGCTGACCCACGCCTCCACCGGAGACTCCTGGACACTCACGGGCAAGTCTGGGTCAACTATTACCTGGGGCCCCCAGATCAGAGACCCTCAATATGAGGGCTAGGAGAATATGTTGCCTGAACAATTTAGGGACAGTGCCCCATCACAGCAGGAAGTAGTTATGGAATGAAAATGACACCCCTTTCCCCTGGCAACATAATTCTCCTAAAAGAAAAGTAGGAAATGAGAGTCAATTCCTAGACAGGTTGATAAGAAGTCCCGGGTCCCCGAGGAGGAGAAAGGGCTCTGGGTTCTGGAGGAGGAGATGAGGGTCTGAAATTCTCAAGGAGGACGAAAGGACAAACATCTTTTTTTTCTCTACATTCCTTAGTCTTTGTCACATAAAACATTTTTATCTTTAAGCCCTGAACTGATGATTACACAACAAACAATTCAGTTTAAACTCTGTACTAAGGATGATATAACAACAATGCATCCTGCTTAAAGACAGTTTCTCCTTCCTGAAAACCTTCTGCTCTCTTAAAATGTAAACTATGGGAGTGGGTCTAGTAAGATCTTTACAACCTTGAGACATTCTTTTGATTTATTGTAATAACTAATTTAAAAAGTATGTAACTCCCTTGCTAACACTAGCAAGGGAGGCACTCTCCATCCCCCTTCTGATGTCTATGCCAGAAGCTTTCTCTGTCCCTTTTTATACTTTAATAAAACTCTGCTACACACACACACACACACAAAAGACCAACCTAGACAGCATATTAAAAAGCAGAGACATTACTTTGCCAACAAAGGTCTGTCTAGTCATAGCTATGGTTTTTCCAGTGGTCATGTATGGATGTGAGAGTTGGACTATAAAGAAAACTGAGTGCCAAAGAACTGATGCTTTTGAATTGGTGTTCAAAAGTGGTGTTGGAGAAGATCTTGAGAACCCCTTGGACTTCATGGAGATCAAACCAGTCAATCCTCAAGGAAATCAGTCCTGAATATTCATTGGAAGGACTGATACTGAAGCTGAAACTCCAATACTTTGGCTACCTGATGAAAAGAACTGACTCATTTGAAAAGATCCTCATGCTGGGAAAGATTGAAGGTGGGAGGAGAAGGGGAAAACAGAGGATGAGATGGTTGGATGGCATTACCAACTCGAGGGACATGAGTTTGAGTAAGCTCTGGGAGTTGGTGATGGACAGGGAAGCCTGGTGTGCTGCAGTCCATGGGGTTGCAAAGAGTCAGACGTGACTGAGCTTCTGAACTGAACTGCACAAATAAATTCTATAAATTGAACTGACACCAGAAAATATGATTGTCCAATGGAAACCTACATTATGCCTTTATTCAGAAAGGTTGAGGTAATAAATTAATTTTTCAAATTGCCAAATGAAAACTAGTTATTG
Organism: Cephalophus harveyi; assembly: GCA_006410635.1. Classification (NCBI taxonomy): domain Eukaryota; kingdom Metazoa; phylum Chordata; class Mammalia; order Artiodactyla; family Bovidae; genus Cephalophus; species Cephalophus harveyi. The sequence continues at coordinate 9,919 of SJYT01002188.1, read as the reverse complement.
TTTTCTGAAGACAGAACAAATAGACTTGCATGATAGAAAACTCCAAATTGTCATTTCTGGTGTAGCTATATCATTTAAAAAAAATAAAGTGTGCAGGATAATCTTGTTATTTAAAGACATGGAGGTAAATCCCAGATGAAATAGCTGAATTGGATGAAAATAATTTTTCTGGAGACAATGTAGCAGCAGGAGGTTGGTAGGGAAGGATCAGGGTACAGCTGTTTAGCTATTAGATAGCTGAACGCTTGTACAAAATACTTTATCAAAGAATTAAAAACCTTTTGCAAAGTATTCAATGCTCATTCGCTAAAATATACAAGTGCAGAAATAAATAATTAACCTGAGGCTAATGCAGCTATGATGGCTAACACTGAGATATGGGCCAATTTAGAGTTCGACTACTAGTGAAATATCCAGTCTCTATATATCAAAAAAAGTTTAAAATAAAGTCAATGATGCAGTCTATTTGTTTAATCAGAAAACTTGTCAAACTTGCATCACTTAGAATGGAGTTTCCTCCCTCCAAATTGATAATATTATTTGCCTTCTTTTTTCCTACACATTTATTATCTGTGTTATTTATGAGACAGTCAATCCTTACAATTAATCCAAAAACTCTTTGATGAAAGGTCTGTATTTTCTTCAATTCTTATTTCCTATAGTCACTGCATACTATAGATACATGATGAATGAAGAAAGAAAGGAGAAAGGGGGGTCAGCTAAAAAAAATAAGTTGGGCAATTTATATGTAGTGTTTATGCAAACAAGCGTTTTAAAACCATCTTGAACTTTGGCAGCTTTTTCTTTTTTTTTGGTGGCTTTTCTATTCTTTGGATGTTTTTATTTAATTATACAATAATAATCTCAGAAGCTCATGGTTTCAATTTATCTGATTAAAAAAAGAGCTAGGCATTACCCCTCATAGTATTTAATTAAACATTTTTATCAATCACACTGAATAAATAAACAATCACAAGTACCACTGGTTGGTATTTAAAAAACTGGCATATATTAAAGCCCCAGTTTGGGTATGCAACACATTAGCTTCGGTTAGCAAACATAGCAATTGTTTTTCCTAAGAAAATTGTTTCTTTTAATTAAAGCATTTGCTCTTCTCTTAGCACTCTACAATGTGTGACGCAAAATAAACATATAATAGTTACTGCAGATTTTTCCTTCAGCTTTCTCAGTCCAGATTTAGAATAAATTGATTCAGAATAATTTCTTAAGGGCTTATTTACTTGGAATGGGAGAGAAATATACTACTGGCAATTTTGGTAATCAGAAAAACTACTTTATCAATAAATCATGCTATCAATACTAGGAAAACGCCTATAGAAAACATGATGAGATATTAAGAAGTGGGAGAAGAAATCTCCAGCTATATATGGAATGCCTGTTGAAAAAATTTAGTCACATGGGAACATGACTGTTTTCAACATTGAAGATCTGATAGAAACAAAGAATATGGATCTTGAACCTAAGGTAGTTTATCAGAGCTGGATGTTCTTTCTCTTTGAAATACTGTCATTAGTTAAGGCTGAACTATTTACTTTTCATTTTTTAAACTAATCTCTGGATCATAACATAAATTGACTTATACTTCAATTACAGTTTAGAAATGTTGCAATTCTTTAGTATCCCTTCTCTTTCTTTCTCTCCACATATTTTTAACACATGTTCCAAACCCACTTTTTAAACATGAGTATTGGATGAAAGAATGTTCATATAGTATGGCTGAACCATCAAAGAAAGTGTGATTTTGCTGGATTTTCTCAAGTAATATTAGAGATTTTAGGAGCCCTGGAATCAATTCCTCTTACAGAACTACTTCCAATGGAAAGTAAGCATAGAATTGCCAGTCTACACATTCACCTGTGTGACTAAAGCTTTTAAAGAAAAATAATCGATGAAACCATTTTATGTGCCACCAAATACTGGTATCATTTTTTTAAAAAAACAAGTGTTTAGAATTCACTGGGTTTTTTAGCTATGGCTGAAAGAAACAAAAGCCCACCCTACCTCCCAACACTGTGTATAGTGAAAATGAAAGTCACTCAGTCGTGTCCAACTCTTTGCGACCCCATGGACTATATATACAGTCCATGGAATTCTCCAGACCAGAATACTGAAGTGGGTAGCCTTTCCCTTCTCCAGGGGATCTTCCCAACCCAGGGATCGAACCCAGGTCTCCCGCACTGCAGGCAGATTCTTTACCAGTTGAGCCACAAGGGAAGCAACCCCATGTATGAGTGTATAAAACAGTAGATCACAAAACCAAAGACACAAAGTTCCTCTTTCCTCTTAAAAGCCCAGAATTAGGAATTAGAACCAAAAACTACACCCTCTGTCTACCTCTTTTAACATGGAGCAAGTACGCCCACCACCTGCCTCATGTCTGTCCTTTCCCCGCATTCTTTGTGACTCTCCCTCTACTTAATAGATGGAGAGTCTTTTCATTCTGAACTAAGTCCTTACTCTCATTCTCTCATTTTGAAAAAAACAAAACTGGAATGCCTAGAGTTTGTTTTACCAACTAGTAGGAAAACCTCTGTCAAAAGTCCAAAGATGTTGACTAAGTCAGTGAGCATTGTGGGACCCAATCAAGTCACTTGAGGACTTTCCTGGTGATCCAGTGGTTAAGAATCTGCCTGCCAATGCAGAGGACACAAGTTCCATCCTGGTCCAGGAAGATCCCACAACTAAGCCCATGTATCACAATTACAGAGCCCGTGCTCTAGAGGAGCCTGCAAGATGAGACTACGGAAGCCTGTGTGCCCTGGAACCCGTACTCTGCAACAAGAGAAACCACCGCAACTGGAAGCCCACGCACCGCATCTAGAGTACAGCCTCCACCTGCCACAACTCGAGAAAGCCTGTGTGCAGCAGTGAAAACCCAGAACAGCCATAAATAAATTTCAAAACATTTTAATAAGTGTCCTAAGGAAGGAATAGGTGACATAAGATGAGCCTTTCATGATCACATATTCTCCAGACAGCAGGCATACAGGAAAGGTCACCTGGTCCTCTTATCCATAGAGCAGAGCCTCCAAATACCATTAATAAATACACTCCACAAGCAAAGAAATAAGAGCATTATGGATCTAAAGCATTATAATGGGAATAAAACAGTCAGAATTCAGTGTGGGGTAAGGAAAGTAGCTTTAAAGTTAAAATACCTAGGATTCAATTTCTGACAGAACTAGTTAGCCAAGTAACCCTGGGAAAATAGCTTAACCTCTATGGGTGTCTATTTCAACATCTGTAAGATGAAAATAGTATTATCTACTTGGTAGGACTGGTGAAGCAAAGGAGATAATGCACGTAAAGCTTACGACACAATGACAACTCGCCTTTATCAAGTGTGTCTACGAGCTCAGTGGTGAGAAAGTTACACATCAAGTGTAATTCAGAGAAGAATGCAAAAGAGTATTTGTCATTCCCTAGTGGGGTCAAGCTTTCTGGACTATCTGTCCCTGTAGTTTCTTTCTCAAAATGTAGAGTGCCAGAATAAAGGACACTTGCTCAATAGGCAGTTTGAAGACCGCACGGAACACCTTTCTTCCACACCCCCAAGATTGGTTAACTTCTATTTATCTTCTCATTCTGAGCGTGGGCGCTTCAAGAAGCATTAGCTTACATGATGGACTGCCTCCCAAAGGCTAGGTCAGGCCAGCAATCCCTCTAATTAGTCCAGAAGCTATGCCCTGTGCTCTAATATAAATCACTACTTTGTCACATCTTTTTTTTTTAATCATAGTGGGAGAGTCTTCAGAGCAGGGAACATTTTTCAGTAACTACTTCATCTCTAGCAATCCATAGAAAAATCTGACAAATGAATGGCCAGGGTTAACATTTGCCATTTGTTTTTTAGTAACCCAGCACCAAAAAACCCTCTGACTTTGGGTGAAAACTCCTGAGAATTGGTAGCAGTCAGGGATGACAGAAGTCACATTGTACCAGAAATTTTCATTTTCTGACACCTGGAAGTTAAGCCTTGAGCATGAGTCCTAGGGTTGGCCAACTGGACACCCTTACCCAGGACTCTGAAGCCACAGGAATGAAACAAAGCATATGAGATAGAGATTATTCACAGTGGCATCTGAGCAGTTACATCATAAAAAGACCATGGACAAGCTCTGGCTCCTGTCTTACCAAGGCCTGTGTTGCCATTCACCTCGCATCCTCAGTCCAGGTCCTTGATTCTATGAACTGTGCAGTTTTCTACACATAAATCAAATTTCTGCTTAAATTGGTTGCTCATGACTTCTTTTGTTTACCACCAAGATACCTAAAGAAGGAAAGAATTAAAAATTTCAATAATGGGATAGTCATATGGATAGAATGATGGACAAATAATTAAATCAGCAAATTAAATCAGCAAAACAATAAAAGGAAGACTAGACTCAACCTCCATGGTGTTCACTATTATTTCTCTCCTCCCTCCCATGAACTGGCCTGGCCTCCCAAGCCTTTCCTTAATAGCAAATATATATTTTTTTAAATAAACATTCCAGTTTCCTAGAAACCCTGGAGATTCTTACATAATGTCTAACAATGATTCCTAAGATATTTGTTTAATTATATTCAACCAGAGTGAACTGGGAAGCCTGGCGTGCTGCAGCCCATGGGGTCGCAGAGAGTCAGACACGACTGAATGACTGAACTGAGACTGAACTGGCTGAAGTTGAAGACTCTGAAGCTCACTTATGTTTTTGAAACTAAGGAAAAGCTTAGAAGAAAGGAAATGAACATCTTTTCATTTACAAAACTTATCTGAGCTTACTATGATGTTAAAGCTTGGGTTTCAATAAACAATTCTGTTCATGATTTTAAACCGCAATTAGAGATCTTCCTCTGAGTATCCCTCAGGTACCTTAAATTCAACAAGCCTTTAAAAATTAATTTACCTCTTTAACTGTAAACATGGTTTGAAACTTTATTTATTCTTCATATTCCAGATGAAAACATGACCATATGGATGGATGCCCCCAATTTTTACCTTCAAATTTCCTTAAAATCAGTTCAGAAATGTGGTAAAAACAAGTCTGTGTTACTACTAGAACACATTTTTTTAACTGTCCCATACAAGTGCCAGATATTTGGAGGCAATTCTATGAATACTGAAAAAGGACTAGAGACTGGAATTTCCATTACACAAATAAAATGTCAAGATGAGGAGGAAGTGGAGGAGCCCCCAGCAGAACTATACTCAGACCTCGTACTCAAGAGAAGCAAATGAACTTGGAAAAAGAAAAAAGAATTAATCCTATCAGAGCAGGCATTTTACATGGCAGCGTTACAATGTGGGAATCTCATTTTAAATCAGAGGAAATATGATGGCTTTGACTAATAGAGCATAGCAGATGCAACTCTGTGAGTTTCAGGATTTTTTAAATGACTAACAGATCATGCAATCTGTGCTCTGTTCAATGGAACACTCTCTAAGAGAGCCCTGGGCCTCCATGTTAAATGTCTTACTGCTCTGAGAAGCCCACGTTGGGGGAGCCATGTGCAGACACTCTGGTCAACACAGCTAAGTCCTGCCTCCAGATCCATGCCAAGGTGCCAGACTTGAGTATAATATACTGTATAACTGAGGCCAGTATGCCCAATGAGCCCTTCTACTAGCAGACTGTCATGGAGGGACCTCCCATCAATATACCCTTGATCAAAAGAAAAATCAAGCCATGCCCTGCCTGAATGGCTGCCTCAGAAATTTAAGACAAATAATAAAATGACTGGTGGTGTAAGTCCCTGTATTTTTGGATAGTTTCACATGCGGCTACAGAATTTGATAACAGAAATGGTAACACTAAAGGTACAATACGTGGCATGGATGTGGGAAATAGGAAATGAATAAAACCATGAAAGCACGCAAGCTAGCTGTCAAAGGGCTTGAAGTGAGAAAAAATATTTTGGAGGCTAGATGAAAATAAATTATTATGCAATAGCAGAAAGTTTGGCAACACTGTTCCCTGGACTATAACACATACTTAACGAATCTGATGACTTACTAAGGCAATTTCTGTGGACTGTGTTGAAGATATCATCTGACCTGTCCTCAATGCCTATAAGACAATGAAAGGGGAAAGCAATCAATCAAAAGATGAACTCTTCAACTTCTTAAAAACAGAATTGGAAGGAAATGTAAAGGAATCCAGGAGAGTCTTTCCAAGCAACTCAATGTTCTCAAAGATTCAGCCTTAGGGAAAAGATCAAATTCAGAGCATTTCAAATAAAACGCAGTCCCAAAGAATTCAAGCTTTGACTATAAAATCTTTCCTTAAGATGTGAGAAACTGTGACAACCTAGAGGGGTGGGAGGGGGTGGGAGATGGGAGGGAGATTCAAGAGGGAGGAGACATATGTATATCTACAGCTGATTCATGTTGATGTATGGCAGAACCAAACACAATAATGTAAAGCAATTATCCTCCAATTAAAATTAAATTTTTTTTAAATAAAAAGCTCTGATTAAAAACAACATATGAGAAAGATTTAAATCAGTACCTCAAACACCCTTTCACTTATACAGAGAAGCTTCTAAAGAATTCTAAGAGGATGCCTCACATTGTCAACCAGACAACAGTGCTTCTAAGACGGATAAAAATGCCAAAATCTGTAGGCAGAGAACAGATGAAGAAAGTTCCTCAGCTGCAATATCGGCTGTGTTTTAGGGAAAGTACTACTCGGAAGACTGAATCAAGAGCTGTAGAGACGCATTCACAGAGAGCAAGAGTGAGCCCCCATTCATGAAATTGACAATATGTGAGCCCCCATTCATGAAATTGACAATATGTGAGCCCCCATTCATGAAACTGACAATATGTACACAGCTGAATTTCGGAAGTGTTCTACTAGTGACTGTCACGTACCTCCCATTCCCCTTCTTTATTGAACAAGACTGGCTAATGTGACTAGCTCCCATCACTGTACCTTGCCTGTATGTGTGTGTTGAAGGTGGGAAGGAGACAGGGCATTATTTAAGCTTGCAATACTCCAGAGTAAGAACTATGCTCAATAGAGTGAGTTGCAGAGTTGAGCACTGGCACATGGGAGCTTTGACCTGGAAGTGATACACATCGTTTCTGCTCACATTTCCTGGGATCAGTCAGGTGTCTACACTTAGCTTCCAAGGGCTGAGGGTTCATAATCCTCCCTGTGCTAGGAAGGAGGAAAGAACTAGATATTGGAGTCTATGAGTCATGTCTACCACAGGGGTACAGAAATGCCAACATACTCCAATATACCTCTGCCAAGACTGAGATATGAAAAATTAATTCTAAATGGCTCAAGAGCAGACATTTTGCTATTTCTAATTATTGTTCTTGCATTCTCTAACACAGTAGCCACTAGCCACATGCAGCTATTAAAATCAAAGTAAACATTTAGTTCCTAAGTTGTATTAGCCACATTTTAAGTTGTCAGTAGCCACAGGTGGCTAGTAGCTCCCATAATACAAAGTGCAGCTATAGAAGATTTGCATCATTTCAGAAAATTCTATTGGACATTGCTATCTAGACCAAGGATCAGCAGACTTATTCTTGGAAAAAAAAAAAAAAAAACCAAATAGCAAATATCTGGGGCTTTGCAGGACATATGATTTCTGTAGCAACTACTCAAATTTGCTGTTGTACGGTGAAAGTAACCACAGCAATACATAAGGGAATAGGTAGAAGTGTGTTCTAATAAATCTTTATTAAAAAAAAAAAGAATTGTGCCCAAGTAACTGAACTCAAAGAGTGTCATCTGGTCCAGGACATGAGTTAAAATGAGATCCTGGATCTCAAGCCAGATTGAAGGCAGATTCTGGTAGAGAAAGTGGATACAAAATGTTTGATACTTCTCTCAACAAGAAGTAGGGCTTACATATCCTCCCTTGAAGTGAGGTAAGCTAGTGGATGCTTCAACTAATAAGCAGAAATGATGCTGAATGACTTCTAGAGGGTAGCACATAAAAGGCCATGCCATCTTCCGCTTTATTGAATGGAAGTCTGACCATCTCAAGGTTGCCATCATGAAGAGACCTCTATAAGCAATCTGGTTGATAATTCCAGCTGAGTCCAGCCTTACAGCCACCCCCACCTAGGCTCTGGAATATCAGTGAAACCATCCCAGAGGGGTCAGAGCAGCCCTCCACTAGCTGGATACTAGTGAGCTGACCACCATTCACACCACATGGAAGAATCACCCAGCCAAGCCCTAGCTAAATATTCAACTCAGAAAAGCATAAGATGTAATAGAATGTCTGTTGTCTTAAACTAACAAGATTTAGGGTCATTTGTCATACAGCCACAGATAAGTGGAACACTTACTGAAGCTTCTAGAGTGTTTACCCCATACTCTAGGCCATGTATCAGAAGTCCCACTGTGAGGATGATAACTGGTACCTATTATAAATAGTAAACCAAGCAATGTGGGAGCTGCTGCTGGCGGTGCCACTAAAAAAAGTAGTCTCAGCTGATTTCAGCAAATCATAAAGTAAAAACCCCCTTCTCTTTAAAGCATCACTCCTCCACAGATATATTCAGGAAGCCACAGTATCTTCATTATTCTTCACCAAGCTTCCAGTTGGGAAAACTGAATTAGATAATTCTTTCCCTCTCTCCTTTTTTTCTTTTTTTGGCCTTTCTATGAAACATACATATATATATATATACACACACACACACACACACACACACACGTAAGTATTCAAAAAACTAACAGAACTGAGTTTAAATCTAAATTCCTGACAAACATCAATGTAAATAGACAACAATCTCTGGGTATACAGGAAAGCTGAGAAACTGAAAACAAGGGGAATAACTTCTTCTCTGATCCTATTAGAAAAGCCCCCTTGCTTTAGAAAAGCCCTCCTGAGAACAATTAGAAATGTGGATAAAATTCTTTATCCAGAGTCCAGCATTCTATGATTTGCCAAACACCTCAATTGAGAGGCTAAGAAACTGAAAATCTAAGCAGAAATTGTGGAGTTCAACTCCTTTATTCATTCATATGAAAAATCTGATGGATCACCAAATTGTAGAACCAAACTGTAATCATTAAAAACAAAAAACTTTCAGAAAATAATATAAAAAACTATTTCTTTCATTGTGGGAACTGTGACATAGGCTTGGACAGACAGAAAAGCACAAGTGGTACCCAGAAAGTCATCAACTGAACTTCAAGAAAATGTTCATTTATCAAGAGACAGCAAGTAAGAAATGAATAAACAAGTCATAGACTTGGCAAAAAGATGTGCAGGACAATACAAAAACCCTGTATTTGAGAGAAAGAACTCCCATAAATTACCAACAAAAAAATACTCTAAAATTCCTAATTTATAACATGGATACAAGACTTAAACAGATATTGACAAAAAAACAAATTTAATTACCCAAGAAAACAAGAACATGTACTCAATATTATTAGTCACCAAGAAAAAACAAGTTAAAAAACACATTGAGACACTATTTCTAACATGACAGATGGCTAAAAACAGAATGTTGGTGAGGAAGTGGAACAATGGTCTCTTTTTGTTGGTAAGAATGTAAAAGATACAACCATTTTGGAGGACTGCTGACATTTTTTGATAAGTAAAATACAGATCTACCTATGGCCCACCATGTCTAGTCCTGGTTATCTATTCAAGATAAATGGAAAGATGTATCTATACAAAAACTTGTACAAGAATGTTTACAACAGTCTTCTTCACAATAGCCAAATATTTAAAAAATCCAAACATCCATGAATATTGATCTCTGTTCGTCTCCAAGGCAAACCATTCAATATCACAGTTATCCAAGTCTATGCCCCAACCAGTAAGGCTGAAGAAGCTGAAGTTGAACGGTTTTATGAAGACCTACAAGACCTTTTAGAACTGACACCCAAAAAAGATGTCCTTTTCATTATAGGGGACTGGAATGCAAAAGTAG
>SJYT01002177.1:255663-298192 GCA_006410635.1 Cephalophus harveyi | reverse complement strand
GGCCTAAACCTCAACATTCAGAAAATGAAGATCATGGCATCTGGTCCCATCACTTCATGGCAAATAGATGGGGAAACAGTGGAAACAGTGTTATACTTTATTTTTTTGGGTTCCAGAATCACTGCTGATGGTGACTGCAGCCATGAAATTAAAAGATGTGGGGGCAGTCCTAAGATGGCAGAGGAATAGGATGGGGAGACCACTTTCTCCCTCACAAATTCATCAAAAGAACATTTCAACGCTGAGTAAATTCCACAAAACAACTTCTGAATGCTGGCAGGGAACATCAGGCACCCGGAAGAGCAGATCACTGGCTTCAAAAACAGGTAGGAAAAATATAAAAGACAAAAAAAGAGACAAAGGAGGTAGGGAGGGAGCTCCGTCCCGGGAAGGGAGTTCCATCCCAGGAAGAGACTCTTAAGAAGAGAGGTTTCCAAACACCAGGAAACATTCTCGCTGCCAAGTCTGTGGTAAGCCTTGGAAGCACAGAGGGCAACATAACAGGAAGGAAAAATAAATAAATAATTAAAACCAACAGATTACGAGCCCAACAGTAACTCCCCCAGCGGAAAAGCAGCGCAGACGCCTGCATCTGCCACTAGCAAGTGGGGGCTGGGCAGGGAGGCACGGGAGGCTCAGGCTGCAGTGCTTTTAAAGAATTGAGCTGCAGGAGGTGCAAGCTGCAGTGCTTTTTTGAGAATCAGGCTGGAATGCCCTGCTCGTAACCAGAGTGAACTAACTTGGGCTAGCAAACCAGACTGTGGGATAGCTACCACGAGAAACGCTCGAACATAAGACACCGCTAAGACCATGCACAGAACAAAGGACAGAACGGAAATAGCCGGCTGCAGAACATCCCCCTCCAGTGACAGGCAGCCAGAGCCTTAAGGGCTGGAAGGGTGCAATCGCAGCCCAAGAGAGACATTACCTACCAAAATGCAAGCAGGCTTCTTTGCTAACTAAGACTTCCGGGGGTTCTGGACAGTCATCATCCGCCTGAGAAGGAATGCCAGCGGTACACCCAGAAAACTGAGCAGCAGGGAAAGGTGATAAGTCACAGCAATTGCGCTTGCCAAACTCCTGAGCTACTCGGACCTGGGAAGGCACAAAATGCAGGCCCAACCAAATCCGTGCCTCTGAGGGCTACCTGAGCACCGAGCCTGAGTGGCTTAGACCGGGGAGGTGCATGAAGCCTAGGGCCAGCCTCAGACGGTTCCCCGGCGNGGTGATAAGTCACAGCAATTGCGCTTACCAAACTCCTGAGCTACTCGGACCTGGGAAGGCACAAAATGCAGGCCCAACCAAATCCGTGCCTCTGAGGGCTACCTGAGCACCGAGCCTGAGTGGCTTAGACCGGGGAGGTGCATGAAGCCTAGGGCCAGCCTCAGACGGTTCCCCGGCGGAGCAACGCAGAGCCTGAGCGGTGTGCACCGCGAGCAGGGGAAGGCCAAGCGTGGATGAGACACTGCAAGCACACGCCAGTAATATTTGTTTGCAGCATCCCTCCCTCCCCACAGCGCGACTGAACAAGTGAGCCTAAAAAAAAAAAGTGTCCACCACCGCCCTCCTTGTGTCAAGACGGAAATCAGACACAAGAGACCAGCAAACAGAAGAAGTTAAACAGAGGGAACCGCCTTGAAAGTGACCCCACACTGCCCACAACATCAGAGAAAGGGCCAGATATATCTTTACTATTTTTTACAATCATTCTTTTATTTTGTGTGTGTTGATGTTGTGGTGTGATTGTTTTTTCTTCTTCTTTTTTAAACTTTCTTAAATTTTTAAGTCTTCTATTTCTCTAATTTTTATTTTTATAACCTACTATTACTTTTCAAAAAAAAAAAAGACCCTATTTTTAAAGCAAACACTGTATATAGTCTTTTTGTGGTGGATGTTGTTGTTTTTTAATAATTCTTGTAGCTTTTCTTTTACTCTTTTTTTTTCCTTCTTCTTCGGCTTCTTTTCCTCACTATTGTATTTTTGAAAATCCAATCTCTACTCCAGATTTTTAACCTTTGCTTTTTGGTATTTGTTGCCAATTTTGTACATTAAAAAAAACAATCTTCAGTACCCAGTTTTACCTGAGAGCAAGATTACTGGCTTGACCACTCTCTCCTCTTTTGGACTCTCCTTTTTCTCCACCAGGTGGCCTCTGTCTCTTCCTTCCCCCTTCTCTTCTCTACCCAACTCTGTGAATCTCTGTGTGTTCCAGAAGGTGGAGAACACTCAAGGAACTGGTTACTGGCCGGATCTGTCTCTCCCCTTTTCGTTTCCTTCTTTTATCCTCCTGGCCACCTCTGTCTACTTCTTCCCTCTCCTCTTCCCTGTAAAACTTCATGAACACCTCTGAGCAGTCCAGACTGTGGAGCATACATAAGGAAGTGATTACTGGCTACCTTGCTCTCTCCTCTTCTGATCCCACCTCATCTCATTCCAGTCACCTCTAACTACCCCCTCCCTCTTCTCTTCTCCATGTAACTCAGTGAACCTCTCTGGGTGTCCCTCAATGTGGATAAACCTTTCATTTCTAACCTAGATGTTTTATCATCAGTGCTGTATAGATGGAGAAGCCTTGAGGCTATTGTAAAAATAAAACTGAAAACCAGAAGCAGGAGACTTAAGTCCAAATCCTGAGAACATCAGAGAAATCCTGAATCCAGATAACATTAATCGATAGGAGTTCATCAAATGCCTCTATACCTACACTGAAACCAAGCACCACCCAAGGGCCAACAAGTTCCAGAGCAAGACATACCTCTCAAATTCTCCAGCAACACAGGAACACACCCCTGAGCCTCAATATACAGGCAGCACAAAATTACTCCAAATTCATTGACATCTCATAACCCATTACTGGACACTTCATAGCACTCCAGAGAGAAGAAATCCAGCTCCACCCACCAGAACTCCAACACAAGCTTCCCTAACCAAGAGACCTTGACAAACCACTGATATAACCCCATCCACAGAGAGGAAACTCCATGATAAAGAGAACTCCACAAATTCCCAGAATATAGAAAGTCCACCACAAACGCAGCAATATAACCAAGATGAAGAGACAGAGGAATACCCAGCAGGTAAAGGAACAGGAGAAAAGCCCACCAAGCCAAGCAAAAGAGGAAGATATAGGGAATCTACCTGAGAAAGAATTCCGAATATTGATAGTGAAAATGATCCAAAATCTTGAAATCAAAATGGAATCTCAAATAAATAGCCTGGAGACAAGGATTGAGAAGATGCAAGAAAGGTTTAACAAGGACCTAGAAGAAATAAAAAAGAGTCAATATACAATGAATAATGCAATAAAAGAGATCAGAAACACTCTGGAGGCCACAAATAGTAGAATATCGGAGGCAGAAGATAGGATTAGTGAAATAGAAGATAGAATGGTAGAAATAAATGAATCAGAGAGGAAAAAAGAAAAACGAATTAAACGAAATGAGGACAATCTCAGAGACCTCCAGGACAATATGAAACGCTCCAACATTCGAATAATGGGAGTCCCAGAAGAAGAAGACAAAAAGAAAGACCATGAGAAAATACTTGAGGAGATAATAGTTGAAAACTTCCCTAAAATGGGGAAGGAAATAATCACCCAAGTCCAAGAAACCCAGAGTTCCAAACAGGATAAACCCAAGGCGAAACACCCCAAGACATATATTAATCAAATTAACAAAGACCAAACACAAAGAACAAATATTAAAAGCAGCAAGGGAAAAACAACAAATAACACACAAGGGGATTCCCATAAGGATAACTGCAGATCTTTCAATAGAAACTCTTCAGGCGAGGAGGGAATGGCAAGACATACTTAAAGTGATGAAAGAAAATAACCTACAGCCCAGATTACTGTACCCAGCAAGGATCTCATTCAAATATGAAGGAGAAATCAAAAGCTTTACAGATAAGCGAAAACTGAGAGAATTCAGCACCACCAAACCAGCTCTCCAACAAATGCTAAAGGATATTCTTTAGACAGGAAACATAAAAAGGGCATATAAACCCGAACCCAAAACAATAAAGTAAATGGCAACAGGATCATACTTATCAATAATTACCTTAAACGTAAATGGGTTGAATGCCCCAACCAAAAGGCAAATACTGGCTGAATGGATACAAAAACAAGACCCCTATATATGCTGCCTACAAAAGACCCACCTCAAAACAAGGGACACATACAGACTGAAAGTGAAGGGCTGGAAAAAGATATTCCACGCAAATAGAGACCAAAAGAAAGCAGGAGTAGCTATACTCATATCCGATAAAATAGACTTTAAAGTGAAGACTGTGAAAAGAGACAAAGAAGGCCACTACATAATGATCAAAGGATCAATCCAAGAAGAAGATATAACAATTATAAATATATATACACCCAACATAGGAGCACCGCAATATGTAAGACAAATGCTAACAAGTATGAAAGGGGAAATTAACAATAACACAGTAATAGTGGGAGACTTTAATACCCCACTCACATCTATGGACAGATCAACCAAACAGAAAATTAACAAAGAAACGCAAACTTTAAATGATACAATAGACCAATTAGACCTAACTGATATCTATAGGACATTTCACCCCAAAACAATGAATTTCACCTTTTTTCTCAAGTGCTCATGGAAGCTTCTCCAGGATAGATCACATCCTGGGCCATAAATCTAACCTTGATAAATTCAAAAAAATCGAAATCATTCCAAGTATCTTTTCTGACCATAATACATTAAGATTAGATCTCAATTACAAGAGAAAAACTATTAAAAATTCCAACATATGGAGGCTGAACAACACGCTTCTGAATAACCAATAAATCACAGAAGAAATCAAAAAAGAAATCAAAATATGCATAGAAACGAATGAAAATGAAAACACAACAACCCAAAACCTGTGGGACACTATCAAAGCAGTCTGAAGAGGAAAGTTCATATCAATACAGGCATACCTCAAGAAACAAGAAAAAAGTCAAATAAATAACCTAACTGTACACCTAAAGCAACTAGAAAAGGAAGAAATGGAGAACCCCAGAGTTCGTAGAAGGAAAGAAATCTTAAAAATTAGGGCAGAAATAAATGCAAAAGAAACGAAAGAGACCATAGCAAAAATCAAGAAAGCAAAAAGCTGGTTCTTTGAAAGGATAAATAAAATTGCCAAACCATTAGCCAGACTCATCAAGAAACAAAGAGAGAAAAATCAAATCAATAAAATTAGAAATGAAAATGGAGAGATCACAACAGACAACTCAGAAATACAAAGGATCATAAGAGACTACTATCAGCAATTATATGCCAATAAAATGGACAACGTGGAAGAAATGGACAAATTCTTAGAAAAGTACAACTTTCCAAAACTGAACCAAGAAGAAATAGAAAACCTTAACAGACCCATCAAAGCACGGAAATTGAAACTGTAATCAGAAATCTTCCAGCAAACAAAAGCCCAGGTCCAGACGGCTTCACAGCTGAATTCTACCAACAATTTCGAGAAGAGCTAACACCTATCCTACTGAGACTCTTCCAGAAAATTTCAGAGGAAGGTAAACTTCCAAACCCATTCTATGAGGCCACCATCACCCTAATACCAAAACCTGACAAAGATGTCACCAAAAAAGAAAACTACAGGCCAATACCACTGATGAACATAGATGCAAAAATCCTTAACAAAATTCTAGCAATCAGAATCCAACAACACATTAAAAAGATCATACACCATGACCAAGTGGGCTTTATCCCAGGGATGCAAGGATTCTTCAATATCCACAAATCAATCAATGTAATTCACCACATTAACAAACGGAAAAATAAAAGCCATATGATTATCTCAATATATGCAGAGAAGGCCTTTGTCAAAATTCAACATCCATTTATGATACAAACTCTCCAGAAAGTAGGAATACAAGGAACATACCTCAACATAATAAAAGCTATATTTGACAAACCCACAGCAAACATTATCCTCAATGGTGAAAAACTGAAAGCATTTCCCCTAAAGTCAGGAGCAAGACAAGGGTGCCCACTTTCACCGCTACTATTCAACATAGTTCTGGAAGTTTTGGCCACAGCAATCAGGGCAGAAAAAGAAATAAAAGGAATTCAAATTGGAAAAGAAGAAGTAAAACTCTCACTGTTTGCAGATGACATGATCCTCTACACAGAAAATCCTAAAGACTCCACCAGAAAATTACTAGAGCTAATCAATGAATATAGTAAAGTTGCAGGATATAAAATCAACAGACAGAAATCCCTTGCATTCCTATACACTAATAATGAGAAAGTAGAAAAAGAAATTAAGGAAACAATTCCATTCACCATTGCAACGAAAAGAATAAAATACTTAGGAATATATCTACCTAAAGAAACTAAAGACCTATATATGGAAAACTATAAAACACTGATGAAAGAAATCAAAGAGGACACTAATAGATGGAGAAATATACCGTGTTCATGGATCGGAAGAATCAATATAGTGAAAATGAGTATACTACGCAAAGCAATCTATAGATTCAATGCAATCCCTATCAAGCTACCAGCGGTATTTTTCACAGAACTAGAACAAATAATTTCAAGATTTGTATGGAAATACAAAAAAACCTCAAATAGCCAAAGCAATCTTGAGAAAGAAGAATGGAACTGGAGGAATCAACCTGCCTGGCTTCAAGCTCTACTACAAAGCCACAGTCATCAAGACAGTATGGTACTGGCACAAAGACAGAAATATAGATCAATGGAACAAAATAGAAAGCCCAGAGATAAATCCACACACCTATGGACACCTTATCTTCGACAAAGGAGGCAAGAATATACAATGGAGTAAAGACAATCTCTTTAACAAGTGGTGCTGGAAAAACTGATCAACCACTTGTAGAAGAATGAAACTAGATCACTCTCTAACACCACTCACAAAAATAAACTCAAAATGGATTAAAGATCTAAATGTAAGACCAGAAACTATAAAACTCCTAGAAGAGAATATAGGCAAAACACTTTCCGACATAAATCACAGCAGGATCCTCTATGATCCACCTCCCAGAATACTCGAAATAAAAGCAAAAATAAACAAATGGGATCTAATTAAAATTAAAAGCTTCTGCACAACAAAGGAAACTATAACCAAGGTAAAAAGACAGGCTTCTGAATGGGAGAAAATAATAGCAAACGAAGCAACTGACAAACAACTAATCTCAAAAATATACAAGCAACTCATGCAGCTCAATTCCAGAGAAATAAACGACCCAATCAAAAAATGGGCCAAAAACTAAACAGACATTTCTCCAGAGAAGACATCCGGATGGCTAACAAACACATGAAAAGATGCTCAACATCACTCATTATCAGAGAAATGCAAATAAAGACCACAATGAGATACCATTTCACACCAGTCAGAATGGCTGCGATCCACAAGTCTACAAGCAATAAATGCTGGAGAGGGTGTGGAGAAAAGGGAACCCTCTTACACTGCTGGTGGGAACGCAAACTATTACAGCCACTATGGAGAACAGTGTGGAGATTCCTTAAAAAACTGCAAATAGAACTGCCTTATGACCCAGCAATCCCACTGCTGGGCATACACACCAAGGATACCAGAATTGAAAGAGACACATGTACCCCAATGTTCATTGCAGCACTGTTTATAATAGCCAGGACATGGAAACAACCTAGATGTCCATCAGCAGATGAATGGATAAGAAAGCTGTGGTACATATACACAATGGAGTATTACTCAGCATCAAAAAGAATTCATTTGAATCTGCTCTAATGAGATGGATGAAACTGGAACCTATTATACAGAGTGAAGTAAGCCAGAAAGAAAAACACCAATACAGTATACCGACACATATATATGGAATTTAGAAAGATGGCAATGATGACCCTGTATGCGAGACAGCAAAAGAGACACAGATGTATGGAACGGACTTTTGGACTCTGTGGGAGAGGGAGAGGGTGGGATGATTTGGGAGAATGGCATTGAAACGTGTATACTATCATGTAAGAAACGAAGCGCCAGTCTATGTTCGATACAGGATACAGGATGCTTGGGGCTGGTGCACGGGGATGATCCAGAGAGATGATATGGGGTGGGAGGTGGGAGGGGGGTTCAGGATTGGGAGCTTGCATACACCCATGGCAGATTCATGTCAATGTATGGCAAAACCAATACAGTATTGTAAAGTAAAATAAAATAAAATAAAAATAAAAAAAATTAAAAAAAATAAAAGTAATGAACACTACAAGATGTCTTTTCCCTAAATAATTATATTACCTATTATAGAATTAATACAATTATATACAAGTTTATAAATGATTACCCAGTGGGTTCTGATATTGAATGTCCCATATACCAAACATACCCATTTTCAAGTCTGCCAAACTGGGGCTAGTTCTGAGCACCTTGACCCTACCAGGTTGCAACAACCCTGTAAAATCCCTGAAATATCCAGTTAGCTTTATCTTCAATTATGAATATAATTAAATAATTTTTGTACAAACTTGTTGTGCCTTGTACAATAAATTTCTTCTGGAAAAAAAAAAAAAGATGCTTACTCCTTGGAAGAAAAGTTATGACCAACCTAGATAGTATATTCAAAAGCAGAGACATTACTTTGCCGACTAAGGTCCGTCTAGTCAAGGCTATGGTTTTTCCTGTGGTCATGTATGGATGTAAGAGTTGAAGTGTGAAGAAGGCTGAGTGTCGAAGAATTGATGCTTTTGAACTGTGGTGTTGGAGAAGACTCTTGAGAGTCCCTTGGACTGCAAGGAGATCCAACAAGTCCATTCTGAAGATCAGCCCTGGGTGTTCTTTGGAAGGAATGATGCTAAAGCTGAAACTCCAGTACTTTGGCCACCTCATGCGAAGAGTTGACTCATTGGAAAAGACTCTGATACTGGGAGGGATTGGGGGCAGGAAGAGAAGGAGATGACAGAGGATGAGATGGTTGGATGGCATCACTGATTTGATGGACATGAGTTTCAGCAAGCTCTGGGAGTTGGTGATGGACAAGGAAGCCTGGCATGCTGCAGTCCATGGGGGTCACAAAGAGTCAGACACAACTGAGCGACTGAACTGAACTGAGAAGACGGTTCCAAAAAAAGATCATTGCGATTTATGTCAAAGAGGGTTCTGCCTATATTTTCCTGGGGGTTTTAGAGTACCCGGTCTTACATTTAGATCTTTAATCAATTTTGAGTTTATTTTTGCATATTGTCAGGGGCCAGCGTGAGGAATCCCGCCGTGACAAGGTCATGCGGAAGGAAGCCTGAAAAACGCAAGGACGTGATCAGGTTTCAGGGGTTCCCCTTGGAATTTCCTGAGCATCCACCCCCCCAAAAAATAAGAATCTGCCGGCCTCTGTACTCTGCTTTTCCACTCTTCTAATATTCTCTGGAAAAAGTAAAATCAGGGCTTTAGTCTTCTGCATTTGAAAGAGATGTTTCAGTTAAACCCCCTCTGATAGCTCTCTAGCTTGCCTAACAAGTTCCCCAAACCTCTTACAGCTTGTGAATTGCTTACAGCCCCCCAGCCTTGAGAGGCACAAAGCTTAAAAGCATCTTAAAGAAACAGAGCCTTTTCTAAAGAGTTAAAAATCATATTGGTGATGGGTTTTCACTGTTGACTCAATGATTGCTGCCAGGCCTCCATATTCTTTATCTTTAAGGCACCTGGGAGGATGTTAATCAATGTAAACGGGATATGGGAAGAGATAGATAGTAGTTTTGATGTTAGCAACACTAGACTTTTGAGTTAATTGCTTTTCTTTTTTGTATATCACTGCACTCCTCTTGTGTCCTTGCTATGTAAGAATGTAACTTTATTTAGTGCTTTCTGAGAGTGGCACCAGACTTTGGGAAGATCAACACAAATAAGTCTTCTGGTTGACAAACCCTTATCAGAAAAAAAGGCTGTAAAATGTTAATTGGCCCTCTGGCTAGAAGATGATGTAAATCACCTAAGACTTGTGTATACAGTTAGGTATGCAGAGAGAAAAGCCTGGTTTTGATGAGTCAGGGCTGCAGACGCTGCATAATTTTGTATTACCCATTGATCTCTATGTACAAAAAAAAAAAAAAAAGGTATAAAAGGAGATTCTAGACAATAGAGGCCAGGACCAGTCGCTGAACTGGTTTCCCCCGTGTCTCCTCTTTACTCTAATTTCAGGCTGAATTCCCATCTGGAACGGGGCGGCTCACCATATCTACTTACTTGTCCTGGCTTCTCAGATCCGTAAGAGAGAGAGCCCAAGGCGGGGCACTCTCCGATATTCAAACGGATGCCGGTGGCCCAACGTAGATGGTTGCAAGTTCCTTGTCTGGAACTTTATTGGCCTTCCCCGTAAACCAAGTTATTCAGCCTCTTTCTCCACTTAATTTTCCTACTACACTATCTCTTCCTAATCTAATCTTATATTTCTATAATAATAAATAAATCTTTCCTTGCCAACACCGTCCACGCTTCGAATTCCCTGGATCCACTGGGGCTGGACCCTGGCAGTATATGATTTAGAGAATGTTCTAGTTTCATTATTTCACATGTAGCTGTCCAGTTTCCCCAGCACCACACTTGTTGAAGAGACTGTCTCTTCTCCACTGTATATTCTTCCCTCCATTGTTGTAGATTGTGTGCGTGCTCAATGTAAATGGAATTATTTTTTTCTATGGCTGAGTAATATTCCATCACACACACACATATATATATGTGATATATATATATGTGTGTGTGTATGATATATATATATTACATCTTCTTTATCCATTGTTCTGTCAATGGACACTTAGGTTGGTTCCAAATCTTAGCTATTGTAAATAGTGCTAACTCTTTGCAACCCTTTGGACTGTGGCCTGCCAAGCTCCTCTGTTCATGGGATTTTTCATGTTAAATTTTATCAAAAGCCTTTTTCTGTATCTATTGAGATGATCATATGGTTTTTATTCTTCAATTTGTTAATGTGGTGTATCACATTGTTTGACTTATAGATATTGAAAAATTCTTGCATTCTTGAGATAAATCCCACTGATTGTGGCATATGATCCTTTTAATATCTTGTTGGAGTCGGTTTGCTAGTATTTTGTTGAGGAATTTTGCATCTATGTTCATTAGTGATACTGATCTATAATTTTTTTTGGTGATATCTTTGGTTTTGATATTAAGGTGATGGTGGCCTCAGAGAATGAGTTCGGAAGTATTCTTTCCTCTGCAATATTTTGGAATAGTTGGGCTTCCCTTGTGGCTCAGCTGGTAAAGAATCTGTCTGCAATGTGGGAGACCTGGGTTTGACTGCTGGATTGGAAAGATCCCCTGGAGAAGGGAACGGCTACCTACTCCAATATTCTGGCCTGGAGAATTCTATGGATTGTATAGACCATGGGGTCACATAGAGTTAGACACAACTGAGTGACTTTCACTTTTCAGAGGAATAGGTGTTATCTCTTTGAATGTTTTGTAGAATTCACCTGTGAAGATATCTGGTTCTGGACTTCTGTTTGTTGGGAGTTTTAAAATTGCTGATTCAATTTCAGTACTGGTAATTGGTCTGCTGATATTTTCTACTTCTTCTTGGTTCAGTCTTCAGAGATTATATCTTTGTCCAGTTTCCCCTAGGTTGTCCATTTTATTGGCATATCATTGCCCATAGTAGTCTCTTATGATCTTTTTTTCCCCAAATTTTCCTTACTTAAAAAAAGGTATTTATTTGGCTGCATTCGGTCTTCAACTGTGGCACATGTGGCATGAGGGATCTACCAGGGATGGGACCTGAGTTCCTTGCATTGCAAGGCAGAGTCTTAACCACTGGACCACTAGGGAAGTCCTTCCTGTGATGTCTTCTATTTCTGTAGTGTCAGTTGCAACTTCACCCTTTTCATTTCTGATTTTATTGACTTGGGCTCCCTCTCTCTCTTTTTTTTTCTTGGTGAGTTTGGTTAAAGGTTTATGAATTTTGTTCTTTTCAAAGAACCAGCTTTTAGTTTCAATGATCTTTTCTTTCTTTCTTTCTTTTTTTTAGTTTTTATTTCATTTATTTCTGCTCTGATCTGTATAATTTCTTTCCTTCTACCATCTTAGGATTTTCGCTGTTCTTCTTTCTCTAGTTGCTTCAGGAATAGGGCAGCCTTGTCTTAAAAAAAGAAAAAAATCACTGAGCTCAAGGAAGAGACCCATGATTGCTACCAAACCTTCCGGGGACTGTTTACTGAAATTTCTTCCCAGGATTTTTGTGCTTTGGGATCACCTCATAATTTTACGCCATAGATCAGATAATTCATGCCTCCTTTGGTCCTTGGTTGCCAGCCATTCTTCCTTCCCCTGCTGACTCTCATCTAATCACCCACTCTCCCCCAACAGAATAAGTATTGTTACTTGAATGTCCATGCAGATAAATGGATGGAGAAAAGGAGAAGAATGGGATGGAACAAATGAACTTAGAGGCTGCAAAGATGCCTAGAAACGCAGAAATTCTCATGAATTGCAAATTTATTGACTGAGAAGGTACTGGAATTAGGAGGTAGTTGTATAGAAACCGGGGAGGGAGAACTGCAGAACAAGACGCAGCTCCAGAGCTCAGTGGCTTCTTCTGGTGGATTCAGATGTGAAGGGCTGAGAAACCTCAGGGCAATATCATGAGAGTGGTAAGCCCATGGACGCCCACGGAGAATTCCTCCAGCTTCTTGTCTCCGTGGTGTCCAGGGGGGCCTTACTTGCCTGGCCAGGTAGGCGCCTGCTTCTGCTGGGTCTGATGGCAGACTGGGACGCCCTTGCCACCCCCAGAACCACCCCCGGAGGAGCCTCCGCCACAGCCAGAACCGCTGCCGCCCCCACCGCTAGAGAAGCAGCCGCCGCCGCCCACGACCCCGGAGGAGCCACCCACGCAGCCGGAGCCACTGCTGCCCCCACCGCTGGAAAAGCAGCCTCCGCCCCCGGAGGAACCTCCACCGCAGCCGGCGCCGGATGAGCCCCCTCCGTAGCTCTGCTGGGGCAAGCATGGGGTCTGGGAGGTCTGGGAGGATGAGAAGTACCCGGAGCTGCCCCCGGAGATGCTGCCGCAGCTGGAGCTGCCCCCGGAGGAGATGCCCCCACAGCCACCCCCGGAGGAGATGCCACCGCAGCCGGAGCCGCCCCCGGAGGAGATGCCCCCACAGCTACCCCCGGAGGAGATGCCACTGCAGCCAGAGCCGCCCCCGGAGGAGATGCCGCCGCAGCCGGAGCTGCCTCCGCTAGAGATGCCTCTGTAGCTCTGGCACTGGACCTGCTGGCCGGAGGAGCCACCGCCGCCACTGGAGTAGCAGCCGCCCCCGGAGCCGCCGCCGCTGGAGTAGCAGACGGTACTGGAGGAGCCGCCGCCGGTGGAGTAGCAGACGGTACTGGAGGAGCCGCTGGTGGAGTAGCCTCCGCAGCCAGAGCTGCCGCCGCCCCCGGAATGCTTGATACTTCCACCAGAGCTGCCGCTGCTGCCGCCACAGATGCCGCCAGAGTAGCCGCTGCTGCAGCTGGAACTGCCGCCGCCCCCGGAATACTTGATACTTCCACCAGAGCCGCCGCTGCTGCCGCCACAGATGCCGCCAGAGTAGCCGCTGCTGCAGCCAGAGCTGCCGCCGCCTCCGGAATACTTGACACTTCCACCTGAGCAGCTGCCGCCGCCGCCACCCCCGGAGCCGCCACAGCTACCAGATCCACCACCGCCGCCGCCAGAGGTTTTCCCACAGCCCACTGGGGGCTGAGGGGTGGGCTGCTTTGTCTGGTGAGACATCTTGTCTAAGGAGGAACAGAACCCTGGAAGGAGAGCAGAGAGCATCAGGATGCAAGAGGATGCGGTGGCAGAGGCAGCTGCATCCATGGAAACGTCTATCATCCTCTGAGCAGCACTGCCTCGGCCAGGCTTGATGCTCTTTCTGATCGGATTGGGAAGAGCACTCAGCTTGGACTCCTGGATTAGTGCTTTTAGAAAAGGGTTGTGCTTCTCCTGAGAAAGTCTTTACCAAGTTTTAAATAGCCCACTTAGTGGTACCCATTTCTCTTTCTTTCCCAGCTTTGCTTCAGGCCTCTGCTATGTGATCTCCGGGCAAATGACCCACACATTTTCCTTTTCCTCATTTCCTGTAAAATGAGATGGGTCAAGTGTTTCACTCCTTAGTTCTCTGATCCCAACACTGAGTGCAAATGGAAATTTACCACAAACCTCTACCTAGGGTAGGGGATTTTATCCACTCCTGGCACAACAGAGGGAGGTTTGCTCCAATGCCAGAGGGCTGTTGCACCCCATTCTTTGCAAAAAAGAATTAAACTCTTGGTCTGTTCCACTGACCTCAGCCATGATCACCCACCAGTTACCAGAAAAGGCAGGCTCTCCCATTGTCCTGTCTGGAAACAGGAGAAAGGATCCCAATGATCCTTTGGACCAGCATCTCTAACTAGGAGATATCAAGCAAAGCTTACCAAGGAGGCAAGCTGGGTTGAGGAGACCAAACTAGCAGGAATTGTGTCCAGCATCTCACAAGTCATTTATTTCCCTCTCAGAACATCTTGTGTAAAACAGGCAATGGGTTCTTATGACTGCTAAAATCTCACCATCTGCAGCATCCTCTGAATCATTCTTCCTGTTCTCTGAAAGTACACTCAACCTCTCCTCCTTACAAGTTCACAAAGTCCATCCAGCCCATCCACAGGCTGTCTGGGACAGTCTCTGCAGAATGCACCTCTATGCAGGGAACAGGGCATGTCTCTTACAGGGGTGCCAGAGAGACAAGAGATAGTCTTGTCTTTGTGGTATTTACATTTTGGCCAGATCATAAATGCCATCTGTACAGCAGTAGCTCAGCTCTCTTTCCTGCCTGAAGCCCCTCTGAACATGGATGCAGTTGGAAGAGCAGAGGTCCTGTAGGTCCTAAAGGGGAGAGAGGCCTCGCCCACCTGTCCCCTGGTCCACATAGCCCATGCAAGCCTGGGCAATAGAAGATGAGAGCCAGTAGATCTCACACTTACCCAAAGCACCAGGAAGGATGAGTGAGGAGAGGAGATGCTGGCTGTGTGAGGAGCACTGGAGCGTCTGAGGTTTTATACTCTCTTGAGTTCTGACTCATCAGCTATCGATCTGGACCAGCCTTACATGTTTGGCCTCAGTTACGTGACCTTTGGCTGTCACCCCACCTCCCTGTGATTGTAGTCATGGGGTGACCCATTCATGAAGATTTTGGCATTCTTGAGATGGGCAGCCTCCTGTATGACTGGCCCCTTCTCTGATGCAACTGTGAAGCAGGCTGGCTAGCAGGGATGGTCAGCCAGAGTTGATGTTAGACGTTGTTTGCAAAACTTCTGGCATGGGGCCCATGCCATCACCAGAGGGCTATGCTTCAGGAATAGGTCTCAGACTCTTCAAGCAACCTAAGAGAGTCCCACTGGAGTTCTTAGTTTTTGGTCCAAAAAGTAGGAACTTTCACATCCCACTCGTTGGCTTCTGGTCCTATTGCTTGGAACCTCTTAGAATTTTAGAGAGATGCTGTTTCTTCTTTGCCAAGTTTCTCCCCTGGGATGTGCTTCACTGGGATGTTCCTGTCTTGTTTCCTGTCTAGAGGGAGTGTGTAAGCACCTAGCACCCAGTTCTGGGTTGCACAGCAGGGACAGCACCATAAGTAATGGGGCAATGGTAGCAATTTTGATTTACTCCTAAAGACAATGAATGTCTAAAACTACTGATCTTCACTATTGACTTTCCTTGTAGAAGAACAAGATAGAGAGATAGACCATGTGGTTCTTCCCACTGTGGCCATTCAGCTCTGGGGTGTTGTCTTGTGTGGTAACACTGACCTCAGTGTAAGAGGCAGCCCTGGAATGGAAGGGACTTGAGATTAGGTGGCTGGATTTGGGTGCTCCCTGTGCTACTTGCCAGCTGTATCGCCTTGGGTAAAGTCACAGTACCTTATGCAGTGCCTACACACCGGAGGCACTTAGTAAGCATTTGTTGATTATTGAACAAGCTTTCTGATACTCAGTTACCTTGTTTATCAAATAAGAATGGTAACTGTTGTTTTACTGAAGCCATGAGGGAGTCCACAGATGGCGTGAGGTGAGCTCTTATCTAGGAAAATAACTTGGAAATTCCTGGCTGACCCTGGACCAGTAGCATCAACTCTGTGTATGAGAAACAGTTTTGTCCTTTTCTTTCATCGTTGGAGCTCAACTGCTATTGTTTCAGATATCACATTTGAAGTTAGTTCCACCCAGATATGTGTTGAAATGACAGCTCCAATAATAAATTGATGGTTAATTATGGTGGAGTTTTAATGATCTGCATGATCTGATTAGACTGTGGCCTTTAGAAACTTGTGGCACTAGTTTTAGTTTGGAGAGCATGAACCCAAGTGAACCTAGGAGGAGCCCAGGAGCTCCCCTCCTGAGAGAATACCCAGGAGGGAGAAGTCTGGATCTGTTGGAGAAAGCATGTTTCAACTTGAAGCTGAGGCATTATGGAGGTTTTGGAGGGAAAAAAAAGGCTCCAACTAGCTGTGGGTATAATAAAAGACACATAATAAAGGACAGCTTTATTTTGTTGGGTTCACTGGAGAAGAGAAGATGTGGACCGTGGTTCCCACACTGATCTGTAGACCCACGTTGGCCCATTACTGTGTGTACCCTAGTCCTTAGGAAAATGTAAGTAAAAAGATGTCAGCAGACTGTTTGTGAGAAGGAAGGTCTAATTCAGAAATCATGAGCCTCCTACCTTTTTTGGGTGTATATTACGGCTTTGTTTCTTTTAAAAGTGATGTTGACAAGAGGTCCAAGTTGTTTCTTTCATGTCCTTATTTGTCAAAATGAGAATTTGGCTATCATATTATTTGGTTATCACAGTTTTTTTGAGGGTGATGCTACTTCTTTATGAAATTCTAAAGTTTGGGAACCTCAGGTGCAGGTGACTCCAAATAGCTAATAATCTTGAAATTGCCTATATTAGTTTGGAGCATTTATGTTCTTATAAGAAAGATATGATATTTTCTTTCTATCAGATTTAATATCCTAATGCTTTATTCATTAATCCAGCCAACTGTTTTGTCAAAAGCTTCAACTTCCATTTCAGATTTAAAAGATTTGTTAACAGAAGAAACTACTTGTTAAACACAAATAAACAATTTCAATATTTAATAGAGAATTATCTAACTTACTTTCAATATGCAATCATTAAAAGAAAAGAGAAATAGAAACAGTAGAGGAATGTAATAGCACATATATCACCTAACTGGGACCAAATAGCATCCAGATTCAAACAGCGCTGGGAAGCCCCACCTAACAGCAATCTGGAGTCTCCGTTGGAAAAACATACTGGACGATGCATCCACCCTACGAGTGAGACTTCAAAATTGCAATTTTGGGGGTCCCGCTTATAATTCCAGGCCACAAACTGATACTGTCATCAGTTTGTGAACAAATTGCAGCTCTGGTTTCACATTAATCTTTTTTTTTTTTTTTTTTTTACAATACTGTTTGTTTTATCTTGTGACTCAGAGGATTTTGTTAAGCCCCGGGCGTGGTTGGCTAGACCTCCTCCAGGGGCTCAAGCATTCTAAAACCTGCTCCCTGTCTTTTCTATATTGCCGCTGGTTTTACTAGAAAAATTGGGGCACTCATGAGGAGGCACATAGCCAGGGCACTGATCAGGCAGGTCAGAAGCAAGGTCAGAGGTCTGCTCTGCTTTCTTGCCTCTGAAGCCTGAACAAGACTCCTTCCACTTAATTTCTCCAATACCAACACCAGTGTACTGGGCAGTGTGCTAAGGATTACAGGGGAGTTTTTTAGAGCTATGCATGGATTCCTTGGTAGATTTGGGGGAGGGGTACTTGATGCCTGCCTCTGCTACTCTGTATGACATTTAATAAGGAAAATCTTCTAACTGGTACTTTCTTAACATGTAGAAGAGGCTGATGCAACATGGTATTGACAGCTGTGCTCGATCTTGTGGCTCTGAGTTAACCTTGCCTCAAGTGTGAGATATGAACCTGATTCTCCATTTTATCCTTTTGAACCAGAAGAAGGGGGATATCTGTGTGGAAGTGGTTGATGATTACATATTATCATTATCAATGAGGAAATGATGAAAGTTTATAGAATTATGACACTTAAGTATTTGGAGTTTTGCGACACTTGGAATGTCAGATTTCTAAAATTTATAGCTTTTAGACACTTAAATCTGCATGTGTGCTTGCTAGTACATCTGGGTTCTGTAGCCTCACATTTGAAGTCATGGTTCCTGCCTATAACTGTATCCTTAGAGGGGATGCCCCTTACAGCAAATCTTTCATAGCTAGGCATTAGCAGGTGCTCAGTAAATACTGATGGTAAATTGAAGGGAATTATTGAAACCCATTGACTGACAGCCCTGTAGGAGGCAGGACCTGGTCCCTGTCCCCCAGGCAATCCCCAGTGTGAGGGGAGATCACAGCACTTGAGCTGAGGAACCCGCAATCTGATAGAAGCCTGCTCATCACCATTTTTAAGTACCTAATCTTCATATTTGCATTCTCATGACTGAGTGTTGACAACCTACCTGAGGATAAAAGGGCAATGCATGGCTTGTAAAGAATAAAATGGACACAGGGCAGGGGTTCAGGAGCACTGGCAGGTCAGGCATAGAACTTGCAAGCCCTTGGTGGTGTTTTTATTCAATGGGAAAAGTTTTCTCTTAGTCACAGACCAGGAGGCATCTCAGAGCCCCAGACACCCCTCTGGGTTGCCATTTGTCTCCTCTCTCCAGCCCTCCTGGTCAGCAGTTTCTGTTACTTAGAGATCAGGCAGAAGGACAGCACCATAGCAGCTCCTAGCTGCTGGAATTCCTTCTCCAGGAAGCTTCCCTGGGTTCATCCCAACCACTGTTTCCATCTCTCTTGCCACTTTCCCCTTCAACGGTCTTAAGGAATGATTGTACCTTTACAGCCTGCTAGTGACACAACCAGAAGCCTTGTCCCCTTTGTCAAGTTGCCACTGACAAACTTTGAGATCAGGGTCTTCTTTAGTTCTTTTTTTTTTCCTTCTGATTTTATTTTATTTTTTATTTTTAAAAAATTTTTATTTTTACTTTATTTTACTTTACAGTACTGTATTGGTTTCGGCATAAATTGACATGAAACCACCATGGGTATACTTGAGCTCCCAAACATGAACCCCCCTCCCACCTCCCACCCCACATCATCCCTCCGGATCATCCCTGTGCACCAGCCCCAAGCATCCCGCATCGAACATAGACTGGCGATTTGTTTCTTACATGATAGTATACATGTTTCAATGCCATTCTCCCAAATCATCCCACCCTCGCACATATATCACTCTACACATCTGTGTCCAAAAGTCCACTCTACACATCTGTGTCTCTTTTGCTGTCTTGCATATAGGGTCATCATTACCATCTTTCTAAATTCCATATATATGTGTTAGTATACTGTATTGGTGTTTTTCTTTCTGGCTTACTTCACTCTGTATAATAGGCTCCAGTTTCATCCATCTCATTAGAACTGGTTCAAATGAATTCTTTTTAATGGCTGAGTAATACTCCATTGTGTATATGTACCACAGCTTTCTTATCCATTCATCTGCTGATGGACATCTAGGTTGTTTCCATGTCCTGGCTATTATAAACAGTGCTGCGATGAACATTGGGGTACATGTGTCTCTTTCGATTCTGGTTTCCTCAGTGTGTATGCCCAGCAGTGGGATTGCTGGGTCATAAGGCAGATCTATTTGCAGTTTTTTAAGGAATCTCCACACTGTTCTCCATAGTGGCTGTACTAGTTTGCATTCCCACCAACAGTGTAAGAGGGTTCCCTTTTCTCCACACCCTCTCCAGCATTTATTGCTTGTAGACTTTTGGATCGCAGCCATTCTGACTGGTGTGAAATGGTACCTCATTGTGGTCTTGATTTGCATTTCTCTGATAATGAGTGATGTTGAGCATCTTTTCATGTGTTTGTTAGCCATCCATATGTCTTCTTTGGAGAAATGTCTATTTAGTTCTTTGGCCCATTTTTTGATTGGGTCATTTATTTTTCTGGAATTGAGCTGCAGGAGTTACTTATATATTTTTGAGATTAGTTGTTTGTCAGTTGCTTCATTTGCTATTGTTTTCTCCCATTCAGAAGGCTGTCTTTTCACCTTGCTTATAGTTTCCTTTGTTGTGCAGAAGCTTTTAATTTGAATTAGATCCCATTTGTTTATTTTTGCTTTTAATTTGAGTATTCTGGGAGGTGGATCATAGAGGATCCTGCTGTGATTTATGTCGGAGAGTGTTTTGCCTATATTCTCCTCTAGGAGTTTTATAGTTTCTGGTCTTACATTTAGATCTTTAATCCATTTTGAGTTTATTTTTGTGTGTGGTGTTAGAAAGTGATCTAGTTTCATTCTTTTACAAGTGGTTGACCAGTTTTCCCAGCACCACTTGTTAAAGAGATTGTCTTTACTCCATTGTATATTCTTGCCTCCTTTGTCGAAGATAAGGTGTCCATAGGTGTGTGGATTTATCTCTGGGCTTTCTATTTTATTCCATTGATCTATATTTCTGTCTTTGTGCCAGTACCATACTGTCTTGATGACTGTGGCTTTGTAGTAGAGCCTGAAGTCAGGCAAGTTGATTCCTCCAGTTCCATTCTTCTTTCTCAAGATTGTTTTGGCTGTTTGAGGTCCTTTAGTTCTTGACGGCCTACTGGGGTCTTCTCAGGATGTGTTTACTCTTGAGATGTGTGTCTTTCAGGTGCTCCTGGAGCTCATACTTGCAGGGAGGAGGAGGACAGTGGCTGAGATGTTCTTCTGCATTCCCAAGGAGCTTGCAGTATGTGGGGTGAGCCATGCACTTAGGGACTTCCTGTCTGGACAGACTGTTGGGTTTAAGGACCACTGTCACATGTCTTATTCATTTCTTATAACCATCCTGTGTGTTTGGGGATATGTTATCTTCATTCCCCAGCTGAGGAAGTGGCTCATGGAGGCCAATGCAATTGCTCAAATTCCCAAAGCCAGGATTTGGACTCAGTTCTTTTGATTCTAAACCTTGTGTTCTTTCTAAGCACTGCATACCTCTTGGTTCGATGTGGGCAGAACAAAGGGATTGTACCCCCTCTCCTTCCAAGTCAGGCTCAGGTTTGTGCCCTCTGGGAAGTAGGGGACAGAGGAACCTTATATGGGCTCTCCTAGCTCCCCAGGGACTCTTGTATGCATTGGTGGATGGCAGCAGCTGGAAAGACAGTGGAAGTCATCCAATCAGCTCCTGTCATTTGTAGAAGTAGATGACAAACCCAAAGCCCAGAGAGGCTAACGCACTTCCCAAGGCCTCACAGAAGGGCCAAGAGAACCTGGGTCTCTCCTCCCAACTCAGTACTCCTACTGCAGATCCAAGTGGTGAATGTCTGCTCTCTCTTGACAAGAGTATCTCCATGTGTTGGCAGTGAGACCAGACAGTTGTTAAAATGACAGTAAAAGTCTTTCAGAGCTGAGCAGACACGCTCAAGGAAGCTGCTGGGCCTGTGTGCTCTAGCCTCTGGGCCTGGAAATTAACTGCTGATGTCATGAAGCCCTTTCACAGGTGGGCAGCTGCTCTGTAGCCTGAGGGCTCAGGGCCTAGTTCCTGGGCTTACACATAGAGTTTATAGCAGGGAGGAGCAGTGAGCAGCATTTGTGGGCCCCATCTCCTGCCCTGAGATAGGCAATGTCACTTGACCCCTCTAAGGACTTTCATACTTGCTGGTGATAGTGGGTCCAAGCATGCTGGCTCTTTGACCACCGTCTCCACTGGTGTCTGTGGGTGGATAATCCAGGTTGTTTTAACTGAATCCCAAGTCAAATGGAATCTTGGAAATCAATATGACACAGAGGGAAAAGCGAAAGCGTGTCAAATCCATAGCCTTAAAGGCTTTTTGGCCTAAAGGTTTAATCCTAGTATTTTTTCTTTGTTTAAATTATTTTTTATTGAAATATAGCTGCTTTTCAATGTTGTGTTAGTGTCTTACTGTACAGCAAAGTGAATTATATATATATATATATATATATCTCCCCTCTTTTTTTGGATTTTCTTCCCTTTTATGTCAACACAGAACACTGAGTAGAGTTCCCTTTTCTATATAGTAGGTTCTCATTAGTTACCTATCTTATACACAGTAGTGTATAGAAGTCAATCCCAATCTTCCAGTTCATCCCCCCAACCCTTTGGTATCCATATATTTATTCTCTACATCTGTGTCTCTGTTTCTGCTTTGCAGACAAAAATGTCTATACCATTTTTCTAGATTCCACATACATATCTTAATATATGATATATGTTTTTCTCTTTCTGACTTACTTCACTCTGTATAACAGTCTCTAGGTCCATCCATGTCTCTACAAATGACCCAATTTTGTTCCTTTTTGTGGCTGAGAAATACTCCATTATATATTTGGACCACACCTTCTTTGCTCATTTAATCCCAGTTTTTCAGGCATGTGCTGGTTTAGGTGACCACGCCAAGGCACTTCTTTTCTGGGGGTCATTGAAAAGCAGGGCAAGGTGAGTGCTCCTTCCACTTTGGTTTTGAATCCTCTTTGGTACTTATGTGCTGCTTTCAGAAATTGCTTCATCTGCCCTGGGCTTTGGGTGCAACTTCTCGCTTACTCACAAACTGTTCACATAGGATTTACTACGGAAGATCAGAATCTAGATCCAGTCTCTGTCTTGGCCAGGAAACTTGTTCCTCAGACTTTCTGGCTATTCTTAACTTTTGTTCATTCTTCCAATGATACTCTTTATTTCGATAGCTGAACCTGTTGAAATTAGGTGGATGACTTGGGGCAGATCTTCTCACTGCCTACAGAGTAGAAAATGATCAGTTTGGTTGGAGAGTCTCTATGACTTCTTTCTTTTGTTTCATCCATGTGCTCAGAGAATCCCAAGGTGAGAGACTGTAGGACCATTGTCCACATCTGTGTAGGTTCCCAGGCTCTTTCCTTCTGCACTGTGAGCACTGTCCAGACAAGATCAGATCCTCCTAAATCTCCAAATCTCCACAAGGCTAGGCCTCAGTGTGAATATTTGATAAATATTTGATCAACCAAGAAGATGATCCCAGGGCTATTATATTCTGATTTATTTTTCCATGGAAAGTAGCTTGTATAAGTTGGCCATGGCAAACGCCTCTCCCTTGCCATCCGCCATCTTCCATCCAAGGCACCTCATTGCCCCATTGTCTCCTGCTTTTTATTTTTCAGAATCTCCCTTGGATCATGGCTGCCAGAGATCCTGACCACCTGCAATCCAGTGGCCAGCTTTCTGGCTGGACCTGAAGCAGCGCCAGGTGACCTGTGAGGTTTGCAGTCTCTGCTCTGTTCCGAAGGGTAGGGATCAAAAACTTTTCTGAGGACTTGGGATCAGGAGGACCTGTGCTCTAAAACTGGACCAACCACCAGTGAATTGACTTGGGATCAGGGAGGACCTGTGCTCTAAACCTGGACCAACCACCAGTGACTTGTGAGTCTGGGCCACGTGCTATCCCCCAGACCTGTTTCTTCATCCATGAGGTCAGTCTGACTTATCCTGTACTGGCTTCCTTTTGGGCAACCTTTCCTTCCCCCACCCCTGGCCAAGTCCACTCTTTGGACAAAGAGGAGGGAAAGATGAGGAGGGTCAGAGGCAGTGATAGGGAAAAAACTAGATGGAATGACAAGAATCATAGGCCTCTTGGAAAAGAGCATAGAAACTCTCATATCTCCCTGGATGCCAACCATGGGCTCAAATCAGAGGCATTTTGGGAACTTTTGTCCCCCAGGAGTATTTTGGCCCCTGAGCTAACTACGGAGGAGGAGGAAGGGGGACAGCAGGAGGGCTGGGTGAGGAAAGTTGGCCTGTGTTATGAGTAACCTGTGCAGCGTATCATTACCCAAGGTGGATGTAATTACACTGGATTAAGAAAGGCATGTGAACACACTGTGTTGCTTTAGAACCTCCTGCAATTAACATCTATTCTTTTGGGTCTCAGAGGAAGGATTAATTTGGCTCCTGAATGTTCCTTTGCAGCGAATCCCTTGGTGGTGGAACTGGCCTTCTTACCCTCTAGTAGTGAGTTATTCTGCTGTAAAATACAAATTAAAAAAAAAAAAAAAAAGCCTCACTACAAATAATTTGAAAACAAAGCAAAGAAAAACAGTCATCTATAATTCCAGTATTCAGATAGAACTGGTGTTAAGGTTTTGGTGATTATTTTTATCTTGCTCTTTTTTCTTTTCATTTATCCTTCCCTTTTATATAAACTCTCAGTTTGGGATGCTGATTTTCCATGTGACTTTGTTATCATGCGCATACCATCGTGTTCTTAAAACACCTCTGATCTGAGCCCGAGGCTGGCAGCCAGGGAGATGGGAGAGTTTCTGTGCTCTTTCCCCCGGTCTCTTAACCACTAGTTTTAGTGGCTATGTTCCACTGCCCATTCTGAGTCTTACCGCTTAGACCTTCCAGCTATCCTGGAACCTCTGAACCCTCAAGACCTCATTACTGAATTTTGCTGGGTCTTGGTTGGCTCCCTGATGGGCTGCTGGTGGGGTTTTATATGTAGGATGGCTGCACAGTAGCTGAGGAGAAGAAAGGTTTGTCGTGTGAGTACCATCCTCCCCCTCTACTTCTCATCTCCCCTGACTCTCCCTGTTCAGGACCCAGTGCCTCAGTTTTCCTAGATTCTGTCTAGCTCCACAGTGTCATTGTTTCCCTCCAGAGGTTTTCATCTTGTCTCCTTCAGTGTCGTCTTCTCTTCACAGGCTGCCGGGTCACCATTCCCTTGGGAACATGTGATCTGAAGCAACGACTTTTAATGTGTGTGCGAGAGGATATGGAAGGGGAGGCCGTGGGGAGGGCAGAGGAATATGCATTTGGAAAAAAAAAGTACCAGTGTAATGGGAGCTGGGCGCTGAGGGGGCCAAGGGAGGCAGAGAAAGGAAGCAGCTGGAAAATGCTTCTCGGAAGAGGTGAGTTTTGTGTTAGGATTGGAAAACAGTGAAAACCATAGATCGGTTTCCCCAGATTTAGGCTTTGG
Organism: Cephalophus harveyi; assembly: GCA_006410635.1. Taxonomy (NCBI): domain Eukaryota; kingdom Metazoa; phylum Chordata; class Mammalia; order Artiodactyla; family Bovidae; genus Cephalophus; species Cephalophus harveyi. The sequence continues at coordinate 273,188 of SJYT01002177.1, read as the reverse complement.
GCCTCGTATTGCCTTCGTGTGTATGTGTATACGTGTGATATATGTACATAAGTCTGTGTCGTGTCTGTCTCCTCTCCCTGTGCCTGACTCTTCCTGGTAGAACCTGTTCCCCCTCTCCTTGGACAGGATTGTGGGCACTCCTTCTTGGCCCTGAGATTGCTCTCGACCCTCACTTGTTAACCAGCTCTCAGTGTCCGTGACAACAGTATTGTGTGTGGGGGACTGACCCACATCTTGCATCACAACCTGTTTCTCTAGCCATGGCGGTGGATTTGCTCTATTATGTCATTCTTCTGCTCAAAATCTTCAGTGTCCCCACACCAGGATGAAGCCTAGGTTTCTTAGTTCAAAGGGCCTTTTGTGGTTCAGTTTCTTCTCAGCTCTGACCGTTCCCCTTATACTCATAACTCAGTCGCTTCAGTTGTGTCTGACTCTTTGCAACCCCATGGACTGTAGCCTTCCAGGCTCCTTGACCATGGGATTTTCCCTGCAAGAATACTGGAGTGGGTTGCCATGTTCCTCTCCAGGGGACTATTCCCCTAGAGAAGCATTTTGCTCCAGAGAGATTCAGACCCTTTCCTCTGCTGAGCCATGTTATGTTTGTATTTTTTCCGGAGATTTTCCCTGCACCTGTGAATGCCCCTTCTCCTCATCGTGCCAAACTTCCATTTTCCTTTCAACATTCTATTACATATCACTCCTCCAGGAAACCTTCCCCGGCACCCCAGTCTGATGGCGAGAACACTTCGCCTTGCAGGATAGGACCCTGTCTCCCACTAGACTGAGGTCTTCTTGAAGGGGGTACCAGATCTTGATCACTGTCCTGCACATCAAGCATTCAGCACAGTGTTTGGCACAGCCCACAGGGAATGCGTGTAGAATGGTTGGATGAATGAATGAATTGCTCTTCATCTGCCCACTCCTGGAAATGTCAGTGACCTGGATAGTAGCTGTTTTAGCCTGGGTGGGGTGGATATTAACTCTTCGTCCTATTTTCACCTCTCCAACAGGACTGTTCACTCCTGCAGGTCACGGATGGCATTGTAGCTCTTAGTAAACCTGGAGCCTGTGGATACACTAGGCTCTGAGTCAGTGTTTATTGAAAAGAGAAGAAAAAAAAAAAAAAAAAGAATGAGGTAGAGAATGGAGGAAAAGAGAGAGAGAAGGGACCACAGGATTGTTTCAGGATTTATAACAATGCTGGTTTGTATCTGGTCTGAATGTCTTTCTCTCTCTATCCAAATTTGGGTTCTCTGATCTAATTCTGGCAACTCCAAGAAATTAAATAAGGCCCCTAAAGGGGGAGATAATTGAGATTAGATAGCTTTAGAAGTTTTAAAGTGAATGTCAGGATAGGCTTTTGAATTATTGATGTGATTCATTATCAATATAGTTAATATATATTAACCTACAAGTACCTATCCTTAGAGGTTAATATACTCAAGTATGGATGTGAGATAAGTACAAATGTGAGAGCTGGTCTATAAAGAAGGCTGAGCACTGAAGAATTGATGCTTACAAATTGTGGTGTTGGAGAAGACTCTTGGAAGTCCCTTGGACTGCAAGGAAATCAAATCTTCAATCCTAAAAGAAATAAATCAACCCTGAATATTTATTGGAAAGGCTGTTGCTGAAGCTTAAGTTCCAATACTTTGGCCACTTGATGTGAAGAACTGACTCACTGGAAAAATCTTGATGCTGGGAAAGATTGAAGGCAAAAGGAGAAGAGGGCAGCAGAGGATGAGATGGTTAGAGGGGGTCACTGACTCAATGGACATGATTTTGCAAAAAGTAGGACACAACTTAGTGACGGAACAATAACACCACCACTCATCCTTTCTCTTAGAGATAAAACTCTTTCTCCTTCTCTTCCTTTCTTCTTTCCAAACAGGGTAGAGAGAATAATGAGCACCTGATTGAAGTATGAGATGTTACTCAAGGTTACAGAAGGCATTATGGATGCAGGATAGACATCAGAAGAAAATCTCTTTTTATGGAAGAAAGTATTATTTTTCCTATGGGAAGAGGTGAGGTGGTAAGTAGGTGAGTCCGGGGGAAGGAGAGATAGACCAACAAGAAAGAGATTCTAACAGGATTATGAGTCAAAGCAAGAAGGCTCAATTTCTGTGCCATAAAATTTGCCAATAGAATTAAAAGAATAATTCAAGCATGTGAAAATACTTGCTTGATTTCTGCTTATACTGGTGAAAAGATTAGCTTATTGTTAGTCAACAGGATAAAATGTTGAGATTGGCTTGAACAACTAGCCTGACTGAAATCAGCTGAGAACAACTAGAGAAACTGGCCAAAATATAAAAAGGCTTGTGTTTGAAGGCACTGGAGAACTTCCAAGGCAGTGAAGATTTTAGAGCCAAGATCATGGAGAGAAAGAAAGCAACATGAGCCCTGTGTGCTGTGCCACTTTTCCACTGGGAACTTCAGAAATTAAAGCACCAGCTGAGAATATGATCAGAAAGTGGTGGCTCGGACACTGAGAGAATGAACAGTCTTTAAGCTTTATCACAGAGCTTGAGGGACAAACACTGGAATTCACAAAGCCAGACACCAAAGTCTATTCTGTATGTCTTCATGGCATGAATAAACTAAGATGTTGCAAGAAAAGTTTTTCTCTTTGATGAATAGGGTGGAGAGAGTGATGTAGAAGCCTGGGAGCAGCTTTTGTTATGTTGGTAATATTTTGCTTTTTGATCTATAGGCTACATTACAAAAATATGTTCATCCTGTGATAATTCATTAAGTTTTACAGTTAAGATTTACATACTTTTATGTAAATACATTAACCTTATACTGAGTGTATTAAAAATAAAATCAATGATATAAAATTTGACTGTCAAAATATATATATATATTAATATCTGATTAAATTATTCATTTATTTACTTGCTCTCTATGATTCATTATGATGTTTTGCTCCTCATAATCCCCACTGGATCCTATGTGGATTACAGAAGAGTTACATACAGTGAGGTGTGCTTGCCACTGCTGAATCACGTGTTCTCCTTATTTTAGTAGCTATGCACTACAGTTTTTTTCTCTTAGGAAAATACTGAAGTTTGTGCTAGACTGTGTGTTTGGATACTGAGTTCTTTTCTTACTAATCTTGGAATTTGAGGTAAGTCACTTGACTTTACCTTAAAACAAGATATAAAATAATATCAACCTCACAATTATTGGCTTAGCATATGAGAAAGCCAAATTCCAACCCTAGACCATGAATAAATTTTATTTTTTAAACTTTTTATTGGAGTATAATTGACTTAGCCTTCTTCAGTGGCTCAGTGGTAAAGAATCTGCCTGCAATTCAGCAGACACAGGAGACATGGATTGGATCCCTGGGTGGGGAAGATCTTCTGGAGGAGGAAATGGCAACTCACTCCAGTATTGCTTGGGAAAATGCCATGGACAGAGGAGCCTGGCAGGCCACAGTTCATAGGGTTGTAAAGTCAAACATGACTGAGAGCATACATACATACACTTAATTGATTTACAGTTTCAGGTTCACAGCAAAGTGAACCAGTTATACATATACATATATCCACTCTTTTTTAGTGGAGAAGGAAATAGTAACCAGCTCCAGTATTCTTGCCTGGAAAAATTCCTTGGACAAAGGAGTCTGGTGGGCTATAGTCCACGGTGTCACAAGAGTTGGATACGACTTGGTGACTAAACCACTCTTTTTTAGATGCTTTCCCCATGTAGGCCATTACAGAGTATTGAGTAGAATTCTGTGTGCATTTTATTTTTTAAAATTATAAACATTTTTCTTTAGATCTTTGGAAACAGTGTCAGACTTTACTTTTTTGGGCTCCAAAATCACTGCAGATGGTGACTGCAGCCATGAAATTAGAAGACGCTTATTCCTTGGAAGGAAAGTTATGACCAACCTAGACAGTATATTCAAAAGCAGAGACATTACTTTGCCGACTAAGGTCCATCTAGTCAAGGCTATGGTTTTTCCTGTGGTCATGTATGGATGTGAGAGTTGGACTGTGAAGAAGGCTGAGTGTTGAAGAATTGATGCTTTTGAACTGTGGTGTTAGAGAAGACTCTTGAGAGTCCCTTGGACTGCAAGGAGATCCAACCAGTCCGTTCTGAAGGAGATCAGCCCTGGGATTTCTTTGGAAGGAATGATGCTAAAGCTGAAACTCCAGTACTTTGGCCACCTCATGCGAAGAGTTGACTCATTGGAAAAGACTCTGATGCTGGGAGGGATTGGGGGCAGGAGGAGAAGGGGACGACTGAGGATGAGATGGCTGGATGGCATCATGGACTCGATGGACGTGAGTCTGAGTGAACTCCAAGAGATGGTGATGAACAGGGAAGCCTGGCGTGCTGTGATTCATGGGGTCGCAAAGAGTCGGACACGACTGAGCGACTGAACTGAACTGAACCATATGCAAGTCAATAGGAGATTTTTTCATTCACAGTTGGATGTTTACCTCCAGTTTCTGAATTTCAGAGTCCCTGAGGTCAAGATACATTTCACTTGGAATTATCTTCCTCCAGGAAATATGAGAATGAACATTCTTAATTAGGAGAAAGGATTAGGAAATTCAATCTGGGAATATAAACCACTCAATTGAATGCTTGCAAAGGAGAAGCAAGAGAAGAGGTACATTCCATCCCCATCCCCATCCCTCTCTTGAAAAAGTGACTTATGTTTGAAGATTGTGGGAAGAGGTAGGAAATATTTACTATACAGGTGTAAATATATAACTGGGTGATAATTTGCAGAGAATGAAGAAAACACTATTTAAATGTTATTTCTGACCTTTAAAAAGATCTTACTGAGCTTAATATTTTCACTTATTTGCTAAATATTTGTCAAACTAAAATTTTATTTTAATCATTTCTTCATGCCATGAATAGAATGCATGAAGGTGATATTTTATAACACTTGATATATTTTCCAGAAATGTTTATAGCTATGTACTACTTTTAATGTATATTAGAACAAGCACTACAGATTTATGACTTTTATGGATATTATTATGGATATCCATATAATCAAAACTGTGTTTTTTCCAGTAGTCATGTATGGATGTGAGAGTTGGACCAGAAATAAAACTGAGCACCAAAGAATTGATGCTTTTGAACTGTGGTGTTGGAGGAGACTCTTGAGTCCCTTGGACTGCAGCGAGATCCAACCAGTCCATTCTAAAGGAGATCAGTCCTGGGTGTTCTTTGGAAGGACTGATGCTAAAGCTGAAACTTCAGTACTTTGGCCACCTCATGTGAAGAGTTGACTCATTGGAAAAGACCCTGATGCTGGGAGGGATTGGGGGCAGGAGGAGAAGGGGACGATAGAGGATGAGATGGCTGGATGGCATCACCGACTTGATGGACGTGAGTCTGAGTGAACTCTGGGAGTTGGTGATGGACAGGGAAGCCTGGCATGCTGCAGTCCATGGGGTCGCAAAGAGCTGGACATGACTGAGCAACTGAGCTGAACTGACAGGTAACTAGATCTCACATGCCACAAGAAAAGATTGAGTGCAAAAGGAGAAGTAGGTTGCAAAGGATGAGATTGTTAGATAGTATCACTGATTGCTGACTCAATGGACATGAGTTTGAGCATACTCTGGGAGTTGGTGATGGACAGGGTAGCCTGGTGTGCTGCAGTCCATGGGGTCACAAGGAGTCAGACACAACTGAGTGATTGAACAACAACAATGGGTATTATTGCTTAGAATGAGGAAAGAGAAAGTAATATGCAATCATATACCTTTTCCAATAAATTTGGCTAAGTAAACACAGTGAGTCAATCTAGAGAAAAGTATTAATAATACAGAGGATGCATGGATATGGGAAAACTTATGAAGGAGGTCTGTAAATTATTGAGGTTTCAGAAACCCTAGTCTACTATGTGGACCCTACTGTCTCCATTTGGAGGGTTCCAGATATCCTCCTGGGTTATATAGACTGCACTGTAGAAGTCTGGTCCCCATGTTTAGTTAGGACAGAGGGAAGGGTCAGAAGTGTGAGGGCAAGTCCACTTCCCTTTCTCCTCGACCTGAGGGAGATGCAGATTCAGGAGCATCTGTTTTTGGAGGCAGGCCAGAGAAGACACACTTACTTCAGACACACCGTGAAATAGGCTGCATATCCTCTGGGACCCTAGTCCTACGGCTTGTGCCTCAGCTTCTGCTGTTCTGCCTTCAATTTATTCTCAAAAATGGGTTGTGATGAGACCCTGGGGACTGAATCCGTGTCAGGAAATGTGAGGCAGCCTCCCAGTGTCATCACTAGCTGGCTGTGGGACCACACGTAATGTGACTGAATCTCTCCGAGTCTATCTCTTCATGTGTAAATGGTTTTGCTCTGTCTGTGTTTTGTGGATGTTGTGAAGATTAAAAAAGATCTATTATTCTGGAAAGCTATTAGAAAACAGTGTTTTATTAGATGTTTGTTGAATTCAAGAAAAGATTGTACAATTCATTTAAATCAAAGTATAGACATCTGATAATAGTTCAAATGGGTCTTCACTGGGGCACACAGTTTGTTAGGACCAGAATTATAGTGGAAACGATGAAGCTCTTATGGTGAAATGTCAGGAGTCCTTGAGAGGATGACAGTGGACAAGAGATCAGGGGAAATCTTTCTGGGCGGATTTTCTCCATGGGTTTACCTTCCTTAGGGTTGGAGGTTTGACTAGCTGGCCCCTTTGTCCACTTCTCTCCCATGTTCTGCTCTGAGTCACTCATTTAGTACCGAACACTATTATTAGCAATCATAGCAACTACTGTTTGTTGAGCACATACTATGTGACAAACACTATGTTAAATACTCTAGTATTTATTAATTTAAACCTCACCACACCCTGATGGGCTATTACCCACATTCTACTGATGACAAAGGTGAGGTCTGAGGAGTATAAAGGCCTTGCTCAAGGTCATACACTCCGAAGTAACTGAGCAGGATTATAGGCAGGTCTGTCTGACTCCAAAACTCAAGCTTTTCAAACTCTTCCATCCTGTGTGACACAATTCTGCGTCAACTTCTAGCATCAGCTAGTATTTCCTGAGAGCTGTCCAGTTGTCTCACATTGCTCTAAACAGGGACTAAGTACACATACACAAATCTCCTTTCAGGCCAAGATGTCTGAGCATCCCAGAAAACAAGTATCTTTAGAAGCTGGAATTGAGGCTGACTTATTAAGCTTCCATGATAAGATAAGGGAAACCACTGTGGCTCTCTCCATAGGGGATGTCCAGGGTTTCAGACCCCAAGTCAACCTGACTTTGGGATGGATGGAAAAGAGGTTCTCAACCAAGTCAGATATTACCCATCCCATAAAGCCTCTTCTAACACTAGGTGCCTCTTTTCTGAACTCTTAGAATATTCTGAGCTTATGATTATTATTTAAAAAATCATTTTCTGTATTGTGTTTACACTATATGTTAATATCTGTCTCCCTTGTTGGACTAAGATCTCTTTGAGGGTAGAACTGAAATGATCACTGAACCTCCAGTACTTAGCCCAGTGTCATACAGTGGTGCCCTGTAGAGGTGGGTTAAATAAAATGAGGGAAACATCATAACCAAGGTGATTGAACCCAACAGGGAGCGGGTAATCAGAATTTGGAGAGAATAAAGTATAAAAGGAAAGAGTAATAATTTTAGGAGATTCTTGCGATTTGTGTCCTGAGGAGGATGTTATTGTATCAGAAGATGAGCTTGTCCTGGTGAGGAGCTCCTCCAGTGCTGGTTGGGAGCCTTTAGGGGCACCGCTAACTTCAGTGTCCTTATCATCACCCCTTAAGATCTGGCTACAGAAAAACATGCGGAAGCCACACTTCATCCTGAGCCTTGCTTAAGCAACTAAGCCTGTGTGTTACAGCTACTGAGCCCGAGCTCTAGAGCTCCTGAAACCTGCACACCTAGAGACGGTGCTCTGCAATGAGAAGCCACCACAATGAGAAGCCCTTGGAAAGCAACCAAGTGTAGCCTCCGCTCCCCGCAACTAGAGAAAGCCCGAGCAAAGCAACGAAGATCCAGTGCAGCCACAAATACAATAAATAAAAATTGTTAGGAAAAAAAATGCTTATCATTATGCCTAAACTCCCAGTGACTCAAATGTGAGACAACAGAGATGCTTCAGATGGAATTAACTGGTTCAAGTTCAACGTAATTGTTGTCTTGCTGGAATGAGTGTCAGAAATGCCAGTGAGTTCCAGAGATTCCATGGCTGTTGTGGTGGCTCTGTTTAGATGGTCTGTTATAGGCACAGTGATTTGTTATTCTTTAAAATATATTGTTTCTGATTCCCAACCCTAATTGCACACCTTACTATCTGTGGGAGGACAGAGTATCTGTAGGAGGACAGAGGGAGTATCCCTCTGCAGGGCTCAGTGTCTGTGGGGGTGTTGAACAGGTGTGGCTATTGGGGCCTGGCTGCCATCACTGGAATGTGGCTTCCCACTCCTACTTGTTGACTTCTCCAGGTAGGAAATGACAGCTAGCAGGGCCAGGCTTTCCTAGGTCTGGCCAAGGCTTGCCTAGGGTGGGCTAAGAGACTCTAAGAGCCTACCTTGGCAGACTTACCTTATTTTCTTCCCATTCTTCTTTCTTTCAGAGGCGTATGGGAAATTGTCATAGTGGACAAACCGGAAATACAATAGACAAGGGAGGTGGAGATCCAGAACTGACAGCTGTGACTGGGGAGGGATGAATCGAGTCCTATAGACCTGTCTGGGAAGTTTCATCCTAGCTGCTGCCCTCATTCCAGTTCACATAGCCTCCCCTCTGCTTGTCCTAACCCAAAGGCTGCAGCAAAAATAGGGGAGGGATTTTGGTCCCACACACAGGTAATCAGCCCTAGATCTCAACTGCTTTTTGCAATGTGCCTAGTTTTAACCTAACACCTCTATTTTCATTATCTCCGGCCCTACTGCCACCATGTATATAGTGCCGTTCTTTTCCATAGGACATCAAATGCCAAATACTATATGTTACCCTCTGTTACAAAAGCCTCGTGTTACGACGTCCCCAGGACCGTCACCGCCACCTCTGCTCATCCTCCCCATCAGCACCACTACCTCCTCTAGCGCTGTCACTTCTCTCACCTTCACCACCTCCACCAACACCACCTCAATTATAAGCACGGCCACTGCCACCTCCACTGATTCTCAGCATCACTGCCCTTCCCACCACCTCTGTCGCCTTCCTCATCCCCACCGTCGCTACCCCCACTGCCGCGGCCTAGATCATATTCAGCAGCTTTAGCACTTCCATCAGTCATGCCCCCCGACAGTGCCGCCCCCATCACTGCCGCAGCCCCTGCTGCACCATCCATTCTCTTCTTATCACCGCTGCCACTGCCATCGCCACGGCTTCTCGTTCTCACCACCACTACAGCCAGGACGGAGAAGAGAAGACTTCAGGGTTGCTGAAGAGCTGTGTTCAAACAATTAGAAGAGAAGAATAGATAAAGTTACTAAGTATGGGTAAAGAAGCTAGGGTTAGAAAAATGGATGGAATTAAAAGGAATTATAATGACAGCTGGGTAAATGTCGGCAATGTTTTTCAGGACCTAGGGGAGACAAAGCCTTTGACTGTGCAGATCACAATAAAGTGTGGAAAATTCTTCATGAGATGGGAAGACCAGAGCACCTGACCTGCCTCTTGAGAAATCTGTATGCAGGTCAGGAAGCAACAGTTAGAACTGGACATGGAACAACAGACTGGTTCCAAATCGGGAAAGGAGTTCATCAAGGCTGTATATTGTCACCCTGCTTATTTAATTTATATGCAGAGTACATCATGAGAAACGCTGGGCTGGAAGAAGCACAAGCTGGAATCAAGATTGCCGGGAGAAATATCAATAACCTCAGATATGCAGATAATACCACCCTTATGGCAGAAAGTGAAGAACTAAAGAGCCTCTTGGTGAAAGTGAAAAAGGAGAATGAAAAAGTTTGCTTAAAGCTCAACATTCAGAAAACGAAGATCATGGCATCCAGTCCCATCACTTCATGGCTAATAGATGGGGAAACAGTGGAAATAGTGGCCGACTATTTTTTTGGGTTCCAAAATCACTGCAGATGGTGACTGCAGTCATAAAATTAAAAAGTGCTTACCCCTTGGAAGGAAAGTTATGACCAACCTAGACAGCATATTTAAAAAGCAGAGACATTACTGTGCCAGCAAAGGTCTATCTAGTCAAGGCTATGGTTTTTCTAGTAGTCATGTATGGATGTAAGAGTTGGACTGTAAAGAAAGCTGCTGTTGCTGCTGCTGAGTCAGCTCTGTGCGACCCCATAGACGGAAGCCCACCAGGCTGCCCCATCCCTGGGATTCTCCAGGCAAGAACACTGGAATGAGTTGCCATTTCCTTCTCCAATGCATGAAAGTGAAAAGTGAAAGTGAAGTCGCTCAGTCGTGTCCACTCTTTGCGACCCCATGGACTGTAGCCCACCAGGCTCCCCCGTCCATAGGATTTTCTAGGCAAGAGTACTGGAGTGGGTTGCCAGAAGAATTGATGCTTTTGAACTGTGTTGGAGAAGACTCTTGAGAGTCCCTTGGACTGCAAGGAGATCCAACCATTTCATCCTAAAGGAGATCAAGTTTCCTGAGTTTTCGTTGGAAGGACTGATGTTGAAGCTGAAACTCCAATACTTTGGCCACCTCATGCGAAGAGCTGACTCATTGGAAAAGACCCTGATGCTGGGAAAGATTGAAGGCAGGAGGAGAAGGGGATGACAGAGGATGAGATGGTTGGATGGCATCACCGACTCAATGAAATGGGTTTGAGTAAACTCCGGGAGTTGGTGATGGACAGGGAGGCCTGGTGTGCTGCAGTACATGGGGTCACAAAGAGTCGGCCACGACTGAGCGACTGAACTGAACTAAACTGAGAGGAGACAAGGGGGCTTCCCAGGTGGCACTAGTGGTAAAGAACCAGTCTGCCAATGCAAGAGACATTAGGAACTTGGGTTTGATCTGTGGGTTGGGAAGATCCCCTGGAAGAAGGCATGGCAACCCACTCCAGTATTCTTGCCTGGAGAATCCCCATGGACAGAAAAACCTGGTGACAATCCATAGGGTCACAAAGAGTTGGACACAGGTGAAGAGACTTAGTATGCATGCGCACAGGGGTGACATATGGGTGAGAAGTTTTATGATAAAATCTGGAGAAATGTGGATCCCATTGAGTTTGCTTGCCTAAGGTGACAATGAATACTCACTGACACTTGAATCCCTGATATAGAATCCCTTAAGAGTTGCAATGTAAGGTATACATCTTCAGTCCTTACAGTATGTGGGGACGCATTTAATCCTGAATCATCTGGTTCCCTCTGGCAATTTTTATGTTTCTGATCACTCTACAATACTGAAATACATTATCTTTTGAAAATTTAGGACATTTTAGATCGGGATGATATTCTTCCTGGTCATCCTTCCCAGTCCTTGTTCTAAATCTTTGTTGCTTTTGCACAGGCAACCAGAGTTATAATTTGGTATGATTTTTTTTGGTAGGTCATTTTCTTGCCATTATATTTAGAAACAATATAGGATTGTATGTACATTTTACATGAATAGCATACTTTATGTGTCTTTCTGCCCCTTGCTTTTTTTTTTTTTTCACTCAACAATAAATTAGTGGACTAACTAAGAGGATGAACTCTGGTGCCAGACTGCCTGGATTCACATCACAGCTTTGTCATTTGCTATGTGCACTATCTAAATTATTACACTCCATTAGTCTCCAGTTTCCTCCTTTGTTAATTGGGATTATAGCATACCAATACCCATAGAGTTCTTGTGAGGATTAAATGAGTTAATTTAATGTAAGCAATTATTATGTAAGCACAGTTTATTTAACCATTCCTAAGTGGATGGACATAGAGATTGCTCCAATTTTCATTAATGCAAACAAGGCTTTCATGTATATTTTTATATATGTCACTTACATACATGAATGATAGTTTTTCAAAGGGAGAGAAGTAAATTTGCTATATTTATAATTTTAAAGGCTTTATTAGAAAAACATAATTATAATGAGTAGATAGCTGCCTCTTGTTCCTCCCACCTGTTGGTTTTTAGTTCTACTTTCTTGAGCAGCCTGAGCCACACAGCAATTCTGAAGTAGTAGACTCCAGTGGTTAGAACTAATAATCTCAGTTAATCTGAACTTTGGGGTTAGGGTGGCAGCACATTTTGGGGAGGCTTACTAAGTATTTATGTATAATAACTCATTTAATCATGATGATATAAGTATGCTGACTATTGGGACTTCCCTGGTGGCTCAGCCTAAAGAATCTGCCTGCCAATGCAGGAGAGAAGGGTTTGATCCCTGGGTTGGGAAGATCTTCTAGTGAAGGAAATGGCAACCCACTCCAGTATTCTTGTCTGGGAAATACCATGGACAGAGGAGCCTGGCGGACTCCAGCCCATGGGGTCGAAAAAGAGTTGGACACGACTTAGTGGTTAAACAACAACAACAACACTGACTATCTCCATTTTATTCCTGCAGAAATGGAGTCGAAGAAAAGTGCAACCCTGTTATTCTGGGTCGCACTACTACAACTGGTAGATCCTTTATACAGTTATGAATGCTGAGTCCTCAGTCCACTTCTTAGTATTCTGCTCAGCATATAGAAAATACTCAGCAAGTGTTAGCATTATTCTAGGGTTGACTGGTTTATTATTAAGGCTCGGAATTATTGTTCTCACCATTAACTTCACTGTCCTCAGACTGTGATTGCACTTATCTCCGGGGACTCTTCTTTCATTTGTGTTAACAAAATTATATGAAATTGTGGTTTCAAGCTTTGGCTGACCAGTCTTGCTGATTCTACTCTATAGTTGCTGCTGCTGCTGCTGCTAAGTCGCTTCAGTCGTGTCCGACTCTGTGCGACCCCACAGATGGCAGCCCACTGGGCTCCACCATCCCTGGGATTCTCCAGGCAAGAACACCGGAGTGGGTTGCCATTTCCTCCTCCAATGCATGAAAGTGAAAAGTCAAAGTGAAGTCGCTCAGTCGTGTCTGACTCAGCGACCCCATGGACTGCAGCCTACCAGGCTCCTCCGTCCATGGGATTTTCCAGGCAAGAGTACTGGAGTGGGGTGCCATTGCCTTCTCCAACTCTATAGTTACAGACCACATTATTAATCTTTGAAAGCACTTGCTGAGATTAACCAACCCCACCCCACACACTGCGTTTGACCACAAAGAAGATAATTGCAAATATAGTTAGATGCAAATGTGGGTGCATATAAATATTAATTTGTGATGGAGCAGAAGCTGGTGGATGCGGAGTTAAGTTATGCTAGATGCCCAAGGAAGAAGTGAATGAGAGGAACCCTGTACTTGGGACTTAAGCTCTGCTGGTTTGAGATGTTGGAGGGAGGTGGACTAGAAAAGAAATTTCCTCCTGATCCAGAAGATTGTGCCAGAGCAAAAAGAAATGGCATTCACTCACTCACATTTATTCTGGGGTAGAAGCTGGAGATACAGAGATGAAGAAGACATAGAGCCTCCAAGAGCGCACCTGGAAGCGCGGGAGACAGACACGCGGATGACTGATTATGCTTCATGGTGATGCACGGGCACACTTTCTAGCGGCGCACAGTGGTGGGGCTCAGAGCTCGGATCCTTCAGAATATGTCCGAGGGATGAAAGGGCAGAGGGGGATTCAAGACAGAGGGAAGGACGTGTGAGAACGTCTGGGCAACCGGAAGAGCGGGAGACAGACACGCGGATGACTGATTATGCTTCATGGTGATGCACGGGCACACTTTCTAGCGGCGCACAGTGGTGGGGCTCAGAGCTCGGATCCTTCAGAATATGTCAGAGGGACGAAAGGGCAGAGGGGGATTCAAGACAGAGGGAAGGACGTGTGAGAACGTCTGGGCATAACACAGCGGAGCACGTGCAAGCTGTCACGGATTTGGGGGGACAGCGTGGATGGCGCATGCGCGGAGTGGAGGGAGAAGCACCACGGGCTTGCCTCACCGAGGGACCTGAAAGCCTTGTTGAGGACTATTGACTTTTATCTTAAAGGATATGGGCGAGCACCAAAGGATTTTTAGAAAGGAAAGCGGTTTGATTGTATCTTAATTTTCTTAGCAAAGTTGTTTCTTCAAATATTGGCACCGAAAGGAAAAGCTGAGCTACGGGGAGGTGGGAGAGGACTTGGAGAAAAACGTGGGCAAAGTTCCAGGCAGGGGCTTGGCAGTGGCCCCAGAAAATGTTAGAAGGTGGACCTTGCAATGATGATTGCTTTGACTGGCTTCCTTGTCATGTGGAACAAACAAATCAGCGAATACCTTTACCTTGATCAGTTGTCACAGAGTTGTTTCATTTAATATTTAGCTTGTGATTTCGGCATTGTTGTTACTCCCATGGGGCAGCTGAGTAAATGAAGACTCAGGGAGGCTGAGGGAGTTCCTTCAGACCACACAGTGTGTGAGTGCTAGAGTATTCATTTGGAACCCTGCACCGGCCAGGAGAAGTGAGCGCAGAGTCTCTTGTGCACGAGCTCTGATGGAGCATAACTTTGTGTAGTTGCGGAAGGCAGTTATGCCCAGGAACGACTGGTTCTGCGGTAAAGCAGTCTCATGGGGCTCCGTCTGGGGTCTGAGGAGATGACCAGATGTTCTGCTCAGGTGGGGCGTGAGGAGGCTCAGAGCACCCGCGTGTCCTCCAGGCGGGTCCCCTCCCTCCAGGGCAGAGGCAGCAGGTGCGAGACCTCCGGGGTTTGCAGCGAAGGAGGGGCCTGTTTCTTTCATCACAAGGGAAGGGCTAGATCAGCGTCATTCGTGGCCCCTCGGGTGCTGCCTTTCTTCTACAAAATTTTGGCGACAAAAAAAAAAAGAGAGATTTTTTAACTGCTCAGCTGTCATAATGAGTGGGTGGAGGGGCAGTGGTGAACTGGGGTACAGCCCTGCCCCACCCTGCAAGATTTCCTGCACATCAGGACCCTGGGTTCCTGTAACTTGACAGGCAGCCACACCTCTGAGTTGACAAAAGGGGGGAATGCCTTCCACACTGTAATTCTTAAGTTCTTCAGATACTTTCATGTACCTCACACAGCATGGCAGCCATCTGGACAAGGGTTTCACAAGTAAGACCTGATTTGATCTCCACAATAACCCTGAGAAGTGGATTCTGATACCTCCCCCTAACAGATAAGAATGTGTGATGCACACGATCGTTACTGTCCGTTTGATGCCGTGTCATTGCTGTTCACTGCACACAGACCAGGAGCTGTTCCGGTTGCTGGGGAGACAGCAGAGAACACGGCCACCAGGACCTGGTCACAGTGGTATGGTGCAGGCTGCTCCCAGGATGGAAAGAGATAGTATTGAATTTGTTTGAGAAACCACAAAGTGCTGCCAGCCTCCAGGGACATCCTGGCAGGAATAAAAGCCCAGCACACTGTTAAAGTTAGATAACCCTGTGGATTAGAAAACCTCAGAGACCCATCACTCATGACTGCCCCACCACAGCACTTCAGCCTTCAGGCTGATGACGATCTTGGCCTGCAAGGTTCTACGGATCAGACAGAGCACTATTATTGGTTGCCCAGTTTTCACAGGTTTGAGGGGAAGCCCTCTTGGCCATATTCCAGCTCCCTCACCATGTCTGCCTGGGGCTGGGGGGATGCTCAGTAGAGAAAGGCCTGGCGCTCATCCTGGTGTGGCTCTGCGACCTGCTCCCAACTATCCTGTCCTGAATTCCTGTTCCCTGGACTTGTGCTCAAAGGTCTGAGAAGTACAAGCACACGGAGAAAGCCAGGGGGGCTTCACGAATGGACTTTACGAACTGTGATGATGTGTGGCTCTGCGACCTGCTCCCAACTATCCTGTCCTGAATTCCTGTTCCCTGGACTTGTGCTCAAAGGTCTGAGAAGTACAAGCACACGGAGAAAGCCAGGGGGGCTTCACGAATGGACTTTACGAACTGTGATGACTTGTCATCTGCTGGTCCCTCAAATGCCTAGGTCATGAATTGTTTATTGTTTTGTATTGTGTTCATCTGTTTGTTAACATACTGTTCTCCAACCCAGAGCAAGGGGGTGCCTTTCTTACAAGTTTTGAGACAGAAATAGAAATCAGAATGAAGGAAAGGAACACGCATCAAAGATGAGAATCAGAAAGAATAGCTTTTCTTTGTCATTTTAAAGCAAGGAACAGAGTATGCAGCTTGCTGTTGCAAAAGCAATGCATGTTTACTTAGAACATTTGTAAAATGCACAAAACATCAATAATAAAAGCAATCAATAGGCCTAAATTACATTGTCATGACTTTATATAATTGCATATTTGGTATTTTTAAGCCTACTTTTTTTCCCCCTAATAATAATATGCCATTATTTTTTCAAAGCATTTTAATGAATAATAATAAATATCCTATTGTATATTAATAGGTAAAACTCTAATTGGTTCTCTATTGCTGATGATTCACATTGTTGCCTTTTCCCTTTATAAGAATAAGACTGTTGCAGTAAACATCCTTGCACATCTAAGTTTGGAAATACTGCCAGTTGTTTCCTTAGGATGAATTCCTAGAAGCAGAATCCCTAGTGTATAGCACATCCATCACAGGTGAGGATACAGGCTTAGATCTTAGATCACTTGGGACTGACTCTCAGTTCTGCCACCCGCTAACTGAATGGCCTTAGATGATCTCACAGAAAATAGTTTCCTTCCTGATGAATGTGGATAATAACAGTACTTCCTTTACTGAGTTGCTAGGAGATACATGTGTCTCAATACACATGTAAGGATAAGCCCTTAGATCATGGCTTGGCCCACAGAACTCCTGGCTGTTATTACTATCATTATTGCTGTTATCATTGCCAATGTGTCCTCCTGAAAGTGTCCCAGTTTTAACGCCCACGAGCACTGTATGAGAATATTCATTTCCACATATCTTTGTCAATACTGGATATTCTCATTCTTCTTTTTATTTTATTGTTTGCCAGCCTGGTAGGCAAATTTGTTGCTTTAATTTTATTTTTTTGTTTACTACTGTTGAGAATTTTTTTGATGTCTTTATTGGCATTTATTTATTCATGAGTGAATTTCCTATTCATGATTTTATTCCTGTTTTGGGTAGTTTGTACATCTTTTTCTTATGGATTTCTTTAATATATTAAGGATACTAATCTTTTGCTGGTCATGTATGTTATAAATGTATCTTTTCCCAATTTCTCTTGTGTTATTTAATTTTGTTTCTGTTTGTGGGCACAGAAGTTGTATTTTCCCTCATTGTCTTTGCCTGTACTTTTAGACCGAAAAGACCACCATGAGATATATTACCTATATTTTCCCAATTTAAATATTTTTATGACTTTTTTACTTTTAACTTTTGAATTCAAATGAGATGAATTTGTAATTTTAATAGTTAACTTTCCCACTTTTTGTTTAATTATTTATTAATTAATTATTACAAACAAAATCATACATTCTTGGTTGGTGTTTTGGCTGTCTCCTCTATTCCTATAATCCCTATGTCTTTTCCTATGCTTCTTTTTCATTTTTTTGTAGTTTTATTAA